>JAPDOI010000136.1:820000-1142500 GCA_029168955.1 Aplectana chamaeleonis
AACAGCGTGATGAGCGAAGAAAGTGTTCACGCTTCAGCGCCACGCCCGCGCATCACGCACTGGCGTTGAGGAGTACGAATAGCGCCTTAGCAGCAAACTCGGGCCTTTTTCATGAACTATACATTTTCACCCTCCTACAATGCTCTGCTCTGTTTTGCCGACTTGCTGACAACGGACTTCACATCCGAGTTTGGGATCGCAATAAGCCCCCGTGAAAAAAAATTAGGGGAAAAGATCCTTCGACCACTTCCATTTTGAATCCCTTGATACTGTGCTCCTTAAAGGCAGCTTACACGCTCGCAAACGTGGTTGAGATAACTACTTGAATCAAACCGTATGGCTTACAGCATAATGCTTACGCATTTTGAAGTGTCAAAAACGACCCACAATGCTGCTACATGTGTTAGAAGTTTGCCCCGCCCTGTATTTTCACGCCCCCTGTATTTGCTCTTTTGCTCCAAAGCAGGGTCGCTGGGCCATCTTCGCCGTCAATGACGTCTGTGGCTTTCTTGTTGGGCAATCCACCAACAGTACCGACGGTGAATATGACCCAGCAACCTTGCGTTACAGCAAAAGGGCAAATACAGGGGGCGTGAAAGTACAGGGCAAGGCCACCTTCTAACTCACGTAGCGGCATTGTGGGTCGTTTTTGACACTTCAAAATGCGTAGGCGTTGTAATCTGGGCCATACCATTCTATTTCCGTAGTTGTCTCAATCACGTTTACGAGTGTGTATGCTGCCTTTAAGCTTTCGAGAGAGCGCGAATTTTCGTGGCGCGATTCACCAGAGTCACGTGATGTGACATTCATCATTTGAAAATTCGAGAAAATTTATCCGAAAAATATGAATTTTTTTCGAAAATTCGAAAAGATTTATTGAAAAAAAATATTTTCTAATTGGTTTTCGAATATAGTCGAAAATATGAAATTCGAAAAATCTGTTTTTCGAATATATTCGAGAGTCCGAAATTCGAAAAATACCATTTTCGCGTTTATTCATATATTCGATAATCCAAAATTCGAACAATACCATTTTCGAATTTATTCGAAAATTCGGACTTTTTAACAGTTTTTCCCAAGTATAGTATCAACAATAACGGTTCACGATTTTCAGTTCTGCTCTAGTCAACCAAAGTACCACAACAATAGCTAAAAAAAAACAAGACACGATAAAAAAACACGCAAATCGGGAGAGCAAATAGTATAAGGCTAACCTTTCCACTGTGAAGTGAGCGCCTGGTGCATACTGACGATGTTCGCTATATTGACAATAGCGAGTCCTGAAAAAGAGGGTGCCATTGCGTGTCAGGAAACAAAACGGCACAAAAGGTAGAAACTATCGAATGAGTAAGAGTTTACTCATGAAGGCCTAAACAAGAAAGAACAATCAATGAAATGAGGAATCAACTACTCCAAGAAGGAGAATTTGATGAAGGAAATAATGCCAAAGACGAGAGATATTAATCCAGAGGAAAACGGGTGTCCACGGCTGGCACGTGAACTTTGCTCCAATCATCAGCCACTGGCTCTGAGGGCGACCAAAATCTACTCGGGAGCAGATTTTCGGAGATGGCGACCTCGCCGTCTCTCCCTCCTCTACGACACACTATTTCTCGGTCCTCTCGCACAGAGAACGAGATGACGCTCTTGTGCCCCTCATGTGAACGAGAAGACCACCCGGAAATGGCTGCAAAATGTCCTCATGAGGTCGACGTAATGTCGAGCTCTTGTGTATTTTTTCGATTTTCGAGCTTCTGGCACCCTAATTAACAATTCTACGAAGAGGAGTTCAAAACTTCGGCGGCCGAAACTCGTCGCGCGGCGGCCAAAACTCGTCTGCTTCCGACGCACGTGCGGTCGCGCAGAGCGTGGTACGCAGTCGACGGTGAGACATTGGCCGTTTTATGGCCTGTACACACTCAGATATGAATTTTGAGATTTCATGTAATTGTGTAGAAGACCCCTCCTGTATAACACGTGCCAAATGCGAGATCTCAATTCCTCTAAATAGGCGAGATATAAACGACCACCACAGACCCGACCCCCTTCGCTCACCACCACAGGCCCGACCCCCTAACAGATTTTCGGACTCGATAGTGGCTCGATGAATGGATGAATTCCAATAATTCGTCGTTCTTCAGTCCACTGCTGAGCTATCTCTTTATCCTGGCTCGCTCTCGCACAACGATTGCGATTGAAGAGAAATACAGGCCCGAGACAACTCGTCCACCAATTTTTCACCCTTAAAATCTATGCATGTTTGAAGAGCAATAACTCTGTTCAAAGGGGGTCTTGGACGATTTTAGAAATACCGCTGTGATCAGCGTGTGACTCTCTCCAAGATAAGCATGAAATCTGAAAATTAGTTACTTGGGTGTCCTGTGCCTTTAAGGCCTCCTGTCCAGTACACCTTAGGTCTTGTACCTAGGGAGTCATGGAGTTTTTGGCCACAAGCCAAAATTTCGCCACCCTGATTTGCCGGTTATTGTCGAGTGTGAACCAACAATCTGAGCTTCTTCTAAGCTATTTTCATGCACCGTTTGCGGCTTTGCAGGAAACTCGCCTCAAAGATAGACCCGTCATCAACGTCGGAGAGTACGCCATCTACTGCGGTAACGCTGATGATAGGAGAGTGGGAGGCTTTG
Source organism: Aplectana chamaeleonis (assembly GCA_029168955.1). Classification (NCBI taxonomy): domain Eukaryota; kingdom Metazoa; phylum Nematoda; class Chromadorea; order Rhabditida; family Cosmocercidae; genus Aplectana; species Aplectana chamaeleonis. The sequence goes on from JAPDOI010000136.1 coordinate 822,646, forward strand.
CGGTAGCTGAAAGGAAGGACTACAATGGTATGATCGAGGGATCCGGCTCAACGTGGTGTAGGAATGCATTTGTGCGAATGCAGGATCGCAGAGGATTCAATCTGTGTATAGCGAGTGCTCATGCGCCCACCGAAATCGCCGAAGACAATTCCAAGGATGCCTTCTACGAGGAATTCAATACGTTGCTAGCCAGGATACCTTGTCAACATGCTGTTGTCGTGGGAATCGACACAAACGCGAAAATGGGACTTGATCAGGAATGCGAAGTACTCGGTAAATGGTTCTACCCAGTGGAGCAATCATCGGACAATGGCTACCGCCTTGTGGACTTGTGTGAACGCAGTGGTCTGATTATTGCATCGACATTCAGGATGAATCATCGCCGCTATCAGCTTACGTGGCAGGGACCAAGCCAGCTATCTCTGGAAGAGCAGCGGAAGCGGAAGATGACAACTTTGAAGCCACAGCTCGACTATGTTCTGACGAGAAATATTCCAGTATCGGACATTCGAAGATATAGAGCCGTGTGGGATGTCGCATTCGATTCGGATCTGTTGAACTTCACTGCGAGGATATATAAGAGGAAGCGAGGGGCTGCGCCTCTCCAGAGGATTGACATGACAAGTCTCAGAGTTGAAGAATGCAGAAGGAAATTCCGACAACGCGTTTCTATTCATATTGGAGCACGGACTAAGAAGAAACTTTGCGACGCGGACTCTTTCGTCACATGCATCCAGGACGCTTCGAAAGATTCACTTCCGGTTGTACAGCCCAAGAAGAAGCTCGCCTACGTCTCAGAGGAAACATCATCTGCCTACAACAGAGAATGTGCTCTCCGAACTGCAGGAAACTTCGTGGAGGAGAAGCGTCTGAGAAGGAAGTTGCGTCGGCAGCTTCAAGGCGAGCGCGAACGAGAATGGACGTGTAGAGCTAAGGAGTTTGAGAAGGCTTGGGAGGAGCACATACCGAGGAAAGCCTACACGTTGTTACGACAGTATAGCGGGAAGATGAAGAGATGTTCTTCTGCCTTGAACACTACCAATGGAGTTGTAGTTGGTGATGCGACGCTGCCAATATGGAGGAATTGCTTCAGTTCACTACTGAATCGTCCAGCGCCATCTGTACCTGAGCTCCCGCATGTTCAGAGAGCACAATACGATGTCAAAAAGGAACCGCCTACTGAGTCTGAAGTTTTGAATTGTGTCCGGAAAATGAAGATTTGAAAGGTGGAGATGACAACATCACTCCTGAAATGCTGAAAGCTCTCCCTCCGTCTGGGATTCGTGAAATGAACAAAACTATCCGTACCTTATGGATGAGCGAAAGGATACTCGATCCGTGGAGATAACCGATCATCGTACCTCTTCACAAGAAGTTATCCGTCACGGATCCTAAGAACTACAGAGGGATTTCTCTACTGCGTGTCATGTACAAGGTTTTGGAACGTATCATGCTCGAGCGACTCATCAAACATCGTGAGGAAACAACCAGAGAGGAGCAAGCCGGTTTTCGACCTGGAAGATCGACCATCGACCAAGTGTTCGTCGTGAGAAGAGTAATTGAATCGTGGCAGCGGTTTTCGAAGCCATTACAGCTTGCTTTTTTGGACTTTGAAGCCGCGTTCGACTCTCCTCATCGTGATCGATTGCTCAATGCTCTGCGAGCAGATGGAGTCCCGGAAAAGTATGTTCGGTTAATCGAGGACATGAACAAAGGAACAACAGCAGCAGTTCGTACACCTGTCGGATTTACGTCAGCTTTCGAGGTGAAAACAGGAGTAAGGCAAGGAGCCGTTGCAGGACCTTTTCTTTTCAACTTCGCCGTTGATGACATCATGCGTTGCAGAACAGTTTCCTGCGGATGTGATCCTAACACCATCAGGACGCTCCCTTGTCGACCTGGAGTACGCCGACGACATTGTGTTATTCGCTGAAAACAACGCAAAACTGCAAAGGATTGTGAACCTCGTTTCGAAGTATGCCGCAGCCTATGGACTTCGTCTTCGTCCCGACAAATGCAAGCAGATGTGGGTCTCTCAGAGGCCTTCAACTGGAGTTTGTGTGGACGGACAACGTATCGAACTGGTGGACGATTTCTGTTATTTGGGCTGTTTGCTGAAGAACGATGGTAGTTGTGCAGCGGATATTCAACAACGTTGTGCGAAAGCTACGTCTGCATTCAATTCTCTAACCAAGTTTTGTGGACTACCCCCATCGCGAAAGAAGTTATGTTGCGCGTCTACTTATCCACTATTCTCCCCATCATGATGTACGGATCGAAGACGTGGGCAGCACCGAAGACGCAAATGGAAAGAAAGGTTGGATTGCACGGAGAGGAAGCTGTTTAGACGTTTTCTCGGATATTTCTGACCACGGATGTGCCACAACGAAGACCTCCACAACGAAATTGACGCCTTATATCAAAGCTTGACACGAGGGAGATGCCAACATCCTCCAACGCCATCTCAAGCGGAAACGGAAGGTCGTCTTCGTCTGTTCGGGCATATTTTAAGAAGACCGCCAGACCGTTTTGTTTAACACGCTCTGAGGATGCTTCCAAGTCCTGTCTGGAAACGGCCGCTTGGACGTAGGCGAAAGTTTTGGACGGATGTGGTGAAGGAGAATTTGAAATCCCTCTGCGTTGAAAGGCAATTCAGCCGCGATGTTTTACTTCGAGTGGAATAGTGACCGATGGAGGGGTTGTTTCAAAGCGTGGCTGAGGACCGTGAGAAATGGACACGGCTGACTGCTAGGACGGCACACCTCGGTGAAGATGCGGAATGACCGCGTCAGGCGAAAGCCAACCGATTAAGTTAAGTAAGTCATGAATTGCCTGACTTGTTTCAGTTCTTGTCTACTTAATCAGTTAAACTGAAATATGCAGTATACTTGTGTGAACGCCTAATTAACGGAGGAGTAAATTATAATTGCAGGAATCAGCCTACTTGTAGCGAGGATGACGGATGGATTGGAAGGAGACGGATGATGTTCATCTGATGCATGCAGAACCATTCACGCGATATCTTTAATATGTTGCCCAATCGGTGTCGAAAACAAACCAAACAAACCTCTTCAAGTTGTCACTGGTAGTACAAAGAAAACGGACAAGCGCATCAATGCGTACCACACATGTACTCGCCTTTGTCACTATCCTATCGATTCAAGCCTTAGGTCGAGGGATTTTTTATTGTACATTACTGAAGATGAGAAAGATGTTAAGTGTTCATTAATTCTGTTGCCTTCTCTTGTTTTGAGTGAGTCCCTAATTTTTGCTAAGGTTGTTCTCAGGTTTTTCACCTCTCTCTGGACATATTGCGCAAAGAAGAACCGGTAGACCCTCAATATAACTATTGTTATGTCGCGATTTTTCTGTTTGAACTCGGACACGAGGTTGGCAGATGGATTCACTGGCTTACATACGTTTCGGCGGAATCGCCGTCTTCAGAGCCTGAAAGAAGCAAATCAGAAATGCGCTTATCCGGTCAAATGTCGACTAAACTCTACCTAATTCAAAGAACTCTATTTCCCAAACGTCTTCAAAAGTGAAGAAACCAGGAGATAACCGTACCTTGTCAGGAAGCACGCTAGGAGAATCACAACATAGAACGAATTGTTGAAGCGGAACGGTGATGATGCCGCTACCTCTCGACGTTAGAATGCAAGTCTGAGGTAGGACTTGAGTTCTCCGACTATATATAGGCATTCCCCCTTACGATTGCTCAGACGATAGCAGGCCCTGAGCCCACCACAAATGCACCCGGAGCCGCGTCCATGTTGCGCTCAGGGTGACAAATTTGGCGATTTCCGGGCCACACATGTTGCGATCCAGGCCGCATACGTTGCGCTCCGGGTGCTACCGACGAGATTGATTCACGCAGCGCCCTGAGCGCAACTGTCGGCTAATGACATCACAGTACATCATACAGCGTACATGGTTGCGCCCCGGGCGCTTTCTATAAACCGATTTCAGCAATATAGTTGCAAAAATCGATATATCGACGTGGTTCAGACGCTTCGCTGATCGATTATCGCACCCATTTAGCTAATCGATTTTTCAAGGAAGAATCCAACGATTTCCACACATTCGCCGATTTCCCCCACCCTACTGAATTTCCTTGGATTTATGTGACCCTTAATTGTCCCTTTTCTAAGCTAGTGCTGATTATAAAATACCTTTCAGCTTAAAGGCAGTGTTCATGATAAAAAATGTGTTTCAGTTTCCACTAGGAATGGGAAGTGGAGGGGCACACTCTAACGTTGACGTCGAAAGAACGCATAAAAACGAGCCAGGAAGCTCCCCAGAAGAGCCCCAAGTTGCCACTTTGAGCGCAAGGCGAACCCTAAAAGCACAATGCCCGCCCTCCGACGTGGACAAATGAAAACGCGAGAGCGTAAGAGGAGCGATGATTTCCGATCATAAGCCCCGTTCTTTCCTTCATTCTCAACTCCTCTCTTTACTAAGGTGAGCTCGCATACATGGGCAGCTAAAGACGGAAGTTATAAGCCTCGGAAAACTCGTCCACCATGCTTCCCAAGCTCAGACTTTGAGGGACCATAACTCTGTTCCCGGAAGGTCTAGTACGATATCAGAGACATCATTGGAATCAGTATGGGGCCGTTTTCAAGATAGGCGGGAGAACAGAAAAAAAGATTTCTATCGTGAAAACTGCCTTCAATACACTTTCCACTGCTTAGAATTTTGATTCCGTCACAACTTCCCTCAACACTTCACCCATTAATCTTCTGATTTCACCTGATTTTCTCCAACTATTAGGTATATTTCCCTGAAGTTATTAGGTATTCATAAGAAGCGCCCTTTCTCAGAGTCCTTCTAATGATCTCGTTGAACAATTCAAAGCTAACAATGGAAAGTACGCATGGCTCATATTTATTCCAAACATTAAAGTTCAAATATAAGTTAAACTAAATCTAAATATCCGAGCGATTCGTTTTTCTCATTTTGTCGAAATTATTAAATAAATCCGAAATATTCCCTCCATGAATGTTTGCAAAATGGGTTCGGAAAGTCATGTTAACGTTTCATTTTTTGAATACAGTCTAAATATTGCACAAATATGAAGAATATAGTGAATTCTAGGATGGTCGAATATTGAGCGCAAACGGAGCAGAGGAAATCAATTACAAGCCCTACAAGAGAAACAGGGAGAACCCCGCTCAAAAATCGCAGGGAGCCCAGATGCTCTTCCTTGTTTCAATTAATTGATCCGATTTCGAAATGCGCGCGTCAGTCAACGCATGTGGACCGGGGAGCAACCTGAACGCACTGCACGTTGCAATCACAACCGAAACGCACCGCGAGTTCGAATATGATATGCTCTGCGTTTCGGTCGCAGTGGGCGGGAAGGGCGGGATCGGTTGCGCTCTGGGCCTGGTACTGTCTGAGTGATTTTTGGATCGTTCGCCTGGATCCAAAATGCCTCCAGGGTCTTTCTCGCGGGGGCGTCAGTTTTTCGCCCCATAATCTCGACCTTGATTGGATAGTCGTCGCCGTGGTGGGCGGTAACACGGTGACACCCCAGAACTGTTGACGCCCGCAGCTTATCTTTACCGTCCAGATGCTCCTTCACTCTAACATGGAGCGGCCTCGATGTCTCTCCAATGTATTGCTCGCCGCACAGCTGGCACGAGATCATGTAGACCACACCGCACGCAGTGCAATCTCCCTCTCTACCAGCAGGACAGACCACACAATTAGGAGTTGTGCAAATGCGGTCATATAGACGGTTTCGTATAAGGCGGGTTTTCAGGTTACTTGGGGGGACATCAACGATGACGACAGTGCTTTCCAGACCAGCTTTGTTTAGACATTTTCTCAGAGATAGGCTCACTTCCTCAAAAATGAAGGGCATTTTCAAGGGATTTTTTCCTTCAACTGCTGTACCCTGCTCTTCCCGGCGCACGACTGAGCCCCTGGGTCTGCGTGAAACCAAACTGGTGGGATATTCGTTCAAGGCCGCAATTTCATGCGCTATTTGAACAGATTCTTTTTGTTCGTTTTCTCCGGTACAAACGCATTTCGCTGTGTGGTACATATTTGTGACGACAGCCCGTTTTGTTTGAGAAGGGTGTGCTGACTGGAAATGGACAATTATATTTTTGTTACTAGGTTTACGATACCATTTTGTTGAGAACCTGTCCTCCGAAAAATTTACCTGGACGTTCAAAAAAGGTAGCCAATTTTGCACCGGTCTTTCCCGGGTGAATTTTATATTACCGGACTGACTGTTGATGAGTTCAAAACACCGGTCCATTTCCTCCTGTGTGGGACAGACGACGAAACAGTCGTCTATGTACCTACAGTATAGCATTGGCAGCCGTGCCAGTACCGGAGATTCGACTTTTTCCATGAAAGCTATGGCAAGTGTTGGAGCTTGCCATAGCTTTCATGGGAAGAGGATTGTTATGTCATGGTTGCCTGTTTTGTATGCTTTCAACAACATTTGCCTTGTTGGTACAAACCGTATGGCTCGACACCCAAAAAATATCTCCTAGTTTTCATGCTGACGTTGGAGAGAGTCACAAGGTGATCACAACGGTATATCTAAAGTCGTTCAAGTCCCCCTATAAACAGAATTACGGCTTCTTAAAGATGCCTGTATTTTGAGGGTGAAAATTTGGTGGACGAGTTGTCTCAAGCCTGTATTTCGCTTCACTCGCAATCTTTGCGCGAGAGAGAGAGAGAGCCAGGATAAGGAGACAGCCCGACAGTGAACTGAAGAACGTCGACTTGTTGGATTTCATTCATCCATCTAGCCGCTATTGAGTTCGGAAATCTGGTAGGGGTCGGGCCTGTGGTGGTCGCTTATTTCTCGCTTGTTTGGAGGAATTGAGGTCTTGCACTTGGCACGTGTCATGTAAGAGGGGTCTACTACCCAATCAAATAGAAATTACAAAATTCATGTCTGAAGATGTACTGTGCCTTTAAAGGCATCCTACGCGCAAAAAACGGTGTCTTATTTTTCAATGTTTTTGAGTAGGCAAGCTCTTGAGGTAAGCGATAACAGCAAAAAAACCCCAAAAAACCCCAGCTTCCGCAAAATGAACGCGTTTAAAAACATTTTGGAAAAATGAATTTTCGCCCTCTCTGTCGAATTCGGTGTGTCCAGTGCAACACGTCCGCAGTTTTTCTGAACGTCTGAAGTGGTTTTTCGCTTTAAACTGGCAAGTAAAGAAGATTACTCTTGCCTTTCTTCCACCAGAATTACTTAAAAGTAAAAAAGCTTTCACTGTGCAAGTTTGGATGATAAGATTTTCCGAAATAAGAGTTTGCAATACAGTATCTCTTGCGCCTGACATGGCGCTTTTGTTCCTTGTGCTAGATGGCTGGTGAGAACTGGTGGCGGATCCTCATCTTTAACCCCTTCCAACCTCATAACCCTACGTTTTTGACGCGCCAAAGTTTACCGGTGTGGTCTATCGGGCTCATTCATGAAATTGAGCCTAAAAAATGGAAAGTGGTTTCCAGCGCGAACGATGCCTTTAAAGGCATCGTCCACGATGAAATATGATTATCGAGTTTTCCGTTGAATATGGGAGGTCAGAGGCCTACTGAGACAATCGTGCCAGAAAGAGCAGCGAAAAATGCCCTAAAACCACTTTTCTCTACCAAAACAGGATCGCTTTTGTGACGTTTCATTTCTGGCATTAGAAGAATTGACCGGTTCGGAGAAGTGAACTGTTCAATGTAATAAACGTGATAAACGTGATAGATTCCTTTGATAACCGGTTGTTTTCCTTTCTTCCTTGTAACAAGGGATCGACCCAGAGGCCGGCCTCCAAACCCAGGAGGCAGTTTTGAGGTGGCGACAACTTCATTCGGAGGCAGCTTCTGAACTCCAAAGTTTGTTAATGACTTTGTGAAGACCCACTAGTCCGATTAAACGCAAAAACTGGGAAACGGTTTCCATCGTGTACGATGCCTTTAAGTTCTCATCTCAAAAACCTTCACAAACTTGTATCCTCAGTTTCGGTGCCGGAATTTGAACTGTTCATTCGCGTACATCTGCGGTGTAAGAGAGAAGGAGAAGCAGCGTACGTGCGCACACGCACGCGATGATTCCGAGCACATTCTATTTCAAAATAGGAGGTAAGTATGCTACCTTCGAAGGCCGTATTACCCACACTTTCACCTAAAAAAACCATTAGAGAATTCTCTTGGTTTTCTCACCCATACAAAATAGCCCTGCACCGCAATCTTACGTTTCCAGAGACACGAAAGCTCCCTCTAGAGGCAGGGTCCAGGAAGAAATTCAATTTTAAAATCTTCTATATATCGGAGCGGAGGCCACAGTCATTCCCAGGAAACGTGCGGAAACCGCAGGAAAAAGCGGTCTTCTTTGAAATATTCCAGAAAATCAAAGGAGCCATTTTAATTATTCATCGTCCCCAGTTTTTAAAGGCATCGTTCACGATGAATTTCGTTTTCGAGTTTTCCATATATAATGAGAGATCTAGTACTCTATATAACAGCTACGTTGAAGAAAACCTCAAAAAATCACTGAAAACCCCTTTTTCAGACCGAAAATATCTCAATCGACTTTGGAGAAAGGAAGAGTCGATCGTTAGAGATCGCTCTTTTAATCGACGATCTCACGATCAAATGAAGTTTATCTTTTTTTCAAGTGATTTATGGAAAAGGAAAGAATAATTGATGTGTGTAGAAAATTCATTCTTCACGTAATTGTATGTATAGTATCGTTCAAGCCGCGAAGCGGCTGGAGAGGTTTGGTTTTGCCTAGGCGTTGTGATCATTTAGAATTTTACAAAATAGTTTATAGAATCTTTGAAACAAAATTTTGAAGATTTCCTTGTGGATATAAGTGAAGAAGTCCAGAAGACACCCGCTGTCCAAATATCAGCCAAATCGGTTCACAAATAACAAAGTTGTGAGCCCGAAAGCTTAAGAAATTTTCATGGTGTGCGCCGTAGGCCGTGAGCCGTAGGCCGTCACGCTTTTCATTCCTCACTGCTAATAGCCACTGCTAGTGGTCGGTGGAGATCAACTTGGCAGGCAGGTAAGTTGGTAGAGGATACGTAGGCTGGTAAGTGATCGATTTGTAGGTGAGTGAGGATTCTGATGACGTCATCTTGACGTCGTGAAAAGTGCTTCGGGCTTCTGATGACGTCATCCGGACGTCGTGAAAAGTGCTTCGGGCTTCTGATGACGTTATCGGGACGTTGTGAGAAGTGCTCCGGGCTTCTGATTTGAGCAAGAGTAGCGCGAATTGGCGCAGGAGTCTGAGAACACCTTGCAAAACTTCTTTAAAAGTGTAACGATGACAAGCATAGCGTGCAGAAAGCTAGAGATGTTATGTAGGTCATGTCGCCAGGCTGCTTTTCAGTTTCGTAACGCGCTGAGGCCATTCACACAACCCCATTTTGAGTGCTCCCTCATTCTTATTCACCAGCCTACTGATTTTTTCTGCGATAAATGGTACTTGCGTATCAGCATCCAAATTCAAAAACAAATTGTTAGAACTATCTCCATTCGCAGCTCAGCAGAGCTTTTTCATATCAAATTCATAAAATCGAAGCGGCTGTTCTGTTAAGGAATGGGGCGGCGGAAACGAAGTGATGAGTATGGGAAACCTCTTCGTTCCACTAGATGGAATGGAAAATAGTCTCTGACTGTGGAGGTTTTGAGTTAGTTTCATTCGAAAGCGAAGAATTGCGGGCAGAGTCTGCAGCCGGCTGTAGATCGGCGGGCTTTCATGATTATCGATCGAGCTGGCTTCGTCTGAGCGACCAACTATAACCGGGGCTAAGGCCCCTGTCAGAGTTGGTTGAGAAAATCCTTGTGGAAGAACCGTTCGATACGTATGAATAACGTGGAGGTTGCAAATAACACCCGGTGTAGCCAGCCGTGGCTGACGCGATCAATACGAATTAATTATGTGGAACGATATCATGGATATCATTCATGTCTTAGCTTATATCATGTGAACATCGGTCGTGTCAGCCACATCGGGGGATTTTTCTGAGAACGTTTTATAACAGGTTGGGTCCTTGATTCTTGTGACCACAGAAAGAGGACTGATCTAGCGGGGAGATGAAGAGGTCTTTGTTCGAAGTTCTTGCATGGGATATTACTGCGTAATATCAAGAAAAAGTTAACAATTCTGTAAAAAAGGGGTCTCCCAAGCAAAAGTGGTATGGTACGCGTTACAAATGTTTCAACGAAAAGGGAACAATAGGAAAGTGGAATGAGGAGAGTCTACAAAAAATGGACAATATCCTCCAAAGCTCTTTCCTTTGTCGGCACTTCTAAACAGCGGAAACAAACCGTTGTGGTATTTTACGAGGAAGAATTGAATGGTTTCCTAAAACAATTTGACATCATCTCTCCTTTTAATGATAGCTATTAGGTACACATGCATATATGCATATTTTATCGGCACTCACATAATCAAAGTCCTTTATGGAGCCAGAAGCGCTTCCTCTTGGAGACTCGCAAGGGTTTGTTTCCGCTGTTTAGAAGTTTCGACCAAGAAAAGAGCTTTGGAGGATATTTTTAATTTTTTGCAGACTCTCCTCATCCCACTTTCCTATTGTTCCCTTTTTGTTGAAACATTTGTAACGCGAACCAAACTATTTTTGCTTGGGAGACCCCTTTTTTACAGAATATTCTATCAACTTCCCCTCAGTTTTACTCTATCAAATGTTGATCATTTACAATTAGGATGGCTGACAGCAAATTGTGCCAGATGACTGACAGAGGGCCGGCCTCTTTTGACGGAATTTTAGACATTCGACCTCCTTTATCTTCACAATAAGGCGTTTTCAACCGAACAAACTCTCGCTACGTTCTTAGGTGGGCCCAGAGAATCATTCAAACCGAAAAAGCGGTGAGTGGTTTTCAGCGCGTACGATGCCTTTAAAGGCAGTGTTCACGATAAGATAAGTTTTTCGGCTTCCCCGCCTATCTTGAAGACGGTCCTATGCTGATTCCAATGATGTTTTTGGAATCGTACTAGACCTTCTAGGAACGGAGTTATGGCCCCTCAAAGATGGAGCTAGAGAAGCATGGTGCACGAGTTGTCCGAGGCTTGTAACTTCCGCCTTTTGCAGCCTATGTATGCGAGCTGACCTGAATAAAGAGAGAAGTTGAGAACGAAGCGAAGAACGGGGCTATTGATCGGAAACCATCGTTCATCTCACAATCTCGAGCCTTCATTTGTTCACGTCGGTGGGCGTGGAAAGTGCATCTGGGGTGTGATGAGCTGACGGGTGTCCAACTTTGGGACCGTAGCGGACCGTTCCGAACTCATTTTTCTTAGTTTTTTCAACGTTAGGGTTGCGCTAGGCCCCGCAACTGCCGATCTCCACCAGAACATCAGAATGGTTTTTATCGTTGACACTGCCTTTAACCATCGCCTGCGCTTTCGTGACCGCGCGCCGTGGGATTCGTCTCCGAGCAGCGCCGCAAGTGCCGCGCGTGCGGTAACCCCGCCGCGTGGTGGCAGTACGACCACCCACATGCAGTGAAAATATCGTCATTTTGCCGGGCTGGTCATGCAGTGAATACCGTAATTCTTCATTCAGATGTCATTTTTCTCCAAAATTAACGGCTCACAAGTTACATCACTTCTTTATGGAGTTCACCTAGTGCAAGTCGACCAACAGTAGCGCCCAAAAGTCTTCGGGCATAATGGTTTTCAAAGACAACTGTTTTTATACAAACGCATGTCGGCTCAGGCTTATAGAAACTTGTATGCCTTAAACATGCCCAAAGTTAATTTTCCATATTCAAGATACCAAGCATTCAAATTCCAACTTGGAGTATGTATGTGTCAGGTATAGTTTGCAATGCCTTGTAGGACATTGAAGCTTCCTCAAGTTCCGATGAGCTTGGGTCGAGATTCGTATAAAAACAGTTTCTCCGAAAACCATAGGTCGGAAGACTTTTGGGCTCTACTACATCTAACGCAATCTTTAGGAGAGTCAAGGTGTGGCCGAACCCTGCCCTTCAACCTGAAAAACTCCCTTTTCAGCGAAGAAATCTACATATCATAATAAAGCTCTAGATTTGAAGAGGGCGTCCTCGATGCTCACTATTCTTTGTCCTCAGATAAGGTCGACTAATCCAATCTACAAGTTGTCCTACCTTATCCAAGAACGAACAGTAGTTTCTGTGAAAAATCGACATTCCCATTTCTCAACGCGCGTGCGTGAGCGTTCGATGCTGCTCCATCCGCCCTCTCGCTGTCCATAATCTCCGATCCGCACACGCACGCGATGGCGCAACGGAAATTCTATTTTTTACGGCCTGTACCGATAGTCCCTATCTGGCGTAATTCCATACTATGCTTTGTATCATCATGTTTCACTTGTGTCATTTGATGCATTGCATCTCGTGTTCATGGTGAAGTGAACAACGCATTTTACCATGGGAAAAGACTGAATTTTTCACTATATCCACCTATTTACATACATATAAATTGTCGTGCAATCATATTAGGACTTCCTAGTTTTTGCGAATATCAGTTTCGTTGTCAAATTTTGGGCTACAACACTCGTACCATCGTGTTACGAGCTCCCGACTTCTACTGCAATCAATTTCAAATCAATGCTTGCTACCAGTAACAAAAAAATGAGACTTTCGTGAAAAAATCCAATTTTAAGGGGTAAAAATATTTAAGCATCCCAGTTTCTCTCTTTGAAACAATACTTCTAAAGTTCGATGAAAATAAACAAATCAGATTTCACAGGAGAATGACTCCCACATTGACTTTTTCGGACGTTTTCTTTGCAGGCATTTTCGACTTGAGGGGACCTCTTGGTCCACTTATTGGGTTGGTTATATTGCTGATATTGTTCGTCTGGTCAACTTCCGTGTGGATGAATCTCTGCAGGATGGAATGGGGCTTGGGGGGGCAGTTACTCTGACCATAATTCGGTTTCCAAAGACTTTGAAAAGAGCAAATCGCCGAAACGTAAGCCACCCAGACAGTCGGGGGTAGTACGTCGGCACAATAGCGTCAGTACTCCAGGGCAAACATTGAATACTACCCCTCACTGTGAGCAGGAGCTGCTGCTAGCGGCAGCCTATGCTGCCAACCTCTAGTTTTCGACAGCCTTTTCTGTAAACGGAGAACGGATTTTGATTACCGCCCTTTTTAGCGGTGTTGGGTATGATTCTTGTCACGGCTAGCAGCAAGGAGGCCGAAATCGCCACGGTCCGCGACAAGGACATCATCTTTGCCACGGTCCTCGCGATGGGCCATGGGGACGATCTCCTCAGCGTCCAAAATTTACGTCTACAAAGTGACGCAGTGTCACCTTCTCGGGCCGGCCTCAAACGACCAACTGCCCCCTCAGCGAGGCTGGCCGCCTTATATACCAGCCGCGTCGTATAGGAAGATGCTAAACTGTTCATTCGTATCAGACAAATCAATGGAGTGGAGTGTTAGCAGACACTAGGAGAAGGGACTGCCGATATCGCGCGTGTCAGGGTAAACAAAGTTGTTGTATTTCGGCACAGACAGCAGGAGCTCCTGATCGTTGGCACCAGCTCCTGCTGTTAGCAGTAGCTACAGCACGGGTGCTGCTAATCCCTTTGTGCCGGAGTTCTAACGCTATTACGCAGCCGAACTACCCCCGACCCGACTGTCTGAGCTAATACAGAGATCATAACAATCTGGTCACCGTTGCAAGAACTCCATACAACAATTATCAATCAGGATGTCAAGATTCAACGAGAGTTGCACGTGAACAATTTCTGGTTGTTTGAGGAAATGCTCTTGGCTTCGTCTGTTCGAAGGATCTGCAGAATCAGAACGGAAAAAAAGATGGCTGGTCGCCCTACAGAGCCCTCTATCCGTGATGAGTACCGAATACTGCACTTCGCTTTAAAAGCCATGTAGTCCTGAAAACACTTCGGCCAACTCTGGCCCGAATCTATGCTTTTGGCTTGTGGAAGATGGAATGCAACCTTCCTCATTGCCTGATCGATCGATAGAAATCATCTGGGTTGGACCCAGACATTCGTTCGCTGCTTGCCTCTGAGGGCGTCCTCGGTTACGCTTCAATTCTCGCGAGCGCGAGAAATTTCCGATATTGGGTCCGGCAATTTCTGGGCGTGGCTTGAGGGCGACTCCGAAAAAAAGTCGGGTGAAGGCGACGAGGATCGCGACTTGCCTCTGACATCGTCACTGACCTCAGACGGCCTCAGAGGCAAGACGCGAACGAATGTCTGTGTGGGTTAACATGTATCGATCGCATCAGTTGCCGCCAGGATTTTTGTTCATGCAAGCGGGATTCTTTTCATTCTCATGAATTGATTGATTTTCTTCATTTCATGACCAAAATGTATTCATTTTCATGAATGAATCCCCGGGAATTCATTCATGAGAATGAATACATTTGGCAATGGAATTAAACTTCCATGAATGAATTTCCACGCATTTCGAGTGCCCTCCACCCAAGAACCCCTTCTGAAAGTTCGATTTAATGTGATCTGGGGGACGAGATTACCCAGAAAGGATTGAATTTAGGACCCCGCAGAAGTTTGGGTGCATTCGGTGCATTGATGGGTCGGAGGGCCGTGAAACCCGCGAGGCGATAGGCGAGCCTTGATTTCGACCACGGCGTCAACGAAAAATAAGGCGTCCACTCAGATGTGTTACGCAAATGCACGGGAAGCGTCTGAATGCGCGAACTAATTTTGAATTATCATCCTCTTCATTCATTTTCATCATCATTGAACTTGACTCTAATTGAATCCTCTACAGTCTTTGATTTCATCTTCGATCCCTTACATTTTTAACGTTTGGGTGGGTCTCAAGCTGTTCTGGGTCAACTTAGATAGATTTGTATGCGATGTGCCGATAGGTTGTAAATTACTTATCATTTTTTATATATATATATTTTTTTCTGTCGAAATGGTTCTGGAGGCACTGGCAAGGAAAAGGATCCGCGAACGTGTTAAGTTCTTTCGCGGGATGCAAAAGGCACTGTTAGTTTTTTTTTCTGTTCAGTGAACTCATTTCGTATTTCGGCTCAGATTTACAGCTTTTCCAGGCAAGATGCTTGAGGCTACGATTACGATCTGTGGAACGAAGGCTGGATTCCAGTTGATGTAAGTTTCAGTTCTGTTCTCCTCATTTTTGATATCCTTGGGGGGGACCTATAATTCAAACTCAAAAAAACGGTCAGTGCTTTTCAACGCATACGATGCCTTTAACCCATTCACGACCACGTGTCCCACCGGTGGGACACGCGTTGACTACCACTTCGGACCGCGTGTCCCACCGGTGGGACACCCTTTTCAGAAATCGATTTCTCCGCCACAACAAACTACTTTCGAACCTACATGTGATCAATGTCTTGACCTACCCAAGACCTGAATAAAAACCTCGTGGTCCATCAGTAGCTCAAATGCAACAACACATTTAGAACTTTTTAAAACCAGGTGGTCTGAAATAGAGGAAAAAACGGCTGTAAAGCAGCTTTAGAAGCACCTAGTGAATTCTTTTTTCTTCTATTGCTGGCTTTTAGGTTGCTTCTCTGGCATTCGCTCGCGTGTAGCCCTACATAAACTCACTTGTTGCCCAGTGACACCTAGGCAACAAGTCATTTTTCTGGGGCGCGACATGGAAAGTGTGGGGCGATTGTGAGCATTTGTGCCCACAAAACCACTTGTACCCCCACTAAATCACTAGTCGCCCTGCGAAATCACTTGTTGCCCCGAAAGAGCAACTGCTGACCCTAAAATCACTTGTTGCCCTGCAGGTTCACTTGTTGCCCCGTAAAACCACTTGTTGCGCCCCCCAAAACCAAATGTTGCTCGGAATCATCATTTGATCGTTCGGACCCCACTGCGTTGTTTATTCACGGATTCCGTCTACCCTCTAGACACCTTGTACTTCTCAAGCCCTTCTTCTTCTTCTTCTTCTTCTTCTTCTTCTTTTTCTTCTTCTTCTTCTTCTTCTTCTTCTTCTTCTTCTTCTTCTTTCTTCTTCTTCTTCTTCTTCTTCTTCTTCTTCTTCTTCTTCTTCTTCTTCTTCTTCTTCTTCTTCTTCTTCTTCTTCTTCTTCTTCTTCTTCTTCTTCTTCTTCTTCTTCTTCTTCTTCTTCTTCTTCTTCTTCTTCTTCTTCCTCTTCCCCTCTTCCTCCTCTTCCTCTTCTTTTCTTCTTCTTCTCCCACTTCCTCTTCCTCCTCCTCCTCTCCTCATCTTCCTCCTCCTCCTCCTCCTCCTCCTCCCTCCTCCTCCCTCCTCCTCCTCCTCCTCCCTCCCTCCTCCTCCTCCCTCCTCCTCCTCCTCCTCCTCCTCCTCCTCCTCCTCCTCCTCCTCCTCCTCCTCCTCCTCCTCCTCCTCCTCCTCCTCCTCCTCCTCCTCCTCCTCCTCCTCCTCCTCCTCCTCCTCCTCCTCCTCCTCCTCCTCCTCCTCCCTCCTCCTCCTCCTCCTCCTCCTCCTCCTCCTCCTCCTCCTCTCCTCCTCCTCCTCCTCCTCCTCCTCCTCCTCCCTCCTCCTCCTCCTCCTCCTCCTCCTCCTCCTCCTCCTCCCTCCTCCTCCTCCTCCTCCTCCTCCTCCTCCTCCTCCTCCCTCCTCCTCCCTCCTCCTCCTCCTCCTCCTCCTCCTCCCTCCTCCTCCCTCCTCCCTCCTCCTCCTCCTCCTCCTCCTCCCTCCTCCTCCTCCTCCTCTACCTCATCCTCCTCCTCCCCTCCTCCTCCCTCCTCCTCCCTCTCTCCTCCTCCTCCTCCTCCCTCCCTCCCTCCCTCCCCTCCTCCTCCTCCTCCTCCTCCTCTTATTCCTCCTCCTCCCTCCTCCTCCTCCTCCCTCCCTCCTCCTCCTCCTCCTCCCTCTCCTCCTCCTCCTCCCTCCTCCTCCTCCTCCTCCCTCCTCCTCCTCCTCCTCCTCCCTCCTCCTCCTCCTCCTCCTCCTCCTCCTCCCTCCTCCTCCTCCTCCTCCCTCCTCCCTCCTCCTCCTCCTCCTCCTCCCTCCTCCTCCTCCTCCCTCCTCCTTTCTTATTCCTCCTCTTCTCCCTCCTCTTCTTCCACCTCTTCTTCCTCCTCTTCCTCGTCTTCCTCGTCTTCTTCTTCTTCTTCTTCTTCTTCTTCTTCTTCTTCTTCTTCTTCTTCTTCTTCTTCTTCTTCTTCTTCTTCTTCTTCTTCTTCTTCTTCCTCTTCTTTCTTCTTCTTCTTCCTCTTCTTCTTCTTCTTCATCTTCTTCTTCTTCTTCCTCTTCTTCTTCTTCTTTTTCCTCTTCTTCTTCTTCTTCTTCCTCTTCATCGTCTTCCTCGTCTTCTTCCTATTCTTCCTCTTCTACCACGCCGCTTGTGAGTGTGGCCTAAAGGCAGCGGTCGCGATGAAAAGCGTTATCTACAAAACTATAGAAATCAGCCTAGATTGAAAACAGCTGAAAAACTATGAAGGTAGCGCGGTAAAAAACGGGCTAGAATCAGAGTTTCTAGGGCCCAAAGATGGTGCGCAGTATTTCACTGGGAAAGTGCAGGGTGTCATGTGCATGTGTGCAGTACATATAGTACAGGTGCAGGACCCAGTAGGGTCCTGCACATCCTGCGCACTCCCAATGGGATACTGCACACTCTCAGTGAAGTCCTGCACACCCCCAGTGAGGTCCTGCACACATCCTGCACACTCACACTGTGGTACTGCACCAAATCATAAACGTCCTGCACCCCATTCACGACGACTTGCATACTCTTCAGCAAGCGTAAGCGTAAGGAAAACGCGTTATCGTATGTGATCTCGCGTTAAGTCCGCGCAAAACTGCAACCAAACGGGAGAAAATGGAAATAGTGTGTGAATGAAGAAAAAGATGGATAGCTTCCGAAAAAGTCCTCCGGAAGACTTTTTCGGAAGCTATCCATCTTTTCCTTCATTCACACACTATTTCCATTTTCTCCCGTTTGGTTGCAGTTTTGCGCGGACTTACCGCGAGCTGAAAAAAGCTAAAAAAAAACTTGAAAAAAATTCTGAATCACTAATTTTTCTCCAAAAGAAAAAGGCAGAGCGGACCACTTTTTTGAATTTTTTTGCAATGCGTATCTAGTGGCTCATACAGTGAGTGTGCTTAGTTTAAGAAATGCCTGGCGCATCTCCTGAAAATCGTCAACTGAAAAGCCCACGGTCAGCTGCAGTTAACCGCGAGTTAACTCGTGGTTATCTGCCCATTTACTACCACCCCAGATTTATTTCTTAATGCTCCTCATCAGACTAGAAGAAAATCACGAATAAATTAGAGGATATCAAACGAATAAAAATTTTCGAATATTCGAATAAACGAATTATTCAAAAAATTGACTTTTCCGAATATTCGAATGAACGAATTATTCGGATAATTGACTCTTTCGAATATTCGAATAAACGAATTATTCGGATAATTGACTCTTTCGAATATTCGAATAAGCGAATTATTCGAAAAATTGACTTTTCTTCTCGAATTATTCGAATATTCGATTATTCGTTTATTCGACCGAATATTCGTTTCCCAAATATTCGTTGGCATACTCTAGAAGAAATCGGGAATCGTTTTTTCTTCAAATGTTCGGTGTTGTTCACTTTTCCAATATTCGATTTTCCAAATAATTCGGAAATGGCCTTTTTAATTTTCGACTTTTCGAATGATTCGAAGTCGCCTTCTTTAATCGAATATTTAATTTACGAATCATTCGATTTGTTCGAAGTATAGTTCCCACCCCCATGAAATTTTAGGGTATTTTTGAGAAAAAAATCGGATTCTGCTCAAAAGTGGCAATCGGGAGTAATATCAATATGTCACGGTATCAGGCAGTAAACATGGAGAACTCTTGAAAGAAAAACCATTACACTTCCGTGAGAATTTTGTGCCGGTGGCAAATTCTAAACTTGTATCTAGCGTACCACTTCGGAAATCGTCAAAAGTCGCGATTTGCCATCAAATTTTCCCTAAAAAAAAGCTTCGAAAGAATCAAGTCGAAAATTTCAGAAAATTGACACATAAACTCCCAAATTCGTGATCAGCGCCCCAAATAACACAACTGGGAGGGTATTAAGTTAAATCTGGAACATTTTTAAAAACGCTTTCGGGGCCCACTAATTGATATGAATAAACCCCAACCGAAAATCCGTACAAATCCATAACGCTATCAGTCTGTACAAAGTTTGGGTAATGTGCCTTCACCCAAACTTGGGCCAGAGGGGTTGTTTTGGGCGCTGAACACAATTATGAGGTCAGTTTCCAAATTCTCTAAAGACTAGTGCACGTTTTGGAAGGTACAACAGGAACAATAATCTGACGAAAAACGTCTATAACTCCTTTCGGTGTGGTTTTAGGCAGATGCGAAGACCATAATCGGTTTTACACCAAAAACGGTTCTAGGGAGTTACATTTCTTCCAGAATAGTTAGGCTAACTAAAAGTAGCTCCCTTAAGAGCCTCACTAGACATGAGCTTATAGAAGAAAGTGGAAAATGGAGGGAGATTGAGGTGATGATCAGGAGAGAAAGAAAACACGCGGGCGCACGCGACGCGACCGCACACGCCACCGCCCAGGCCTCCTCCGTGCCGGCGCTAGCTGGGGCGAGACAATCCACACAAGGCTCACAAAGATTTTGTGGGCATTGCCCACAATCTTTTTTGTGGGCACTCGACTCTCGCCGGCGCGATTATGTGGAACGTCTAGCGCCGACGAAAAAGGATGCGAAATTGGCCACGCCCTCCGGGGCAACACGCGAGCGAATGCCAGAGTTAGTACGAACCTATCCTTTGAAACTCGTTTACTTTTCTGAAAGCGTTGCAGCTCAGTGGACCCCGTTTTGGTTTCGAGTAATTGTTTCTCGATAACGAAAGCGTTTTGGAGGCTCCAACTCTGATACTGTCCGACCATCGTTGCTAGGTACAATATGGACACAATAAAGGAAAAGGAATTACCCGTGGGACGCTGTTCAAGCCAGCGTGTCCCACCGGTGGGACACGTTATACGGTGACGCAATATTGCACGCGGTCCGAACGTGCAGCCACCCAAAATTAGGCGTGGTCGTGAATGGGTTAAAGGCAGTGTCCACGATAAAATCAGTCTCCGATTTCTCACCGGAAATCAAAAGGTCCGAGTCCGACTTTACCAGTAGTGTTGAAAAAACGGCTAGTAACAAGCAGAGAAGAGCCCTATACGGCCCTAAACATGAGTGTTCCGCGCACGCCACGCCCACTCCTTTCAACCGCCTCTGATCCGTAAATAACTGGAAAACCCATTTTAAGTAAACAGCATACATTCAGGGGGCTAAAGTCAACTCCGCTTAACTAGACTTACCCCATTTGATGATACATTACCTTCTCAAACTCAAATTTTGAACTGGTAAACTTTATCGGTTGCCGTGGAGGGATTGGGCGTTGCGTGAGCGGAACACTCAAATTAGGGCCGTGTAGGGCTTGTTCGTGCTCGTTTTTAGGCGTTTTTTCAACGTTTCTGGTTAGATAGGGCTCGAACCTCTCGATTTCCGGTGAAAACTCGGGGACTAATTTTATCGCGGACACTGCCTTTAACGCGAGATCGGATACGATGACGCGTGTTCCTTGCGCCTGCTTTTGCTGAAGAGTGTTCAAGCCGTCGTGAAAAGCGTTCAGGACGTTGATGAAGTGGCGGAGCACCCCACTGGGAGTGTGCAGGATGTATTCAGGACCTGCGTAGGAGTGCGCAGGTGAGCGGGATCCCGAAGGAGCGTGCAGATTGCGTGCGGAATCACTGGGATTGTGCAGGGGTCGGTGATTGTGTGCAGAGCGTAGAGGAATGTGTGCAGGACTTCACAGGAGGTGCGCAAGACGTTTCGGAAAGCGTGTAGGGCTTTACTGAGAATTCCTGCTCACACCCTGCACACGCCCACTAGGATCCTGCGCACATTTTGCACACTCCCACTGGGGTCCGGCACAGATCCTAAACACTTCCACTAGTGTCCTGCTCACACCCTGCACACGCCCACTGGGATCCTGCGCACATTTTGCACACTCCCACTGGGGTCCGGCACAGATCCTTAACACTTCCACTGTGATCCCGCGCACATCTTGCACGATCTAATTGGGATCCTGCACGCTTTCTATGGTGTCCTGGATGTCCTCCTTTTGAATCGAAAGATTGGTAGGCTCGCACAAACCTGGCAGTTTACTCGCGTAAGGTTGGTGGTAAACTCGCGTTCAAAGGTGGTGGTTAACTCACGTCGAAAACCCCTCTATTTATAAGCCCTGGCTTTGCGAAAAGTGAAGACAAACTTCGAATTCGAAATCTGCGCCCGAAATAAACCCCTAAGAATTTGGTAAGGCAAAGTGTAAAAGAAAGTCTGATTTTGTATGTATTTCCGATTTCATCCGCATTTTTAGGCTTCTTTTCGGAAATCGGAAATCGGGAGGCCAAAATTCATCGGAATTCGGAATCCCGCTCATCCCGAATTCGGAAATCGGAATTCCGCTCATCCTTGATCTGAAGTTGACTGTAGTTATGAATGTAGTGATGTTTTTGTTAATGCATTTACGCGTAACCTATGTTACTGATGTGGTACTGCTCTGTAGCAAAATGTAGTGTTATCAATAAATGATTTGTGGAGAATACGCTTCATGAGTTAAAAAGTGGTCAAGTGACACTAAAAAAATCTGGCTTCCGGGGAGCGGCTGAGTGACCCTCCGTAGTGCTGGGTTGCTTGTTTCCCTGTGCTATTCTTCGGACTCATCTATCGTTGTTTTCATTTCACTGGTTTACAGTATCTTCGCCCTGAATCGCTCCAGCCGCGAAGCGGCTGGAGAGGTTTGGTTTTGCCTAGGCCTTGTGATCACTTAGAATTTTATACAATAGTTTATAGAATCTTTGAAACAAAATTTCTGAAGATTTTTTTCTGGATATAAGCGAAGGGGTCAAGAATACACCTGCTGTCCGAATTTCAACAAAATCGGTTCACAAATAACAAAGTTGTGAGCCCGAAAGCTTAAGAAAATTTCATGGTGTGCGCCGTAGGCCGTGAGTCGTAGGCCGTAGGCCGTGGGCCGTAGGCCGTCACGCTTTTCAGTCCTACTGCTAATAGCCACTGCCAATGGTTGCAGGCAATCAACTTGGCAGACAGGTAAGTTGGTAGGGGTACGTTTGCTGGTGGGTAATCGATTTGTAGGTCAGTGGGGATTCTTATGACGCCACCGGGACATTGTGAAACGTGCTTCGGGCTTCTGATGACGTCATCAGGCCGTCGTCAGAAGTGCTTCGGGCTCGTGATGACGTCATCGTGACGTCGTGAAAAGTGCTTCGGGCTTCTGATGACGTCATCGGAACGTCGTGAAAAGTGCTTCGGGCTTCTGATCAGGACGTCGTCAAAAGTGCTTCGGGCTCCTGATGACGTCATCGGGACATCGTGAAAAATACTTCGGGATTCTGATGACGTTATCTGGACATCGTGAAAAGTGCTTCCGAATTCTGATGACGTCATCTGGACATCGTGAAAAATGCTTCGGGATTCTGATGACGTCATCTGGACGTCGTGAAAAATGCTTCGGGCTTATGATGACGTCATCGGGACATCGCGAAAAGTGCTTCGGGCTCCTGATGACGTCATCGGGAGATCGTGAAAAATACTTCGGGCTCCTGATGACGTCATCGGGACATCGTGAAAAATACTTCGGGATTCTGATGACGTTATCTGGACATCGTGAAAAGTGCTTCCGAATTCTGATGACGTCATCTGGACATCGCGAAAAGTGCTTCGGGCTTCTGATGACGTCATCAGGACGTCGTCAGAAGTGCTTCGGGCTCCTGATGACGTCATCGTGACGTCGTGAAAAGTGCTTCGGGCTTCTGATGACGTCATCGGAACGTCGTGAAAAGTGCTTCGGGCTTCTGATCAGGACGTCGTCAAAAGTGCTTCGGGCTCCTGATGACGTCATCGGGACATCGTGAAAAATACTTCGGGATTCTGATGACGTTATCTGGACATCGTGAAAAGTGCTTCCGAATTCTGATGACGTCATCTGGACATCGTGAAAAATGCTTCGGGATTCTGATGACGTCATCTGGACATCGCGAAAAGTGCTTCGGGCTCCTGATGACGTCATCGGGACATCGCGAAAAGTGCTTCGGCCTTATGATGACGTCATCGGGGCATCGTAAAAAGTGCTTCGGGCTTCTGATGACGTCATCGGGACGTCGTAAAAAATGCTTCGGGATTCTGATGACGTCATCTGGACATCGCGAAAAGTGCTTCGGGCTTCTAATGACGTCATCTGGACATCGCGAAAAGTGCTTCGGGCTTCTGATGACGTCATCGGGGCATCGTAAAAAGTGCTTCGGGCTCCTGATGACGTCATCGGGACGTCGTGAAAAGTGCTTCGGAATTCTGATGACGTCATCGGGACGTCGTGAAAAGTGCTTCGGGCTTCTGATGACGTCATCAGGACGTTGTGAAAAGTGCTTCGGGCTTCTGATGACGTCATCGGGACATCGCGAAAAGTGCTTCGGGCTTCTGATGACGTCATCTGGACATCGTGAAAAGTGCTTCTGGTTCCTGATAACGTCATCGGGACGTCGTCAGAAGTGCTTCGGGCTCCTGATGACGTCATCGGGACATCGTGAAAAGTGCTTCGGGCTTCTGATGAAGTCATCGGGACATCGCGAAAAGTGCTTCGGGCTTCTGATGACGTCATCGGGCATCGTGAAAAATGCTTCGGAATTGTGATGACGTCATCTTGACATCTCGAAAAGTGCTTCGGCCTTATGATGACGTCATCGGGGCATCGTAAAAAGTGCTTCGGGCTTCTGATGACGTCAATAGGACGTCGTGAAAAGTGCTTCGGGCTTCTGATGACGTCATCGGGACGTCGTAAAAAATGCTTCGGGATTCTGATGGCGTCATCTGGACATCGCGAAAAGTGCTTCGGGCTTCTGATGACGTCATCGGGACATCGCGAAAAGTGCTTCGGGCTTCTGATGACGTCATCGGGGCATCGCAAAAAGTGCTTCGGGCTTCTGATGACGTCATCACGACGTCGTGAAAAATGCTTCGGGATTCTGATGACGTCATCGGGACGTCGCGAAAAGTGCTTCGGGCTTCTGATGACGTCATCGGGACATCGCGAAAAGTGCTTCGGGCTTCTAATGACGTCATCTGGACATCGTGAAAAGTGCTTCTGGTTCCTGATAACGTCATAAGGACGTCGTCAGAAGTGCTTCGGGCTCCTGATGACGTCATCGGGACATCGTGAAAAGTGCTTCGGGCTTCTGATGACGTCATCGGGACATCGCGAAAAGTGCTTCGGCCTTATGATGACGTCATCGGGGCATCGTAAAAACTGCTTCGGGCTTCTGATGACGTCAATAGGACGTCGTAAAAAGTGCTTCGGGCTTCTGATGGCGTCATCTGGACATCGCGAAAAGTGCTTCGGGCTTCTGATGACGTCATCGGGACATCGCGAAAAGTGCTTCGGGCTTCTGATGACGTCATCGGGGCATCGCAAGAAGTGCTTCGGGCTTCTGATGACGTCATCACGACGTCGTGAAAAATGCTTCGGGATTCTGATGACGTCATCGGGACGTCGCGAAAAGTGCTTCGGGCTTCTGATGACGTCATCGGGACATCGCGAAAAGTGCTTCGGGCTTCTGATGACGTCATCTGGACATCGTGAAAAGTGCTTCTGGTTCCTGATAACGTCATCGGGACGTCGTAAAAAATGCTTCGGGATTCTGATGGCGTCATCTGGACATCGCGAAAAGTGCTTCGGGCTTCTGATGACGTCATCGGGACATCGCGAAAAGTGCTTCGGGCTTCTGATGACGTCATCGGGGCATCGCAAAAAGTGCTTCGGGCTTCTGATGACGTCATCACGACGTCGTGAAAAATGCTTCGGGATTCTGATGACGTCATCGGGACGTCGCGAAAAGTGCTTCGGGCTTCTGATGACGTCATCGGGACATCGCGAAAAGTGCTTCGGGCTTCTAATGACGTCATCTGGACATCGTGAAAAGTGCTTCTGGTTCCTGATAACGTCATAAGGACGTCGTCAGAAGTGCTTCGGGCTCCTGATGACGTCATCGGGACATCGTGAAAAGTGCTTCGGGCTTCTGATGACGTCATCGGGACATCGCGAAAAGTGCTTCGGCCTTATGATGACGTCATCGGGGCATCGTAAAAAGTGCTTCGGGCTTCTGATGACGTCAATAGGACGTCGTAAAAGTGCTCCGGCCTTCTGATGCCGCCATCGGGACATCGCGAAAACTGCTTCGGGCTTCTGATGACGTCATCGGGACATCGCGAAAAAGTGCTTCGGGCTTCTGATGACGTCATCGGGGCATCGCAAGAAGTGCTTCGGGCTTCTGATGACGTCATCACGACGTCGTGAAAAATGCTTCGGGATTCTGATGACGTCATCGGGACGTCGCGAAAAGTGCTTCGGGCTTCTGATGACGTCATCGGGACATCCGGAAAAGCGCTTCGGGCTTCTGATGACGTCATCTGCACATCGTGAAAAGTGCCTCTGGTTCCTGATAACGTCATAAGGACGTCGTCAGAAGTGCTTCGGGCTCCTGATGACGTCATCGGGACATCGTGAAAAGTGCTTCGGGCTTCTGATGACGTCATCGGGACATCGCGAAAAGTGCTTCGGGCTTCTGATGACGTCATCGGGCATCGTAAAAACTGCTTCGGGCTTCTGATGACGTCAATAGGACGTCGTGAAAAGTGCTTCGGGCTTCTGATGACGTCATCGGGACGTCGTAGAAAATGCTTCGGGATTATGATGACGTCATCTGGAAATCGCGAAAAGTGCTTCGGGCTTCTGATGACGTCATCGGGACATCGCGAAAAGTGCTTCGGGCTTCTGATGACGTCATCGGGGCATCGCAAAAAGTGCTTCGGGCTTCTGATGACGTCATCGGGACGTCGTGAAAAATGCTTCGGGATTCTGATGACGTCATCGGGACGTCGTGAAAAGTGCTCCGGGCTTCTGATGACGTCATCAGGACGTTGTGAAAAGTGCTTCGGGCTTCTGATGACGTCATCGGGACATCGCGAAAAGTGCTTCGGGCTTCTGATGACGTCATCTGGACATCGTGGAAAGTGCTTCTGGTTCCTGATAACGTCATCAGGACGTCGTCAGAAGTGCTTCGGGCTCCTGATGACGTCATCGGGACATCGTGAAAAGTGCTTCGGGCTTCTGATGACGTCATCGGGACATCGCGAAAAGTGCTTCGGGCTTCTGATGACGTCATCTGGACATCGTGAAAAGTGCTTCTGGTTCCTGATAACGTCATCAGGACGTCGTCAGAAGTGCTTCGGGCTCCTGATGACGTCATCGGGACATCGTGAAAAGTGCTTCGGGCTCCTGATGACGTCATCGGGACGTCGTGAAAAGTGCTTCGAGCTTCTGCTGACGTCATCGGGACGTCGTGGAAACCCGGAGAGTGGGCAGGTGCTCGGGACCCGTTGCTGGTCATCCGGAAAATTGTGCAGGTTGCCCAAAAGAATGAGCAAGAGTCTTGAGCTTTGCGCTAGTCGTCTGAGATAGTGTGCTGGACGCATCGGAATTTGTGAAGGAGTCCGAGAACACCTTGCAAAACTTTTTTTAAAAAGTGCTGATGACAAGCGTAGCGTGCAGAAAGCTTGAGATATTATGTTTAGTTCAGTTCCGCAATCGCGTTCAGTCCTCATTATCACATTCGTGGAAGCGAAGCGGTTGTTTTTGAAAAAATCAACTAGAATCATTCTCAAAACAATCGCTACGCTTCTACGATTAAGATAATGAGACTTTGCGGACTGAACGCGATTGCGGAACTAGATCATAGGTCATGTCGCCAGGCTGCTTTTCAGTTTCGTAACGCGCTTAGGCTATTCACACAACCCCATTTTGAGTGTTCCCCCATTCTTCTTCACCAGCCTACTGGTTTTTACTGCAATAAATGGTACTTACTTATCAGCATCTAAATTTAAAAACAAATTGTTTGAGCTATGTCCATTCGCAGCTCAGCAGAGCTTTTTCATATCAAATTCATGGAATCGAAGCGACTGTTCTGCGAAGGAATGGGGCGGAGGAAACGAAACAATGAGTATGGAAAACCGCTTCATTCCAGTGATGTGAAAGTGCTCAGATGTAATGGAAGGTAGTTTCTGACTGTGCAGGTTTTGAGTTATGTAGTTTCATTTGAAACGAAGAACTGTAGGCAGATTCTGCATCCGGCTGTAGGCCAGCAGGCTTTCATGATTATCGACCGGGCTGGCTACGTCTGAGCGACCAACTATCACCGGGGCCTAAGACCCCTGTCAGAGTTGGTTGAGAAAATCACCGTGGCCGACCCGTTCGATACGTATGAAAAACATGAAGGTAGCAAATAACACCCGGTGTAGCCAGCTGTGGCTGAAGCGATCAATATGAATGAAATATGTGGAACGATATCATGGATATCATTCATTTCTTAGCTAATATTATCATGTGAACATCGATCTTGTCAGCTACATCGGGTGATTTTTCTGAGATAGTTTTATAACAGTTTGGGTCATTGATTCTTGTGACCACAGAAAGAGGACTGATCTAACGGGGAGATGAAGAGGTTTTTGTTCGAAATTCTTGCATGGGATATTACTGCGTAATATCAAGAAAAAGTGAACAATTCTGTAGAAAGGGGTCTCCCAAGCAAGAGTGGTTTGGTTCGCGTCAAAAACGTTTCAACAAAAAGGGAACAATAGGAAAGTGGAATGAGGAGAGTGTACAAAAAATGAACAATATTCTCTAAAAACTCTTTTCTTTGTCGAAACTTCTAAACAGCGGAAACAAACCGTTGCGGTTCTCTATGAGGACGCGCTTTTGGCTCCATAAAGGACTTTGATTATGTGAGCGCCGATAAAATATGTATATATCGCTTCCTCATACAGAACCGCAACGGTTTGTTTCCGCTGTTTAGAAGTTTCGACAAAGAAAAGAGTTGTTAGAGAATATTGTTCATTTTTTGTACACTCTCCTCATTCCACTTTCCTATTGTTCCACTTTGTTGAAACATTTTTAACATGAACCAAACCACTTTTGCTTGGGAGACCCCTTTACAGAATATTCCGTTTGAGGTTGGTTGTTTGTTTTCCTGTTTTCTCTTTTTTCCACACGAGGGTAAACTTGTGTAAATAAATAAATAAATAAATAAATAAATAAATAAATAAATATATATATATATATATATATATATATATATATATATATATATATATATATAGTAAGAGAGCGCAAGGTGTATATATATATATATATATATATATATATATATATATATATATAAATATATATATATATATATATATATATATATATATATATATATATATATATATATATATATATATATATATATATATATATATATATATATATATATATATATATATATATATATATATATATATATATATATATATATATATATATATATATATATGGTAAGAGAGTAGGGGCGGTGTTATCCTTTCCGTCGGCAATCATCAGCGTCTCAGTTGGTGGAGAGACCCCCAGGATTGGCTGGCGAAGGGAGGAACCTTGCCCTGTATTCCTGACTACCTTTGCACTGAAGAGGTTTTGTCCGAAAAATATGGGAAAATCGTGGAGGAATGTTTGTAAAATATAGGGTATTTGTAAGAGGGATTTCCGAGGAATGTACGAAAAATCATGGAGAAGTGTACGAAAAAAGTAGGGCGAGACTGGGTTCTGCATGGGGCGCGAGGTCGGGCGCATGAAACGCTCCACATTTTTCGGACTTGAGGACGCCTTTTTTTCCGAAGTGGGGCGCCTTTTTTTCTGTTGGCGGGCCAGGGGTGCCGCCCATTTTACACTACTTCCCTTGAGTCATTGGGCCAGACGGGTTTTTTTCTGGAGGCAAGACGTGAACAAATGTCTGAGGACTTTGCTGGAGCCAACATGCACATGGAATGGAGCAATGCGGGCGTACCTCTTGAATAGAAAGTAAACAAACGATATTTTTCAGTCTTGAATCGTCATCTAGGTTATAAAAGCTCATCTTCCTCCATCGGAAAAGGCATTCCAGGGCCAAATCATACAATCAGCACAGTTTCTAGAGTTACACCCGCATTCTTGCATGTCGCGAGCGTGTTTACTCCAGCAGTGTAGCTTACAAGGGAACCACTATAAGTATTAGTAACCGATCCAAATGAAATGTACTTTTCTATAACCATTTTTGGGCTTGAAGTCCGTATATGCCCATCGCAGCTGCCTAGACCCACTCTGAAAGAAGTTATAGGCGTTTTTCTCTGATTTTCGTACCTATTGTACCCTCCAAAAAGCGCATTATTTCCGAGAAAATCTAGAAACGGACCTCATATTCGTGTTCAGCGCCCAAAACTATCCCCCTAGGCAAAAATTGGGTGAA
Source organism: Aplectana chamaeleonis (assembly GCA_029168955.1). Classification (NCBI taxonomy): domain Eukaryota; kingdom Metazoa; phylum Nematoda; class Chromadorea; order Rhabditida; family Cosmocercidae; genus Aplectana; species Aplectana chamaeleonis. Next base: position 851,992 of record JAPDOI010000136.1, read on the forward strand.
GGAACGGTTTCCAAACTTTGTACATACTGATAGCATTTTGGACTTCACGAATTTTCGGTTGGGCGTTTATTTATACCAATTTCTGAAAGTTGGGCTCCGCAAAAAAAGGTCAAGGATTTGGCATTGCTCTTAAACGTCGTGAAATTGTGGTGCGCGTGAACGCGCACCAGATTTGGTTTTGAATCGGCCCCGCGCGCAACCCCTTTTTCGAAATCTCAGTTCAGAGCGAACGTAGAAATTAGAGCTAAATTGCATTAAAAAGAGCGCAAAAAGTTGGTATACGTACCCAAAAATGGTTTAGAACGGTACACTGGTTTTCGTGTAAAAATTGAAAGACCGCGCGTTTTTGTTGTTAATCTCCTTTTTTTCAGACGGCGTACACGATCTTGTTGGTACACTTAAAATTAAGAGACCGGGGTAAGTGGGTGAATCTGTAGCCATTCAACACAGGTCGTCGGAGATAAGTACTGAACTTGCCCGAATTCGTACTCATGACACGTCATCGATCGATAATCAATATTATCGATTTTCGCGCTTTTTGCACAAAATGCGGCGAGGAGTGGTGATTGCTGATGGGATTGGTTTTCTTGGTTGGGGAATTTTGCTCATCAGTCATTATCGATAAATACCAATCAATAATATTGATTTTTTCGCCTGTTGCACAAAATGCCGCAATGATTTTTGATTGTTGATGGCTCTAAGTCACTTGTTTGGGAAATTCTTCTCATCATGCAAGATCAAATATTAATGATCAATAATATTGAGTTCTCACATGTTGCACAAAATGCGGCAATGAGTGGTATTTTTTTAATGTTTTGGGTCATAAGTTTTGAAAATTGTACTCATACGACAATATCGTCTGTTAGATGTTTCATCATTCCAAAATGGAAATCGTTGAGCAAAATTGAAGTCAGAAAGGGAACCTTCGAGAAAAATATGTGAAATTTCTGAAAATTCAGCTTCCTGACAAAAGTAACGATTGGATAATGGTGAAAAAAAGCTTCAAAAACATCTTGAAATATCTTAAAAATGATTTGGCGTAAAATAGCCTGGAAAAATAAAAAAGCTAAGAAATGAAGTGAAATATCCAAAAATGCGATTTGGTGGGACCATTTCACAAGCTTCTCCGTTAAACTTATCAAAACGAAATCAAGCGCGAAACGGAAACATTAAGCCATTTTTGGAAGCTGCAATAAGGGATGCAGCATAGGTCAAGTTAGGTGAACTCCATTCCATATCGTGCTTGATTTCGTTTTGATAAGTTTAACGGAGAAGCTTGTGAAATGATCCACCAAATCGTGTTTTTGGTTATTTCACTTCATTTCTAAGCTTTTTTATTTTTCCAGGTTATTTTACGCCAAATCATTTTTTAAGATATTTCAAGATGTTTTTGGAGTTCTTTTTCACCATTACCAAATCGTTACTTTTGCCAGGAAGCTAAATTTTCAGAAATTGTTTTATTGGATTTGGCTCTCAACTTGATTTTGCAAATGTAGTGAAATTCCACGTTCGACTTTTATAAATGTCGGCATGATATGGTATTGTAGTAGCACTAGATTGAGCAATTGTCCGAGATGATACATGGCAAAGGTCGAAACACCTGTGCTCGAAACCCTCCCCTTATTTTATAGTCGTTACATTGACGACTGTTTCATAATTTGTTCGACGCAACAGGAGATGGACCACTGTTTCGACCTTATGAACACCCAGTCCGAACACATCAAACTAACTCGCGAAAAACCTTGCGATACCTGGTTGCCTTTCTTAAATGTTCAGGTTCAACTTTTGGGGGATAGGAAAATCACAAAATGGTATCGCAAACCCTCAAATAAGAACATATTAATCCACTGGCAGTCTGCCCACCCCACACAAACTAAAAGGGCAGTTGTCCGGAATATGTTCCGCACCGCAGTAAATGTGTGTTCGGGCGAGCAAGAGCGACAGGAATCCAAAAGACTTGCTGGCCAAATTGCATTTTCTAACGGATATGAAGCTCACCCAACAAGGTCCAGACCCGGGCGCGTGCAGGGACCAAATAGACCACCCAGCGATAAAATTTCCTTCATGATACCATTCATCTCGGATGAGGTGAGCAGCGCCGTCAAAAAGTGCTTGCGAAGAGCGGGGTTGGAAAACTCAGTGGCGTTGGTGGATATCCCACCCAATAATTTGAAACGTCAGCTGGTCAGAAATTGCCAATACGATCGCGCCTGCGTGACCCTACAATGCGTAATTTGCCCTCAGGGCAGGGAAGGTGATTGTGCTGCTACAGATGTCATCTATGTCATCACATGCCAGAGCTGCGGTGAGGAATACATCGGAGAGACAGCTCGACCACTGCATGTGCGTTTCAAAGATGGTAAGGGAAGGTCGCGTAGTTACACTGCACTGGGGACCCATCGAATTAATTGCCACCAAGGGGAAGATTTTGAGGTGCGAGTGGAGATACTGGCGCGAGAGGCTATGACAAGTGCGCGAAAAGCTCTCGAGGCCTTTTGGATTCATGCGAAAGACCCCAAGGTCAACCGGAAGGATGAGGGTCTATATATAACCCGGGAACTCCAGCCTTATATCGGACTTGCCTTCTGATTTTGGGCCCAATTTCTGTTCCATCGGTGCCCCACGTTACTCCTACTGATCCATGATCGCTTGAGGACTTGATAAGGTGCGATACATTGCCTACTTTTCTCCTGCTTATTAGTTTGAAAATTTGGAAGTCGAATTTCTGTAGAGAGTTTACCGCTACGGCGTTTGATCGTGTCTTTTCATAACCGGATTTCGCTCTTTCAGACTCTGAAGAGGGCGAAACCGCCGAAACGTCAGTCGATTAAAGTCGGTTACTACCTCGTGCCAAGCTGTATTCAACTTCAACAATATTATTCTAATGCCGAGGTTCAACGAGAGTCGTACATGGCAACTGCTTCGAGATAATACAGTTTTATTATATTCTACAGATTGATGATACAGTGCTATTTTTCTTGAAAACTTTCTCCTTTTGCTGTGAAATAGGGCTTGGTCGGCTAAATCCTTATGGTCTTTCGCATTCCAGGCTCCGACGACGGCGAAAACGCCGAAACGTTAGCCGAATAAAACTGTATCATCTCGGACAATTGCTCAATCAAGTGCTACTACTGTAGTGAAATTGTTGAATATATTTGGCTGTTGCTTGTATACGCAGACAACATAATCACTAAATGTAGTGAATATGTTGCAAATGGATTTGGCAGGCGCTCTATGAATTATCAAAGTAAAATCACGCGTTAGAATGGGTTTTGCTTGGAGCGGATGTATATTGAATCAAATGAGAACAAGCATAAGTCTAGCAACGAAAACGTTTCCATACAATGTGAGCAGTGAAAGCGTTGAGGACACGAAGACATAGGGTCAGTAGTTAATAAATTGTGTTAAATTTCGCTTTCGTGATTTTTATCTAATCGGTGAGGGAAGGTCTAGTACCTTAGTGGGAGCTACACTGAAAAGGCAGATTAACATTCGAAACCCTTATTTCTATCCCATAAGGCCACATTTCGTTCAGCAGTAATTGAGTGGTCTTTTTTCTTTTTGTCTTCATTCGCTCGCCAGAGGACCTTCTGACGAGTGATTTGACTCTGATAATTCATAGAGCGCCTGCCAAATTCATTTGCAACAATTTCACTACATTTAATGACTATGTTGCCTGTATATACAAGCACGCTCATGCCGATCATTTTTTCCGCAGGGCTACCGTAACCCTCCTTCGAAAATTTTCCAAGTGTCAGCTTGGATATAAGCACAGCGTAATAGCCAACAATCATGTTTGCACAATTTTGACCTCCTTAGCCACATTCCAGTGGCTTCTCGAAGAGAATGAATGCATACCGCTCCTTTTCCCTTTTATACCCCGCATGTTATGTGCGTGTGTTATCGTTCGTTATCATGTTTTGTTCAAGAATTGTTACGGTAGCCCTGCGGAAAAAATGATCGGCATGGGCGTGCTTGTTCTGTGTATACCAGCAACAGCCAAATATATTCAACAATTTCACTACATTTGAAAAATCAAGTTGAGAGCCAAATCCATTTAAACAATTTCACGACATTTAAGAGCAATGCCTCCTTAACCTTTTCTGCGGAGCCCAACTTTCAGAAAGTTCACAACTTTTTTCAAGGGTCCCCCTTCTACATACAATATCGTCAGTCTCTGAAGGAGGATCCGCGATCCTGTTATGATAGCTTTATTATAAGAGTCAATTGATGTTTTTGAGAAAACATAGTGGTAGAAATGGAGAAAGAACCTATCCGCTGCTAAGATAGCAAGGTAATAGCTGCATCGCGGCTTCCTAGAGATAGGATACAAGGCATATACTTTTCGAATTTAAATGTCGAGAAAATTAAAGGCAGTGTTCACGATAAATCTCGTTCTCGAGGTCTCGGTGTGAAACACTAAGTTGGCAGGTGCTGTAGAGGATAGGGTCGAAGAAAGCAACGAAAACTGGCCAGCAATCAATAAAAACGGCTTTGAAAGCTATCCCGGTGCGCCTAAGGTGCGTCCGAATGAGAATGGCGGCCCATGCGGCCGGTGTGCTTGGCAGGCGGCCGTCGCGTTCGCCGCTCTCGGACGAGCATGCAAAAATTTCCCACCGTCATCGACTACGAACGGGGCCGGCACCGGCTGGCAGCAAGCAGCAAGCGATCAATCAGCTCTGCGAACGGTGGGAGAGGGGACGGCCGTCGTTTGAAATCCAACACTCGTCCGAGGACGGCACATGCGACGGCCGCCTGCCAAGCACGCCGGCCGCGTGGGCCGCCATTCTCATTCGGGCACACTTTACCTATCCCGGTCCGCCCCCCCCCCAATCGGACGAGCTTGTGGCGCCGCACACGTTTCGATGGCAAATTGCCAAGCAACTCTGCCGCGTTTAGCATGATTGATTCGCGCAGATTTCGCGACTAGCGCGCGCTTTACGAAATCAGCAGGGCCCATGATTCTTCGTCCACGCCCTGAATTTAGAAACCGTTATTTTGACTTATTCTGGACGTTTTTTTCCGCTGTTTCTTCACTATTAGTTACCACACGACCAAAAAATCCCATTTTTGGGTCGAACTCGAGTGCGATATTCATCGGGAACACTGCCTTTAAGAAGTGAGTTTTAAAATGACACAATTGTACCGGATCAATCGCTCTAGCCAAACTTCACCGGTTCCTGCTGATTTGGCTCGTCTGTGCCAGCGCAGACGTCTGATTCGGAGGCATAACTTGCATACGGTGTGCTGGACATTAAACTGAGGCCCTTAACACGTCCCATGATCTTCTACAGACCATCCTTCGGTCCTGCAGACATTCCACGACGTCCTGCACACCCCTACTGGGCCCAGCACACCAGAATTATAAAAATCAAACCGCAGATTCTATCCACAGTTTTCGCTAAGGTTCGTTCCGATACCCTTAGAATAAGGTTCCGCTTTACCGTGTGTTTGATGGATGGCACAAACGACATTCACATTGAGCCGTCACGGGTAAAGACTCGTTAGTTCCCCCCAACTACTGGATAGCTCATTGAGCCCTTCTGTTCCACGAGGTGCACCAACATGCTGCCCTCTTTTGAAGCTTCAAGTGCTCCTGTTGCTGCTCCAGGCTCCGGCAACAACCTCCTGCGCTTCTATGTTGCCCCAACTGCTGTTCTCGACACCACCGACAACAAGGTCATGAGAGACCTTATTTCACGAGTGTAGGAACGAATACGGAAAAGCATGATATCATTCCACCAACCCACTTCTCATCACGGTTAATAATGGGATGGAGATGTTTTGCACACTCTTATTACCCATTGGTTTACGGTGGATGAAATCTGCGGTTTGAATATTATAATTTTGTCCCAGCACACGTCCAATGATGTCCTGCATATTCTTACTGAGGTCCTGCACACCCCTACTGGGTCCTGCACACGTCCCATGGCACTATTCTGGACGGGGGGAGACCACTCGGAATTCAAGAGAGAAGACAAATTAACCGCTTGAAACGTTATCAGTCCAAGTATTTCTATACTGTTTTCATAGCAACAGCGACTGATATCAGTATCAAGCATCTTTCATCAGAGTTTTGCTTCATTTCTACGGGTAAATCTTAGAAGGCCCCCCGTCTAGAATAGACCCACATGATGTCCTACACACTCCTACTGAGGTCGTGCACACAGTCCATGATGTCCTGCACACTTCTAGTGAAGTCCTCCACACTGAACACGTCCCATGGCACTATTCTGGACGGGGGGGGGGCACTCAGAATTCAAGAAAGAAGTCAAATGAACCACCGCTTGAAACGTTATCAGTCCAAGTATCGCTCCAGCCGTGAAGCGGCTGGAGTGGTTTGGTTTTGCCTAGGCCTTGTGATCACTTATGAATTTATAAAGTAGTTCATAAAACTTTTTAAACAAATTTTCTGGAGATTTTCTTCTGGATATAAGTGAAGGGGTCCATAAGACTTCTGCTAATCAAATTTGAGCCAAATCGGTCCACAAATAACAAAGTTGCAAGCCTGAAAGCTTAAAGGCAGTGTTCACGATAATCTTCAATTTTGAGATTAATGGGTAAATCGATTGTTTGGCCCCCGGGTAGAACTGAAATGGCGCAGAAATCGAGAAAAACGCTACGGAAGGGCGCGAAATCCTTTACTCTCACCCCGCCTTTTTACTCTCACTGGAACTGTTTGTGGTGACAATGAAATCTTTTGTGGACCCGTGCTTCAGAATTCTACACTAACTGTTGCTCAGTTCTTTGCTTCGGACCCGAACTAATACTGTTTTGCAAAAAATGTTCTTCCATTTCCGATTAACCCCATTTTCACCGGTGACAGCCACCGATTACATGTTCATACAACCGGACAACTAGTTCAGACCAGGAAATAATCTAACTGAAATAAGGCGTTTTAGTGCGTTTCTCGCCGCTTCTTCGTAATTTTGGTAACCCTTGGTGGCCAACGCATTGTTTTGAGAGGAAAACTCGGGAACGAAAATCATCGTGAACACTGCCTTTAAGAAAATTTAATGGTGTGCGCCGTACGCCATGGGCCGTAGGCCGTCACACTTTCCACCAGGGGTGTGCGGCAAAGGAATTTAAAATTTCGGCAAACGGCAACGGCAAACCCCAAAAATGACTGGCAAACGGCAAAACGGCAAACGGCAAAATCTGTTTTTTGCTATAATACACCAACATTTGTTCAGTCGTGTGGTGTTTCATGCAATATGCACCAGTTACTATGTGCCTTGCGTTTCACTAGAATTACAGGAAGAAAAAATCCCGCGACTGTTACATGCGACTGTTACATGCGAAATTACGGGACTGTTACATGCGACGCGCGCGACGGAAAGCCGCTGCGCTCACGTCGCTGGAGAGCTGCGTGCAGTCCGTTTAGCCAGCCGGACTGCTCTTGGGCGCTTCCCTTTCTGTGTATTCGGCCTACAAGCCGGCACGAGGCTTATTACGACAACAATGTCGGCTAAAAGCGAGCAATAAGTCGCTCTAAACGGTCCCAAACTTAAAGACAGTGTTCACGATAAAAACCATGTCTGATTTTTTGGTGGAGATCGGCAGCTGCGGGGCCTAGGACAACCCTAAAGTTGAAAAAACTAAGAAAAATGAGCTCGGAACGGTCCCCTATGGCCCCAAAGTTTGGACACCCGTCAGCTCGTCACCCCAGATGCACTTTCCACGCCCACCGACGTGAACAAATGAATGCTCGAGATTGTGAGATAAGCGATGGTTTCCGATCAACAGCCCCGTACTTCCCTTCATTCTCAACTTCTCTCTTTACTCAGGTCAGCTCGCATACATCGGCTGCAAAAGACGGATGTTACAAGCCTCGGACATCTCGTCCACCATGCTTCCTTAGCTCAATTTTTGAGGGACCATAACTCCGTTCCCAGAAGGTCTTGTACGATTCCAAAAACATCATCGGACTAAGCATGGGCCTTCTTCAAGACAGGCGGAAAAGCAGAAAAACGATTCTTATCGTGAACACTGCCTTTAAAGGCAGTGTTCACGATAATCTTCAATTTTGAGATTATTCGCTATGTTGATTAAGTGGCCCTCGGGTAGAACCAAAATGACGTAGAAATAGAGAAAAACGTGTCAGAAGTGCACGAACTTTCTAAGTATCACCTCGCCTCCTAAGTATCGCAGGAACTGTTTGTTGTGACCATGAAATCTTTTGTGAACCCGTCCTTTGCAATGCTCTACTCTCTATTGCTCCGTTCTTTCCTTAGGACCCTAACTAATCCTGCTTTGCATAAACTATTCTTCTATTTTCGATTGGCCCAATTTTCCACCGCTGAGAACCACCATGAACATGTTCATCCAACCGGACAACTAGTCCATGTTATAGAATAAGTGTCACCGAAATACGACGTTTTAATGCCTTTCTCGCCGTTTCTTGGTAATTTTGGTAACACTTGAAGGCCAACGCATTGTTTTATGTGAAAAACTCGGGGACGAAAATCATCGTGAACACTGCCTTTAAATGTGGCGTGTTCGCACCACCCACTTCCCCTGTGGTTACAGAGGAAGTGGGTGGGGCGAGCACACCACGTTCAGGTTTCGGGGCAGTATATGTATTGCAATTATTATCATTTTTTCCTCTTTAGACCGTTTCTTAACAAACTCAGCTCTGCCACTGAGTCAACCTTTCGTTTCAGCTATGGATCTCGAAACCGAAAATATTATTGAACCTTGCCTCTAATGACCGCTGTGAACACTGTTAAATTCAAAAAAAAGCCGAACAAAGTGTTTGCAGATTTTATCAATTTCCTGTCCCATTTTAGACCATCAACCCACCAGCCGACTATAGGCGGACCGATTTATACGAGTTCTCAACCGGTTTGTCTGTTTGAAGGCAGTGTTCATGATGATTTTCGTTCCCGAGTTTTCCACTCAGAACAATGCGTTGGCCAAGTGTTACCAAAATTACGACGAAACAGCGAGAAACACTCTAAAACGTCGTATTCCAGTGTCATTATTTTCTGGCCTGGACTAGTTGTACGATTTTATGAACATGTTCACGGTGGTTTTCACCGATAAAAAATGGGGCTAATGAAAAACGGAAGAATATTTTAGGCAAAACAGTATTAGTTAGGGTCTGAAGGAACGTACAAAGCAACAGAGAGTAAGTAGAGCATTGCAAAAGACGGTTCCACAAAAGATTTCATTGTCGCAGAGAGCAGTTCCTGTAAAACTTTATAGGCGGGGTTAGATTTTAGGATTTCGTGCCCTTCTGGTGCATTTTTCTCGCCTTCTCGGTCATTTCACTTCTACCCAAGGGCCAAACAATCTAATCAGCAATTAATCTCAATATCAAAGATTATCGTGAAGACGGCCTTTAAATGTCCCCCCCCCTTTTTGATACCACTTGGTTTTTGTAATCTTGGAACTTGCAGGAATCTGAATGGAAAAGAGTTTTTTTGCAAATTTAGCATTTCTAAGGGGTTAAAAGTTTCATAATTGAAAGAAGACATTTGGAGGCTCATAAACAACTTAGAACTTGAATGAACTCATCTAATTAATTCGTCAAGAGTTTATAAGAGAGTTTATATTCTCATCAGTTACCAATTTAACGGGTACAATTGCACATTAAATCAGCTGGAACTAGTCAAAATAATTATTTGTAGCAGCTTTGAATTGCTGACCAATACAAAAACTGCCATAAAGCCAAATCCTTTTGTTTTACCAATTTTTGCCGAAAATTTGCCGTTTTAGACGAAAATTTCGGCAAACGGCAACGGCAAACCCCAAAAATGACCGGCAAACGGCAATCGGCAAACGGCAATTGCCGCACACCCCTGCTTTCCACTCTTCACTGTCTCAGTAGTAGGCCATTGTTATATCTCCAGTCTGCGACCGCGACAGGTTCGCGCATCTGTTACGAATCGTGTCGGGACCAGGGATGTGCGTAATTACGACTAACGACTAACGAATTTAACGACTAACGGGCTTTTTGGGTGTTACGATTAACGACTAACGACTAATGAAATTGAAAATATTTTCGTAAGCAATCCCAAAATTCGTTAGAAAGCCAATAGTCATTCAAATCGCGCTCCAACCCAAGGCTAACGCCAGGATTAATACATATTGCCCTGTTGGTTGTTCTAGGTGAATGGTACAAAATAACCATAGCCTCCAGTATTCATTATTTCTACTGACACTGCTTCGCAGTTCTGGAACCCCCACATTATGACCCCACCGAACGTTGCGCAAGGTTAGGCGCGGCGTTTATGCGACTCGCGCGACTTTATGGTAGGCTCACTGAACCGGTTCCGGCACTGTCCGGCTCCAGCGGAGATTTTCGCAGAGGACACTATCAGAGGTGATAATTTGGAGCTGTGCCTGCAGGCCACAACTGCCCAACGACGGTAGCTGAATACGGTGATTAGATTGTTAAAGGTGCCGTCCTCCGATTTTCAGTCATAAATTCGAGGTATAGGGTCTCTATAAAGTGGGGCTGGGATCTCTTAGGGGTAAAATTTTCACTTGGGTGCTAATTTCTTCCGACCTTTCCCTATTATGTGAGGAAGCTTGGAACCACGCGCGCACTCAACGCGCGACGCTGGGAAGAGAACAATTAGTGCAGAATCAGTGCAGTTCTCCGTGTTGTCACCATGGAGAAAATCTCTAATAACATCATATATCGCAGAATGGCAAATTTTGCACTGGAAAAAGAGCAGAGTTCAAGAATTTCTCCGTTTCCCCGTTTTTTTTTCTTATTGAAAAAATGACAAAGTTCGATAACCATACACTCTTGAGTATTAGGCTTTCGTGCATATTTTTAATTATGTATAATTATGTGCACGTTTGCAGTTTGAACTAGGTTCTCTAACAAGGAGTGATTTTTGTCTTTAATGGCTATGAATGTTTTGGAAAACATACATCTCTTCATGCCTTCCTTTTTTCTATTCATGAGGATTTTTTTGCCTCAACTGTGCTTGTTTTCAAAGCCTAGATTTTTAACGACTAACGACTAACGACTAACGACTAACGACTAACGAGGGTTTCGGCCGGTTGAACGACTAACGACTAACGAATTACAAAATTTCTATTACGCACATCCCTGGTCGGGACCCACACTCTCACCATGAAAAAAGCTGAGGAACACTTTGCATGCGCCGGTCGCGTCTCAGGGTCGCAGATGGGTGTTATACATTTAAATGTTAAAACCGTGCCGCAATCGGTTGCTGTCGCGGGCATCGGTCGCAGTGTGGCGCACTGCGACCGATGTCCGCGACAGCGACGGAGTAATTGGTTTAGCGCTGGTTTCCTCCGCTTTTCTTCTTTTTTTTGTAGTTCCTTCTTTCTTTTCCCTCCTGGAATCTTCACCTTATCCTAAATGTATAAGTCTTACAGCCTGCCTCTTTATAAAGCTGAAACCAAACTGATTTGCAGTTGATTTCGGGTTATTGACTTGTCTGCAATTGCGCGGGCTATAGCGCGTGTTAGACGTAAGTTGGCGTAATGTATGGCATAGCACAACTGGCCCTCAGCGGCTGCGACGTCGCTCTTGTCTGCGACCGCGACAGGGCTGTGGCAGAGTATAACAATGGCGGTAGCCATTGCCAATGGCCTCACGCGATCGATTGGGCAGGTTGGTAAGTTGTTAGTTGATACGTAGGTTGCTAATTAATCGACTTCTAGGTGAGTGGGGATTCTGATGGCGTCATCAGGACGTCGTGGAAAGTGCATAGGTCATCTGATGACGTCATCAGGACGTCGTGGAAAGTACATAGGGCATCTGATGACGTCACCAGGACGTCGTGGAAAGTGCATAGGGTATCTGATGGCGTCATGAGGACGTTGTGGAAAGTGCATAGGTCATCTGATGACATCATCAGGACGTCGTGGAAAGTATATAGGGCATCTGATGATCAGGACCCAACTGGTGGTGAGCCAAGCGCCGGGGAAAGGGTGTGGAACCCGACAGTGTGTGCGCCAAGCTCTGAATAAAGTGTGAGGGACCCAACTGTGAGTGCGCCAATGGCCGGGGAAGTGTGTGGGACTCAACTGGGGGTGCGCCAAGCGCCAAGAAAGATGCGCGGAACCCAACTTTGAATGCGCCAAGCGCATGGAAATGTGTGCTCAGACATTCGCTATTATGAACTCGATACCAAAAAGCAGGGTAGTTATCAACCGCCAACCAATAGGATACCAAAATCGATTACTGCAAATCAAAGCGCTGCCACGTTCGCAGTGTATTGGTTCGCTATAGGTCTGGTATTGGTGGAAACAGTACACTGTTATGAACCGCCAACAAATACGATTGCCTGTTATGATCCGCCAACCAAAAACGTCTTTCCGAGTTGACGATCGGTCCGCTCGCTTTTTATGCTGTAAGCGTCTAGCGACGTAGACAACATTTTTTTTATTGATTTCTGTTTCGTTCTATTATTTATGCCTTGTTTCTCTGTTTTCTGCTTTTATAAGCCTGCTTTTTCAATTTTCTCACTTCTTGCTGTGATTATTGGTTAATTTCGTCTAACCTCTCCTTCTACATGTACTTAAAGTGGGTTATTCTTGAAGTTAACTTTTTTCAACCAGTGTTTTTTTTCTCAAAATTGGGAACAATATTAAACATTATCCGTTAAATAGGGTGCTTGTGTGCGCCACTGCGGAGGCACTGCCATATTCGACGGCTAAATTTTAATTTTATGCTCCATATTGAAGAGAAAAGAAACGGACCGTTTTGCAGGGATACTGCAAAACGGTCCGTTTCTTGTACAACGAAAACACACCCAAAGTCTCACATAGATTTAATTCGATAACTTTATTTCTTAATCAAGAAACACACGGAATGTATGTATGTGAGGGGTTCAACTACGACAGCCTACCCCCGCAGACAACAGACCAACAAAAAATACTACGCAGGAATAACACGAAAAAATATAAGCAGAAAAAACGCAACCACACCACCGACTTTTTTGTTGCCGTGGACTGTACGAGGACGCGAGGTCATAGATTTCAAGCATTGTAGGATAGCAGGTCATAGATTTCACGCATTGTCACTTCATCCTCTTGTCCCAGCTGCTTAAACCCGCGTCAGGGTTGGGTCTGAGCTTTGCCGACAGACCAAAAGAACTATTCTGAGAGGGGGACCAGGACCCGTTGCTTATAAACCGAGAAAATGTGCGGGACACCCCGGAGAGTGAAGAGAAGGCCGAAACCACAGTCATAGCACCAGATCAAAATTTATTGACATTTCCAACCTCGTAAGCGATTTTCCTTTTTCTACTCTTTCTCGAACAATTTTTCCTTGAAGCGCTAACTCCCCCCCCCCTTCTCTAAACCCACCAACCGCTACGCGCCATCACATTCTCAGTTCTGCCTCTCACTTCTTTGGTTATTTTTGTGAAAACAGTTAATATGTGATGATCACTACCTTTGAAACGAAGCGACCATAACAAACCAAGCCACAAAGAAATGATGAACCTTCGTGTTATTCTCACACATGTAGGGGAGGCAGAAATAGTTCGATAACTAAATAAATTCCAAGCGAAACAGGTTTGGTTGGCGTCAGAAACGTTCCAACAAAAAGGGAACAATAGGCAAGTAGGATGAGGAGAGTCTACAAAAATTGAACAATATTTTCTGATAGCATTGTTCCTCAGCTTCATTGTAGTCGATGATAAGAGATAAAGAAGCTGTTGTGCGACGAGAAATATTGATTATTCTCTTTATCCGCAACGTTTCGGGTTATCAACCCTTCATCAGGCAACTATAAAAGCACCACATCAAAACACGTCAAATTGAGTAGCGTTCAAAGTGATTAAGAGAGTGAGAACGCACAAGTGGGTGGAGCTGGAAAGTGTTCTTTCTTCGGCAACCGGCTAGAGACCCACTAGGACAACCAATGACAGCAATGCGACGGAAGTGGCCTGCGATGTCAAATGAATCGTCAGCAGTTGCTTATCAAACTCTAATCACTACTCGATGTCAATAATCTCAAAGCTTCTCTCATTTCTTCTCGGTTGTTCATGGGCGGCGAGAAACGTCTAATCTCCAAAGCTTCCCTGATTTTCCTTTCTGCACTGTCTGAGATATTCTTGTGCATTATGCTCGTAGTCATGCTCGGGATGCTGTCGTGAAGATGGCGTGATGTCCTGTGCCTTGAGAACGCGCTGTTCGGGTAGGATTGAGGTGTTCTTAGCGCTCTCATGTGTTCATCAGGCCGGTAACGTAGAGGTCTCCCTGTTTCGCCGATGTAAAACTCTCCGCATGCGTCGCACTCTATCCTATATACCACGTCCCGCATTTGACAGATTTTCGTATCTCCAACACAGTAACTGCAATCACGTCTCCTACATCGGTCTTCATATGGTCTCGAAGACGTCAGGAGCTGACGCAGCGTGGGAGGAGGGCGGAATATTAGGCGTAGAGGGAGGTTTGACGTGCGGACCGCCACATTGACATCTTTAGCAAACGACTCATTAACAAAAGGGAGGACTAGCGCAGTGCTAGACAGGGGATGCCTATACGGTCGCCAGGTCTGAATGGTGTTTTCCGTGTAACCGTTTTCATTCAAAACTAGCGCTATTTTTCTCTCCACCTCCTCCTTCTTGTGAGTTGTCAGATTTCTCGCGGTACGCACCAAGTTTCTGATCACATTATTCTTCATGAACAATGGGTGACAGCTACGCGAGTGTAGTACGATTGATTTTGACGCAGGCTTCGTATACCATGCAGTCTGAACTTGATTGTTGGTGATTCTAATTTGAGTGTTCAGAAATGGAAGGTAGTCGTCAGGGCCCGGTCCTTCGGCTGTTAGCTTGATCGCGTCGTGCTGTGAATTCAGACTTGTCAGAACTTGATGGATCGTTCCTCGTTCTTTTGCCACAATGAAGATGTCGTCAATATAACGCCCATAGAAAATCACATCCGATGTTAAGGCAATCCTTTCCAAGTTATCCATGAACAGTATCGCAAGGCTCACCAGTTGATCAAGACTCATAAACTCCCCGCCACCAGCACGAGGGAACCGTTAACAAATGCTATGATAAGAACGCGACCGATCGTCTCTTCGTGCAATGGACCCACGGACGCAGTCAGTTGGTTCCTTCAACAGATGCTATCACCACTGCTACAATTTGTGCCATCCCATCTCGGGAACACTGACCAGTTCTTGGAAAAGCTCAAAAATACCAACTTGACGCAATCGCATATGGAGTACCAAAGCTTCGACGTCACGTCCTTATACACCAACGTTGAAAGCGTCACAAACTTTCAACAAAAAGGGAAAAATAGGGAAGTGGAATGGGTAGAGTCTACAAAAAACGAACAATATCCTCCAAAAGTTATTTTCTTTGTCGACACTTCTAAACAGCGGAAACAAACCGTTTTGGTAACTTTCGAGGAAGAGTTCAATGGTTTACAACAAACAATTAGACATCATCTTCTCTTTTAATGATAACTATTAGGTACACATGCATATATATTTTATCGGCACTCGCGTGATCAGAGCCCTTTATGGAGCCAAAAGTGCTTCCTCGTAAAATACTAAAACGGTTTGTTTCCGCTGTTTAGAAGTGTCGACAAAGAAAATAGCTTTTGGAGGATATTGTTCCTTTTTGTAGACTCTACCCATTCCACTTCCCTATTTTTCCCTTTTTGTTGAAACGTTTGTGATGCTAACCAAACCACTTTTGTTTTGGGGAACCCCTTTTTCACAGAATTTCTATACTGTTTTCATAGCAACAGCGACTGATATCAGTATCAAGCATCTTTCATCAGACTTTTGCTACATTTCTACGAGTAAATCTTAGTAAATCTTAGAAGCCCCCCCCCGTCTAGGAGTGACCCCATGATGTCACACCCCTACTGGAGTCCCGCACAGGTCCCATGATGTCCTACACACTCCTACTCAGGTCCTGCACACGTTCCATGATGTCCTGCATACTCCTATTGCGGCCTCGCATAGTCAACCGACACTTCAACACACCCTGCGACGCCTTCTAATCGATGGTGCGCATTGAACGAGCACACGCCGCGCTCAAAACATCCCTCCCGCACAGCGTCCTCTCCCGAGCCGGACGTTCAGAGTACACCACCCTAGAGATCAAGGTATTTATATGGAGTCTCTAAGAAAACAATGACTGATAACGAAAAACCCCGTCATTCTTACAAACTAATCTTGAGAGGCAGGTCTCCGAGTTTGGACGTTAGGGGCCCAGAAGTCATTATGGTGAGTTTTTCGAATTATTTTCGGCATCCCCATGGCCTTCCCACTCGCTTCCAATTCGCTGGAAACTTCCCCCTAGTCGCCAAGTTTAAAGCGATTTGGTCCACGCCTCCCAAAAAAATGGAATTCGACGGACGGAGGATGAGGCTGAGGTGAAGGCGGAGGCGGAGCGGTGGTGGAGAACGTTTTAGCGTATTTTGAGAGGTTATAACTTTAGAAAGCGGAGATCAGCTAGGATGAAAATTTGCACACATATGTAAATTCTTACAGCGCATCGAATGGTGTACAGCTCACACCTCTGGTGACGGTATAAATAGGTGATCTCATTGTAGGGCATCCGCGCGGGAAGAGTTCAAAGCCAAGTCCTGATGCGCGCTTCGCGCGCACCATAATTATAGGGCTCTCGAAGCGTTTTAGAAAAAACTCCAGATTTGACTTAAAATTCGTCCTGGGGGGTAATTTGTGGTGTTGATTACGAATCTGAGATTCATTTGTCGTTTTTCCAAAGTTTTCGACAAAATTTCGTCAAAGCTTCCCACCGGCAAAAAAATTGACTGCAAAATCGACTTTAGACAATTTCCGGAATGGGGCGACAGATGTGGCTCAAATCGTTCTTCTGGGGGTTATTTGGAGTGATCAACACAAATCTTAGTTTATCGATTTTTGACAGCTTACGGTAAATTACGGTGGGTACACGGTAGTCTGGTCAAAGTCTCAGATTTGTCTCAAAGTTTCTATGTGGGGTTTATTTGGGGTGCTGAATCTGAATACGAATTAGATGTCCATTTATCGATTCTCGAATCATTAAAGGCAGCAGACACGCTCAAAAAAATTGTTGAGATAACTACATTAGTGGGATCTTGAGGGTCTAGAAGAGCCCTCACAAAGTTGGAAGAGTTGAAAACGAGTTAAAATGACTGTATTTGAGCCGTATTGAGTCACAAAATTATCCTTTCTCCGCCCACCGATACGGGCTCCGCCATTCAATACAAATGTTCAAGGCTCGATTACGGTCATTTCGGCTCATTTTTTACGCTTCTAAGGTCGTAAGAGTTCCAGACAGGGCCGTAAGAGTACATTAGCGTCGTTATCCCAACAAATTTGTCGCTAGCTCCGCTATTTCAGTCAATGCGGTAAAACTCGTCCACATCTGGGCCAATATAGAACGAACCGTTATATCTTCATTTCAGTCGATTTTCTTCTGGTTTTTTCGTTATCTCTGAATATTAGCAGCTTCAGACCTTCGATTCATTCCATAAAATTGATATCATTTTTGAGCGTGTATGCTGTCTTTAAGGTAGGTTTTGCCTCCTAAATGGCATGTTACTTACCGTAACCTACAGTAAACCTTAAAATTTCGACAAGCGAACCCCAGGTTCGTGTTCAGCACCCAAGATTACAATTACATATTTCTAGCGAAATCCGAGAACAAATTTGAAAACACCCTAAAAATTCCATGGGGGGTAACACTTACCTTGCCACGAAGCTTTAAAAACGCTTATAACTTCTTTCAGAGTGGGTCTAGGCAGCTGCGATGAGCATATTCGAATTTTTCGTCCGAAAATGGTTCTATATAGAAAAGTACATTTCATTTGGAATAGTTACTATGACTTATAGTGGTTCCCTTGTTAGATGCTTTCTGTCGATTTGTCACCGGTGGAGCGGATTTCATTGCTTATCTCACATGTCTCTTCGATTACTCTGCCAACGCGTAGCTAGATGCCTCCGAGGGCGCTGCCTGTAACGCCGCCCCGTTCCATGTAGCGAGAATTCAAGGGCTTTAGCTACGTTAGCTAAAACTTGCATATTCTTGTGTCGAGGCTACAAGGGTGCAAATTTAACGCGTATTCTACGTAGAAACGCAGGCTAAATTCGATACATTGATCTCTCTGTCGCTAAACCCGTATATTCTCGTATAATTTTGTAGCGAGAATCTATGGATTTAACGACAGCCTGTGTTGAAATGCAAGCTCAAAGCCGCGCTGGCTACGCGGAACGCAGGGATGCCGTTCGAACAGTGTTGGCCCGCTCAAGTCGCGGAGTGAATACTTGACACTCTGTGGTTGGTCGTACAGGGTGCCCCCGTGTCGCTCTCTAGATGACCTTGGCAAGGATGATTTTGGCCGTTGGGATCAGGGATGTGCGGAAAAAATATTTTTGGAAACAGAAAACAGAAAATCTAGTTTGACAGAAAACAGAAAAAAAACTCCAAAAATGGGCAGAAAACAGAAAATAGAAAACAGAAAACAGAAAATTTTCGAAAATCAATAAAGTGTGTTCAGCGTACACTATACGAGATTTTTCACAACATTGAACTTTTTTTATACATTTTCGTGTGATCGATGGTTTTTTTTGTTGAATTGTCAAAACCTAACAGGTGGCCAGAGCAAGAAGTATAGACGTCGAAGAAATGCAGATTATGAGTGCGAAGAGATGACAAATATTGCTCTAACCTTTCTTACCCTTTCCATACATGCTCCTTGCACAGATATATTGAGCTTCTGGCAGAGTAATCGAGCATTAAAGCTCGATTACTCTGCCAGAAGCTCAATATATCTGTGCAAGCAGTACGTACAGTACCGAGCATATTTTTTGCAAAATCGGCGTTTTGCGGCGTTTTTTGAGTTCACAAAGCGCCGCATCGCCATAACTCACTTCAAAGTTGACTAAATGAATTTTTTCAGATAGTTTTCGTGTTCCTCTCAGTAAGGCGAATGTAATGGTATGTATGTGTTGAAAGCTCTTTTAAGTCTGGCATTTTGTTGAAAAATGTGTATTTCCTTCTAAAATTCACATCGACCACAGGTCAAAAAATGACAGATTTCTGCTATTATCACCGTCTGATCAGTTCATTATGAGGGATTTAGAGGTGCAAATATGCAAATTTCGATAAACTTTCAGAGTTGAATCTATCCTTTTGGAACACTATCGTATAGGAGTAAATGGAAGAAATCCAGAAATGACTTCAGAATTGAAATTGGACCACTTTGAAGCAAGTTATGGCGTTGCGGCGCTTTGTGAGCGCAAAAAACGCCGCAAAACGCTCAAAACGCTTTCTTTGCAAAAAATTTGCTCGGTACTGTAGGTGCTGTCGGAGCGAGCTTCATCTTCCCTAGTGTACATATTTTGACACTGATTGGGGGATAACTTCTTGTTTTAACACTGTACTCACTTCTCAGGGCCGAAAGCCACGCGCGTACTGTGCGGCTGTGCCATTCGAGTATAAATAGCCTGACGCGCCGTTCGCTCCACCGTTGAGAGCCTCTCGTACTTCTGTCGCGGAATTATCACCTGCCTCATAAGCTCACCATCGATTTCTTGGCTTTCATCTTAGAGGCAGCGTTCACGATGATCTTCCTCGTTGACTTTCCACAGTGAAATGATAGGCGAGAAGGACCCTAGGCTCCCAGTGTCAAAAGAACGCTAGAAAACGAGCCAGGAGCGGCAAAATAACGGATGCAAACAAGCGTTTTGGTGCCCCAGATCCGCCCCCTCGGAATGAACAAATGACGACTCAGATTACAGGAATGATCAAGTCAAGGAAGTGCTTATAAGCGAGCTAATCGTTTCATTGCACTGATAGGTATCATCCTTCTAGCGGTCAATTCCTCCACGCTCAAAAATAAACGTAAACAAGAGAGGGCCTATTTTCGCTCAAAAAACGCGTCTTTCGTGTCATTTTTAAGCACGCCTTGCTATATAGGGCACCAGACCTTCCGTAAGCCGTGGAAATATCGGAAGTGAAATTCATCGTGAACACTGCCTTTAACTGAATTCTGTAAAAACTGCGTTGCCGTAGACTGAAACACGGAAGCTCTGGTACATCCCTAGTGATCGGTTGATTTCGATTATCACCAGCAGCGGAGCGGTGGGCCTCGGTGAAATATAACTAGTGATAAGGAAGTTTCGACGAAAAAGCCACCGCTCTGCGCTGTGATAACCGAAAACATGAGTTCACTTGGAATGAAACAGAGTCTATGCATTTAGAGTTTGCGTGTGTAGCACAGTTGGTGCAAAACTTAAAGGCAGAGTTCGCGATAAAAAGTGCTTTTGAGCTCTCCTCATGAGAATGTAGATTTGGCCACCACAAAACTAAAAATAATTGTAAAAACCCGGAAATTCGCGTAAGCAACGCTTTAAAACAAGGTATAAGGGCTAATTACCGGTGTCGGCCGGCCCCCTAATTAACGCGATTTTCAATAATGCTTGCTTATCCGCCATTTATTTTGCTGTTAAGGTAATCAGTAGTCTCCAGTAATGTTCAGAAGTTACTTTAGAGGCAAAATAAAAGTCGGCAAAACAGGCTCTTACAAAAATCTCGGTAATTGGGGGCGGGAGGACACCAAGCCATAACTTGCTCCTAAGCGTTTTTTCTCCAATTTCCACCTTATTTTCACATTTGTGATGGTCAGATCTACCATTCCATGGGGATAGCACAATAACCGATTTTATCGAGAACCCTGCCTTTAACCCGTTCTACCGAAGCGGTGGCGCTAGAGTATTTTTAATCTCTGCCCATGTGTCGAAAGTAATCACACACGAGCGACGCGCCAGTGCGGGTATGAATAGTGGGCGTTAAGTAGCATTAGTACCTTATTCGTGCTAGTATACAGTAACATTGCAGTTTTCGCGTCATTTGGCTGCATCGTGTACCATCTGAGAGACTCGTCAACGGTAAACTTCTGGGTGAGGGTATCCACTATAAGATAAAGATAAGGAATCGGCTTCCTGAATCCCGATTGGGGCGCTCAGCGCATTCGACGTCGAATTCGTAGAGGCTTTGATGGGTTTTGTGCCTATTTAGTGGCTTCCGGTGAGCCAGCCGCCTTCCCTTCATCTCTCTACATAAATCTGTTACCAATTCAAGGACCCTGGAGGGATAGTTGTTTCGGTTTACCTCGGTGAGGATCGAACCGTCCGTATACAGCGACCAGAAGCGCTTCCTCCCCCCACGCCATAGTCGCCTTAATGGTAATCCATTACAGCGATATAAAAGTGTCTAGCGAGGGGGAATCGCAGAGAGCGTGGGAGAAATACATTCTCAACCTATTGGTTCAGCTTCGATGAATCCGTCCACATTTTTTTAGGGCCATCCTGCTAAAAATCGCCGTTAACGTTTTTTTCTGTTTTCTGTCCATTTTTGCCTATTTTTACAGAAAACAGAAAACAGAAAAAATGGCCAAAAATGGGCAGAAAACAGAAAACAGCAAACAGAAAACAGAAAATTCCGCACACTCCTGGTTGGGATGCTGCAGGCCGTGGGGAAGAAACGGCGGTGCGGTCGATTGCAGCTGGGATCGCCTTTCTAGTACGGATCAGGACTGGGTGGGTCGATCGACCGAGTGCTGTAACGAGAATTTGCGTAAAATATGCGGGTGCTGTAGCCAAAATATCACCAACTGATGCTAAACTTTCCGTAATTTACGTAAAACCTCGTGTCAATGTTAGACTGGATGCCTCCGAAACCCTGGGCATCTCCGGTTTCTGTGTGAGGCATATAAAGTCTGTCTGAGTTAGACTGCCCGCCCACGCGGTCGACGTGCGTGTCGAGCAGGCACTTTTCGGACCTGTAAATCGATTAGCAGGAATATTGTATGAATGGTGAATAGTATTCCAGTCAGCTGTTAGCAGCCGTGAAAAAGTTCATTCGAAAAGTGTTTCCGAGACGGCTGCTCGACACGCAAGCCGACTGCATGAGCTGACAGTCTCATTCGGACAGACTTTAGCTACGCGCTGGCAGAGTAAGCCCGCATTCGCCGTTCATTTCGAACAGAGAATGACGTTGCAACCAGGGTCAAGCAACCCATTGAACAAAATGCGTTCGTTGTTGCGACCCCCCTCCATTCGTGGCAAAGCTTTGCGACCCCCTCCCTAACAATGGCCCCGCTAAATTCAAAGTAGACCCGCCCACCTTGCTGAAAGATTTCAATGCTCAACAAAATTGCAATGGTCCAAATAGCGAAAACATGGTTTTCGGGGACCTTCCAGTGTCATATACTGTGCTTCTCTGGGTCAAATTCCGGTCCGCAATTGCGTCTCAACACGCTTTGCGGCGTCACGTGCTCGAGTCATTTGAGTTTCCAGCGCCAAAACCGACTCGATGTGGCTTTTTATACAGTTTTTTCCAAGTTTGTATAGTTTCCAGTTTCCAAGACCCACCTTGAGTCAACAGATCGGCGGCTGCGGCGATGGGAACTCTTCCGACTCGAAAGCGCGCGGCCGCAAAGCGTGTCGATATGCAATTGCGGACCGGAATTTGGCCCAGAGAAGCACAGTACATTGCTCTTACGGTCCGTAACTCAGCGGTTCGGTAAAAGCGACACAGTAATGAAGTACAAAAAAGCAAAGCCGCTCATGTAGAGTGAGAAATAGAAAAAATTACTCGTTGGAAAAAGTGGTGTAACAAGCCGTTTTTTTTCAAATGGTCTTTTCAGTCTCGGTTTTCACTTCTGGGAGGCGGCAGTCGAGCAAAAGATGCACCAACTGAATGGTTATCAAAAACTACATTAGCTGGATTTTTTCTTTAAAAACTTTCTGAAGTTTTCACATCACCACGCGATGAGGAAAGAACAGTGAGGTGAAAAATCTCAGATTTTTTTTCAAAAGAATCCAGGTAATGTAGCCTCTGATAACCATTCAGCAGATGTTCGACTGCCGCCTTCCAGAAGTCAAAAACAAGGCTGAAAAGGCCATTTGGAAATAAAAACGGCATTATTACGCCACTTCTCCAACAGGCGCTTTTTTCCGCTGCTCACTTTACACGAGCGGCTTTGCTTTTTTTCTACTTGGTTACTGGGTCTATTTTACCGAACCGCTGAGTTACGGCCCATCAGAGCATTTTACAGTTAGGTCCGTGGCTTGTTTCCTGAAGAAAAACATTCAAATCTGAACCGCGGATGTCGGTATGGTAAGCTGATCGGCTGCGCTCTCCTCTCGTTTGAATCGATTAGCGCGCCAGCCGCGGGTGAGATTCAAATGTTTTTTTTTGAGGAAACAAGCCACGGACCTAACCATACTTGACACTGGAAGACCCCCCAAAACCATTTTTTTTTCTTGACGAGTATACAGGTCACCAGCGGTTGACAAACAAGTCTGAGCAACTCATGGTTGTGTAAGAAACATTCTGTGGTCGAGCTGAGCTAAACCGAAAAAAAAAACGAATCGAAAAAATCCGGTGGCGCGACCCCCCCCTAAGTTTTCATGTTTGGTGGCGACCCCCACTTTGTAAATATTTCCAATACTGCTTGACCCTGGTTGCAACACTCCGTGCCCATATAAGCCACGTCACATATAGGTACTTATCACGGCTAAAGGGCTTAATAGGCTTACCAGAATTTTTTTTAGGTTTTTTTGTTTGCAGGTCCTTCGAAAATATGCTTATACAAAATATGCTTATACCTGCGTGCCACTCTTGCTGTTTATATACCGAAACAATTTGCCATGAGAGGTCCCATCCAGGGGCGGCATGCATGAACGCAGCGAACGGTGTAGGGAGCCGCTCCGCGTGCCATGCGCGCAGCGTCGAGCAACGGGGCGGCCCCGAAAATCAGGCACATCAACACACGCCACGAAATTCGGGGCCGCCCCGTTGCTCGACGCTGCGCGCATGGCACGCGGAGCGGCTCCTACACCGTTCGCTGCGTTCATGCATGCCGCCCCAGGTGGTGCGTATTTCGTTTTTTCGTTTTTCGCCCTTTTCGGCTAAAAAAATCAATATCGAAAAAAAAACGAAACAGATTAAATTTTTTTCGGTTTTTTTCGGTCTAAGACTTGCGGTGCTGATGCGATTCGCAGTCGATCCTTCGCTGTCCACGGACGTCTGCAAGAAGCTTGCAAAAATTTTAGCCATTCCCCGTTTGAATGAAATCATGGAACTGGCAGTCAGGGTGGTTTTCCCCACTGGCAGATAAGCTGATCCCACCCTGACAGTGAAAAATTTGAATCTCACCGTGGTTTTTGGACTCGCGAAAGATATTTTTATTGATCCGCCTCGGGTTTTGGATAACACTATTCTAAAGAAATGTGAAAAATTAGCACCAGACGTCCCATTTAGAAGCTCGTGTACCATACAGACATCAAACAACTCCCGCCGTGACTCGAGGCTTGCTAAACTAAAATACTGGTTTCAGATCCGTGAATTCGGAATTTTTGAGTATAAAAACCCGCCCCGTCGTATTAATACCTCTCCAGTAAAGTTTTTCTGAATTTTCTCCAGGAGAGTTATGTCCTCTTTCTTTTTTGGAGAGAAGACAACGTTACCAATCTCTACAAAAGGGCGAACATAAATTTTGTACACTTTCAGAAGAACGTTACTGTCTTTTGTATTCAGTGCTTTGAACGCTTGATAAATGCGGTGGTAAACTCTCTTGTACAGCTCTTTGTAGTGAAAGAGGAAATCCAGCTTCCCCCTATGCTGTAGGTAATGGGCAGCGCGGAAGAGCCAATACGCATACAGAACGTTTTTCCAGGAGAAATTGAAATTCGCCATGATACTGATCAATCATGTGAACGGTTGACTGCTGCCTGCAAGAGTTCAATGTCAAGAGAACAAGATATTTCTCTGTACACCTTCAAGTCATCAGCATACTGTTTACAAACAATCTCGTTCCCTTGCAACACGTCCGAAAAAGTGGAATTTATACGAAATTGAAAAGTCCTACCAGACAAAAACTCCTTGATCCATTTGCAATTTTTCTCGTGAAAACCGAGCTTTTCGAGTACGTTTAAAAGTTTTTTGTGACTGACCTTATCAAGAGCCTTAGCAAAATCCACATAGATTACGTCGACACATTTTTTGCTATCAAGAGCTAAGGTCCAATCTTCGAGGGATTCCAGCATATTGGTGGTGATAGATTTGCAGCTAACAAACCCATGCTGGAACGGAGGTACTAAACTGTTTAGCCCTATATGTTTGAAGATGTGGGACTTCAAAATTTTCTCAAAAAGTCTGCAGAACAGGGAAGTCATGCTAATCGGTCTGTAGTTCCCGGGGTCACTTGACGGTTGTTTCTTCAGGAGAGGAGTGATGAAGGAGTGCTTCCGAAGGAGTGATGAAGGAATGCTTCCAAAGGAAAATGTCATCGACTGATTAAATATATACGCCAAGGGATAGGCAATAACATGCGCAACTTTCTTCACGAATACAAAAGGAATTTTGTATGATGTGAGAGAGTAAGGATTCGGCCATTTCATTAAGTGTTCGAAAATCGTGAGTTCGTCAAAATAGGGGAATTCATGCATCGGAACTTCATGAAGATAACTAACCTCTGAAAGAAAGCCGTCGTCTTCAGAAAATACCTTAGAAAAATCGAGCCCTAAGGCATTAGCTCTGTCATGATCATTCAGCAATGTCGTTCCGTTCTGTTTCGGGTCGCAAAAATGTGACTTGTAATTGAGCCTGTTATTGATGAACTTGTAAAAACGCTGTTTCTGCTTGAAATCAATTATCTTTTTTTCGACAGTCGGAGTATTTCAGTAGCTATTCTGCAAACTTTCCAGAGAAATTTTTGTACTCACTGCAATCACCGGATACTTTTGCATAGCGAAGAAGACATTCCCTGTGATCCGACATGCTACGGAATAAGCCAATAGGTTGGATGTACTGGGGTTACCCAAGCCCAAGGAATAAGCATATCAATCACATGCTCAAGAATTGCGAGGAACATCGTATACTTTTCGTCAACTGAAGAAACCGACTCGAAAGAGTCGACCAAGGCAATATGCTCTTATGGAGGATCGCCTACTCGTTTGGCAAGAGCGTACGCGGAAGAAGAAGTCGTCTACAATGGCCGCCATCCTTCCGAAGTCAAAGATCCTCAACTATACCTCCCAGAATTCACTTCTCACGAGTTCTGGAGCCAATTTTTTGGGTTGCGGGTCAGCATAAACCGGCGCTGCTGATCCGTTGTCTACTCATCCGTGCCGGAATCGAAGCAAACCCTGGACCCCCTCGCCGGTTTCGATGGCC
Organism: Aplectana chamaeleonis; assembly: GCA_029168955.1. Lineage (NCBI taxonomy): Eukaryota > Metazoa > Nematoda > Chromadorea > Rhabditida > Cosmocercidae > Aplectana > Aplectana chamaeleonis. The sequence continues at coordinate 878,142 of JAPDOI010000136.1, forward strand.
CTGCACCCAAAGTGGGACCTCAGCCGCCGCAGGGAGCGTTCAATGTAGCAAATGCAGGAAATGGACTCATGTGAAGAAATGCTCCGGTCTCAAGTCCTTCAAGGATGCGGACAGCTCATACGTGTGCCCTAACTGCGTCTCCGTACCGACATATCAACCTCTGCGCTCAAGTCCCGACTCTCTAAAGATGATCCAGTGGAATATAAATGGTTTTCGCAACAAATCAGCGGAACTAGAAGCTCTCGCACACCGCATGGGAGCTGACATTGTGGGACTTCAAGAGACTAAACTGGTTCCCAATCAAGGACCACCGGTGGTTCGAGGCTACACATGCCTGAGAAATGACCGAACGAGTTCCGGAGGAAGTGTGGCCTTTCCGGTCAGAAACAACTTACAGTGCAGTGTGATCACTCCAGGAACCAGAGATGGTACGACGGAATGCATCTCCTTAGCTGTGGAAACGAAGGCTGGATCTGTGCACATTCACAATCTCTACTATCCGCCTAGGTCCTCATGCCCACCCGCATACGAGCTGTCTATCGCCCAATTCCTGACATGCGGGAAACCCACAGTCGTCATGGGAGATCTCAATGCGCACAGTCCTCTATGGTCAGAGGGTGAAGAGGACCAGCGTGGACAGGACCTCGAGGAGGAGATAGCGCAGTCGAATTTTGTGATTCTCAATGATGCCCATCACCCTACTAGGAAGCCGACGTATGGAAGACCCTCGTCACCGGACCTCTCGCTGTGCTCACAGGACCTAGCATCGTCAGCAGTTTGGGACACTGTTATACAGGCGCAAGTGACCATCTTCCTATCCTGATGGAGTTCAGAAGCGAGGCCCTTATATCTTCGTCACCGAGGAACACTTTCGTGAACTTCAAAAAGGCGGATTGGCCCAAATTTCTGTCAGTGCTGGAACAACAATCGGCGGATTTAGACTTCCGGGCCACTCCACTGGAAATAGATCGATTTCTCGCATCGGCCGTAAGGACAGCAACGTCACAAGCTATCCCTAAGGGCAGACGTAAGGCTTTTATGCCGGGACTGTCGGACACCGCTAAGGACCTCATATGTGAGAGAGACTCGATCAGAAGAACGGACCCGACCAGCACCAGAATCCCTGAGCTGAACAGAGAAATCGCTGATGAAGTGAGGAAGGACCGACAGCAGACATGGAGAACTTTCGTGGAAGGCATTGATCATCGTACAAACTCTTCGAAGCTATGGGCAACCATGAAGGCTCTGGATGGCCGTTCAGTGAAACCCAATCCCATCCAAATTTTGCATAGGGGCAAACCGTTGAAAAACAAGAATGCCGCCAACCTTTTATGCAAACAGTTCAGTTCGCCATGCCCTCATAAAAGCATGAAGTCGTCACGAAGGACCTTTCGATGGATCAAAAACTTTCCGAGAGAAGACGTTCCCATCATTTCGACAGCCCTCATCGACGCTGCCTCGAAGAAATGCAAGCCGTCTAAAGCGTTGGATACAAGTGGTGTGGCCCCTGTAATGCTCAAGCATTCAGGACCAACTTTTCGGGAGTGCCTTAGAGCCCTTTTCAACAGAACCCTGTCAACTGGACTGATCCCGGCGTCGTGGAAGGAGGCGAGAATTTTCCCACTCCTGAAGCCTGGTAAACCTGCAGAAGATCTGAACAGCTACAGGCCCATTTCGATCATTTCATCTATGGCACGCACTTTTGAAAGAACCATTCTTCGTACACTGGAGACGCACCTGCGAATCCCTGGGTGGTAGAATACTTTTCGGAAAGACTTCTCCACAACCTCAGCGTTGGCTGAACTTACCGGATTCATTGCGGATGGGTTAAATGAGAAGAGGCCGCCTAGCCGCTCAGTTATGGTTGCACTCGACTTGAAGAAAGCATATGACACTGTGGTTATCTCCATCCTTTGTCAAAAGCTTGCCGAGTCATCCCTACCGAGAGGTTTAGCCCGATGGATTTCTAGCTACCTGAAAGGCAGAACAATACGGACAGAGTTTAGAGGCCAGATGTCGAAAGTAGGATTGGTGCGCTCCGGGGTACCGCAAGGTGCAGTTCTATCTCCGCTCCTGTTCTCATTCTACATAGCAGATCTCCCGGCACCCCCTCCAGAAACACGTCTAGTCGGATATGCGGATGACCTAACACTGGTGGCGTCACATCCAGATATTGAAACTTGCGAAAAGCGTCTGAACGAATATCTCCCGAAGCTAACAAAGGCTCTGAAAGATCCACATCTTCAACTGTCGTTGCAGAAGACCACTGTCTCTCTTCTAACAACACATTCTGCTCAAGCGAGATATGTACCGAAAGTGTTCATAAATGGGATGCAGATCACACACGAAAGAAATCCGACAATTCTCGGCTACCATTTCGACACTATGATGACGGGTCGACTACGTGCGGAAGATGTTCGCAAGAAGACGGCTAAAAGAGCGAATCTCTTGAAAGCGTTGGCAGAAAGAAACTGGGGACAAAGCAAAGAGCTGCTCACACTGACCTACCGCGCCACCGGACAATCCGTGATGTCCTACGCTGCTCCAGCCTGGAGCCCGCTCATTGCGTCGACTCACTGGGATCGGTTACAAGCTTGTCAAAATACAGCCTTGAGGACCGCGACGGGAAGCCTGGCGATGGCTGGCACTACCCACCTCAGCAATGAGACGGGAATCATGCCAGTCAAAGCTCATAATGAGATGTTGACGCTTCAATATCGAACGCTTGCGGCACTTGATCCAGAACATCCCTCACACCACATGATGAAGAAATCGGAACCACCAAGACAGATCAGAAAGCATGTCAGAACGATCAAACCAATATTGGTCAGGCCAGGAAACGCGGAAAGCATTCGCAAAGAAGTGCACAAAGAGTTTGTTAAGGAGTTCCTGGTTACTATGAGCTCCCCCTTGCTAAGTGGACCGCCGCCGAAGATTGCTAAGAAGAAGGAGACTTTGCCAAGACCAAGTCGGGCAGCGCTATCTCAGCTCCGGAGCGGTTTCTATTCGAAGTCGCAATGGTATCTACATAGGATAGGAGCAGCAGATAATCCACTTTGTCCAGACTGCGGGCTTGAGGAACACACAGTACCTCACATGTTCTCTTGCTCTGGAAGGCCAACGCACCTCACAATAGAAGATCTCTGGCTCAAACCAGTGGAAGTAGCCCATTTCCTGTCACTTTAATTATGCAGTACTGTATTTGAAATGTAAAAGAAAAACGACTTAAAAAATAAAAAAAAGAAAATAAAAAAATATAAAAAAATATAAAAAAAAGATTTAAAAAAATCAAAAAAAGAGGGTGGAAAAACGTTTCCACTCAGGATCCTCCAAAGAAGAGGATCCCAGCAATGTTGCTTCGATGACGTCGTCAATATGCCGGAAATTGGATCCAGGATCAGTGTGTATGGTGGATGATGGGCAACAACAACAACAACAACAACCCAGGCAATATTATATAAATAGTGCGAAGAAAGCAAAATAGAAGCGAAATCACCTTTGTTGAACATTCTCTTACAAATAGGGGGACGCTCGACTCCATTACCGCGGTTATCAAAGGAAATGCTGTTATGATCGCTATCACCAACTGACGATTTGACAGATACATTACTCAAAAGTTCTTCACCACTGGAGAATAATAAATCCAAAATATCGTCAGATCGTGTAGGTTTGGAAACAAACTGTTTGAAATCAATGACTGCTGACAACTTCGGAAAAAGAATCTGTTTACGCGGTTCGATCATTCCACGCCTCCCATTCAACCTCGGGAAAATTAAAATCGCCAACCAATATCGCAGGATGTTCGGTAGACGCAAGATCACTTATAGTTTTAGTCAATTGCTCAATTATTGCCACAGTGCAAGAAGGTGGCCTGTAAACAAGGATGATTCTAAAGCTTAAAGGCACAGTCCAACCTCAGAATCGTTTTTCAAATTTCCCTCCTTTCTTGAAAACAGCCCCACGGTGATTCCAGTGATGCCTCTGGTATCGTACAACACCCCCTAATAACGGAGTTATGGCCCCTCAAAAATTGAGCTGCGGAAGCGTTGTGGACGAGTTGTCCGAAGCTTGTAACTTCCGCCATATGCAACCGATATATGCTAGCCGACCTGAACAAAGAGAGAGGTTAGGAATGAAGGGAAGAACGGGGCTTCCGATCGGAAAACATCGCCCGTCTCCCCACCGTTGAGCTCGAAAGATCGTAAAAGGGGCATGCCAAAGTGGCTTCTTGATGTGGGCGCCCCAGAATGGCTTCTCCCTATATCTCGCTTATTCGAAGGAATTGAGAGTTCGCACTTGGCAGTTGCTATACAGGTTGGGTCTACTTCAAAATTATGTGGAAATCTCAGATTCCGCCCTTGAGCTTGGACTGGGCCCTTAAGTCACCGTGAAAGATGTCTAATGCCAAAATTGCGTACCCATTCTCAACAGAGTCGGAAAAAACCACAGAGTGAGATAAAGTGCTTCTTAGAAAAATGGCCGCCCCACCACCAGGTCTCCGATTTCTATCACACCGAAGAACAACATAATCTCTAATCCAATCACCCAGCATGGAAGGAATAAAGTGAATCGATTCCAGCCACGTCCCAGAAAACAGATACAAATCAGAATTTTGTGCAAAGACAAATGTATGATCTGCCCTTTGCACAAAGGTTTCTTCTACTGTGTCACTTTTGATAGAAAATGGACTGATTGGGTGAAAATTTCGTTGATTCCCTGTTTTTGTCGGACTAAAACAACAACGGTGAATCTTAAGCATTGCCAAAATTTTTCAGGAATAACCCTCCGAAGAACCAGAAATATAAAATTCGACATGCGAAAAGATCACCAATCTGTTAACGCTAATCTATTCCGCATAGCTGGTAACCTAAGGCCTCGGTCATAGTTGGCTGATCGGCGTACCAAGCCTGGTCGATATTCATGAAAGACATGAATGAGGTGGAGTGGAAAAAACACCCGATGTGGCTGATCCGACCGATGCTTACATGATATAAGGTAAGAAATAAATGGTATCCATAATAACGTTCCACGTAAATCATACATATTGACCGCGTCAGCCAGAACTGGCCGTAACGGGTGTTTTTGCTACCTCTATCATCCACTATTTTCATACGTATCGACCGTGTTGGCCACGGCATTTTTTACACCAACCTTGCTCGGATGAGCACGGGAGGAACAAGTAGCCGGTCATGGCGAAATATAACAAAGATAAGGAGATTTTGACATGATAAGCCCGATAAGCCTTACTTCGACAGGCTCAAAATGAGGGAGCTAGGCTATATATCGGTTTTTCAAGGTCAGCAGGACCGCTTTCATTGAAATTGATCACAGTGCAAGAAATTCTCGCAAGTATGTGCTATGCATCAGAATTTATTTATGTTAGTCTCTGTACAAACTTCGTTCCGTTTAGATTTATAACTTGCGCACAATTATCAACTTAAAGGCAGTGTCCACGATAAAAACCATGTCTGTTTTTTTGGTGGAGATCGGCAGCTGCAGAGCCTAGCGCAACCCTAACGTTGACAAAACTAAGAAAAATGAGCTCGGAACAGTCCCCTACGGGCCCAAAGTTGGACACCCGTCAGCTCGTCACCCCCAGATTCACTTTCCACGCCCACCGACGTGAAGAAATGAAAGCTCGAGATCGTGAGATGAGCGATGATTTCCGGTCATTAGCCCCGTCCTTCCCTTCATTCTCAAGTTCTCTCCTTACTCAGGTCAGCTCGCATACATCGGCTGCAAAAGACGGAGGTTACAAGCCTCGGACAACTCGTCCACCATGTTTCCTTAGCTCAATTTTTGAGGGACCATAACTCCGTTCCTAGAAGGTCTTGTACGATTCCAAAAACATCATTGGAATCAGCATGGGACCGTATTCGAGATAGTTAAAAAAGCGGAAAAACGATTTTCGTCGTGAACACCGCCTTTAAATGAATTCGGTTTTTTTCCATTAAGTTATAAACGAACTTCGAGCTCCCAGTTTTGATCAAAAAACGCGGACATATATAGATACTCAGAGAACTACCGCAAACAACAACACATTCACAATAAGAAATTCGGAAGGTGTTCAGCTGTACAATTTTGTCAGGATTCGCCACTGCAACAAGGCCAAGATCCCTCATTATTATGTAGACTGCACATACCTCTGTTTCTCTAAGAGAGCATAATTCTGTCTTTATTTGTTTGAAGCACTTCGATCACGTTGCCTTGATTTTCCAGTCAAAAATATATAATTGCGAAAAGAAGACGCTTCTAAAGCTAATTTTTTCTTTTTCGGAATTTTTCGTTTTCCGGTTTCATAATTTTTCGCACATGCCTGGTCCCATCGCAAGAAATGCCATACTGATCCCACCACTCAGAAAGCCTGTTCGCACAAATTGCCCTTTATTTACTGTAAGCGACAGCAGCATCAGCATGGGTTCAGGAAACTTCACTCCACTACTACAGCTCTATTGGAGATCGTGAGCTTTGCGGTCGATGGGTTCAACATGAGAAAGCCCCTGAGAACGGTGGCCGTCGCCCTCGACCTGAGCAAAGCGTTTGACTCTGTTAACTTGGGACTGCTGTCCGAGAAACTGCTCAAGTCGTCGCTACCATCATGGCAGAAGCGATGGATTGCAGCGTTCACTAAAGGCCGCCGTGCTAAGGTTCTGTTCCAGAATCATGTATCCGATAGCATTCCAATAGCAGCCGGTGTTCCGCAAGGCGGAGTGTTGTCCCCTGCCCTATTCAGCCTGTATCTTGAGGACATTCCCGAGCCTCCCAATGATGTAAGGATTGTTATGTATGCCGACGACATCACCATCATGTGCCAGGATCGTGACCTGCAGATAGCCGCTAACAAGATCAGCGCCTATCTCGTCGAGTTGAAGCTCTTCCTCGATAAAATGATGCTCACAGTCTCTGCCGCAAAATCCTCTGTTTCAGTGTTCACAACGAACACCAAGGAACACAGTGCCCATCCAGATGTCAAATGGGATGGTGACCTGTTGCCAGCAGCAAAATTCCCCAAGCTGCTTGGCCTTATTCTTGATCCCTCACTGAAGTTCCACAAAAACGCGGAACAGAAACAAACAGTCGTCAAGGCTAGACTTAATATCTTGAGAGCTCTCGAGGAACATCATGGGGAAGCAGCCGAGAGACTATATTGAGAACCTACAGAGCAATACTTCAGCCGGCTCTGGAATATGCGGCACCAGTGTGGCAGCACCTGGTGTCTGACAGCTCCTGGAATAAGCTGCAGCGTGTACAGAATGCTGCGCTTAGAATTGCTACCGGTTGTGCAAAGAGGTCCCCGGTGGAGCATCTTTACGCGGAGGCCTGCATATTGCCGGTCAAGGAGCATTGTGAACTCCAGGCACAGCAGATGTATATTAATGTTCTGAGGCAGCCGAATCATCCGTCAAAGAGAATCATGAAGCCCATAAGAGAGAGGTCGATTAGGACGCCGTTCGCCGATGCTCCTCGTAAAGTTGATGTACAGAGATGGGCCGACTCCAACATGGAAAGGCTTCGTCTTCTGCGTGAGGAGCACACGCAATTTGTTCGAGGATATCTAGCAAAGGCGGCTGTGAACCCTATCTTGGGAACGGTGCCGCCTCGGGTTTGCGAGTCCGAGTCTCAACTCGGCAGACGAGCCAGATGTGCTCTTGCATCGCTGCGCTGTGGTCACTCTATTCTGCTCATGTCTTACGTCAACAAGATCGACAGCAGCCGACCAGACGCATGCCCGGACTGTGGTGCTCCCGGACACGACACGGCGCACTTGTTCATGTGCCCGAAGAGACCTACCTCCTTAACAACAATGGACCTTTGGACGAATCCTGTGAAGGCCGCCCAGTTCCTCAACCTATGACAAAAACCACTTTGAGGCTGCAGAAGAAGAAGAAGATTTACTGTAGGATCTTCCAGCTTAAAGCTGTACAACAGTGCCATGTGAAGTAGACACGGACATTCAGCAACACTATGTTCACATCACAGAAAATGTACATGAAGCAACAAAAAAAAAACAGCAAGTTTGGAAATAAATTTATTTTCGAAAAGGAGGGAGGCTCATAATTATTATAAAATACGTCCATAAAATAAATACTAGAATTAGCTGATATAATAAGGACTGGGATAACCACCCGAGATCTATACGAAAGCTGGAACTCTAGTACTGGACGCTTTTGTGAGACGTTGATCAATACTCTTCCCCATCTTCTCCACCGTCCCCTTCCACAGAATCAATGCCAACCTCCTCGTAGTCCTTCTCAAGAGCGGCGAGATCTTCACGGGCTTCACTGAACTCACCTTCCTCCATGCCTGCAAACAAGCAGTGAAGAATAGGCATTCGCAAAGTAAGAAATATGTTCCTTACCTTCTCCGACATACCAATGAACGAAAGCGCGCTTGGCGTACATGAGATCAAACTTGCGGTCCAGACGCGCCCACGCTTCGGCTATTGCAGTTGTATTCGAAAGCATACACACAGCACGAGGAACCTTGGCAAGGTCTCCTCCTGGGACCACAGTCGGTGGCTGATAGTTGATTCCAACCTAAAAATTAATGTATCATGAAGTTATAACATCAGATAGAGGGAAAGTGGATAGTTGCACAGGTAAAACTGACCTTGAAACCAGTTGGACACCAATCAACGAACTGAATTGAACGTTTAGTCTTGATGGCGGCGATTGATGCATTCACATCTTTCGGAACAACATCACCCCTTAAACGAATTTGAATCATCATCAAATTGATAGAAAAGTATGTTATGAGCATCAAAGAGCAGTTGGCTATAACTTACACGGGGAGGATACCTTGACACGGGTACAGCGGAGTTGTGACCGAGTATCCAGGAAATCTTGGTTAAAAAATCAACATTTCATAATATGGAGGTGAGGACCGCAAAAACTGCGCACTAAAATTTCACCGACGAGAGGTTGTTCGAAAAAAATCTGACATTTTTCAAAATATTTGGTGACAAAAAAGGGGGCTCGTACCTCCGCCAAGGTCGGTCACAAAGTACCGCTGGGTGGGAGATGGCAAGCATTATTCCCCAAAGCAAAAATAATGTTGAGACATTACTGCACTCTTCGAACTCATAGGGTTTTTTTCGTACGAGCTTAGCTAGATGGGTTATTCGAAGGGTGCTTGAGGATCCGAGATGCTCAACCTACGCGTGGTGGATCTGTGGAGTCGACTACCAAGATCAAGGTGGCGTTGACTACCAAGATCAAGGAGACTCATCAAACGGGCATCAACAAATCCACGAGGAGTTTTTTCTGTATGGGAGTGCGAATGGCTGGCTGCCGCACTCCTTCGCATTCTACTGTTGCGAGCCGGCATTGAAAGGAACCCAGGGCCACGCAGCAAGACTCCACGATATCCCTGTTATAATTGTGGATTGTCGGCTCAACATGCAAGCGTCCAGTGCGGTGGTTGCCTCGGCTGGGTACACCTCAAATGCTCGGGGTTAACCAGCTATAATGACTACACTGATGCTTATTGTTGTATATCTTGCTCTAACTCTCCCCCTAGTGTTCCTCTTCATAGTCTAGACATTTTTCAACTCAACATCAATGGCCTGCGTGCCGAACTTGCTGAACTCACATTGTACATTGAACGCTTTCATCCAGATGTCATTCTCCTTCAGGAAACAAAACTTAGCCCAACATCCTCCCTACCCCGTCTCCCCGGTTATACGTCGTACCACCTTCCCATCCCATGGTGGTGGCGTTTCTACGTTTGTAAAAACTTCTATACCTTCTCATCTTATAGCTCTCCCTAATGATAATGTTGTAGAATGTATTGGTGTTCATGTTGTATTGCTAAGTTGCCCTATAGATATTGTTAATATTTATATTCCCCCATTCTCCTCATGTCCCAATTCGTTTGATTCCACTCCATTTTTGCAATCTGTGCACACTGCCCTCCCATCGTCTTCTGTTGTCATGGCTGGCGATTTTAATGCTCACTCCACATCCTGGTTCTCCTCTCTAGATCCTGATGACAGAGGTGAACTACTGGAGCTTTTCGCTGAGGATTGCGATCTTGTTGCCACTAACGAGGACGCCCCCACTCGCCTTCCTTCAACGGGCAGGCCGTCCTCTCCGGATGTCACTTTTGTATCACCCTCTCTTGCTGTTTCCTGTAACTGGTCCACTGCTATAGCTATGGCCAGCGATCATGTACCCATATGTGCTTCATTGGATTTGTCTCTCAACAGTCACCTGGCACCTTTCATAGGCTCTCGTAGCAAATTGTACACCAACTACCGTAAGGCCAACTGGGTCATGTTTTAAGAGGTGTTACTCAGTCGGGTAGCCTACTATCCGCTAATCGGCTCCGTTCATGAGGAGGACAAGTTCATTGTTGATGCCATATGCAACGCCTCCAGAACTGCAATTCCTACAGGACGCGTTAGAACGTTTCACCCTAACGTTCCCAAAGATGTCCTGGAGCTGATCGAATTACGGGACGAGAAGCACCGAGCTGATCCTGCAGATCCCAGCATTCAACGACTGTCTGATGAGATCACCAAAAAGCTGAATGCTTACAAGCGGATGCGATGGATGGAGTTCACTGAATCCTTGAATTTCTCCACTGATGCAAAGAAGACCTGGAGCATTCTTAAGCGGTTGTCTGGGAAGAAATTGGCAGCGGAGCGCAACATGCTTGAATTCCCTTCGGGAAAATTCGAGTCCGGATTTAAGGCTGCATGTCGACTTGGAAAACACTTTGCTTCAGCGACGTCCCGCCGTGATCGTTCCAATAGGCTCACTCTCCGGTCTATAAGGAAGCTCAGCCGACAAGATGTACCTGCCATAACTGCTTCTGAGATGTCTTCCCTCATCAAGTCCATGAAGAACTCGCGAGCCGAGGGAACCGATGGTGTGTCAGCCGTCCATCTCAAGCACTTGTCGGAAGAGTTCCTTGAATTACTTTGTGACCAACACACGTAACAACATTCTACGTTCGCTAGCAGGCACTACATGGGGCAGCTCTAAGGAAATTCGGCGAACCACCTACATGGCTATGGTGCAGCCGGTGCTAGAATATGGAGCCCCAATATGGTCAAGACACCTGTCGGAAACCTCTTGGAGCAAGCTTCATCGTGCACAGAACACTGCTGTACGCGAGATCACTGGATGCCCTAGATCCACACCGGTATCTCATCTGCATCAAGAGTGTTCGCTGCTTCCTGTAAAGCAGCATTGTCCACTCCAGTCGCAACAGTTCCATGTTGGCATTGTAAGGAATTCCACGCATCCTAATTTCCCATTCTATCAAAAAGGGGTCTTCCAAGCGAAAGAGGTTTGGTTGGCGTCAGAAACGTTCCAACAAAAAGGGAACAATAGGCAAGTAGGATGAGGAGAGTCTACAAAAATTGAACAATATTTTCTGAGACTGATTTTCTTCGCCGAAACTTCTTAATAGCAAAAACAAACCGTTGCGGTGTTTCACACGGAAGCACTCTGTGGTTCCAAATAGTCTCCGATTATGCGAGTAACGATAAAAATGTATAATTATGTGCACCTATTAGTTATAATTAGAAGAGAAAATGATTTCAACTTTACCTACATAGACGGCTAGCTCCAGCTGCTACGAGAAGCGAACTCAAAGTGCAGCATGAAATAAGAGTATTTTCTTATAATCTCGTCAAGAATAGAAGTCCATTCTTGAAAACCATTGAGCTCTTCCTCGTGAAATGCCACAACGGTTTGTTTCCGCTATTAAGAAGTTTCGGCGAAGAAAATCAGTCTCAGAAAATATTGTTCAATTTTTGTAGACTCTCCTCATCCTACTTGCCTATTGTTCCCTTTTTGTTGGAACGTTTCTGACGCCAACCAAACCTCTTTCGCTTGGAAGACCCCTTTTTGATAGAATTGTTCACTTTTTATTGATATTACGAAGTAATATCTGTAAAAATCTTCAATATTTTCCAAATAGCATGGATTGGTATGACAATCAGTAAGTGATTGACTTGTTGCGCACGCTACAAATAATGCGCGACTCACTTTCCTCGACATCCTGATGACGTCATCAGATGCCGTGTGTACTTTACACGACATCCTGAAGACGTCATTAGATGCCCTATGCACTTGGCACGACGTCCTGATGACGTCATCACATGCCCCACGCACTTTGATGACGTCATCAGAAGGTAACAAACTTGTTAGTCACTTCCCCTTTCCCTTCCCTACGAAAAAGTACAGCCTACAACGTGTTTTAGCGATTTGATCTACCAACTGATGATATCACTTGATATGATAAGCAGTAATAAGTGAAGCAGTTAATGTCAAACAGTAAGTAAAAAACTTGTTAGTCACTTTCCTTGTCCCTTCCCATCGAAAAGTACAGCCTACAACGTCCGTCACAATCACAAGTCCCGGGCAAAACCAAACCTCTCCAGCCGCTTCGCGGCTGGAGCGATTACTGTCATCTGGTCCCCATTTCCGACATATTCGCTCGCCACTTCATGCTGCAGTCTCTGTTTTGGATCGTCAACGTTGGGCGACGTCGGAGCTCAATCGCGTCAGACTACTGCAAATAGAGCACACCCGATTCGTCAGAGAATACCTTTCCAGTGCTCCCTCAAATCCAATTCTTGGTGACGTGCCCCCGCCGATCGATGACAACGAAACGGACCTACCCAGACGTACACGTGTCATCCTGGCAGGTCTACGATGTGGACACTCCTCACACCTCAAGGCCTTCGCCCATAATATCGACTCGTAGATCCCCGACGAATGTCCTGACTGCCACAACCCGGTCCACGATTCATTTCATTTATTTTCATGTCCTGCAAGGCCGACTTCTCTAACAGTTATGGATATGTGGACGAACCCGTGCGATGTGGCTGCCTTTTTCCACCTATGAGGAGAAGCTCTATGTGGCCAATAAGAAGAAGAAGAAGGGTGCTGGACAAGGGTAAGGACCACGGATGGTGTGAGATGAATTGATGAATATCCGACTCAACTGAAACTTCGTCAAAGGGAGGGTGAAACCGAAAAGGGACCTATTCTTCGTGCTCAGTACCTACAAAAACCCCCGTACAAAGTGAAGGCGAAACTTTTCTTCAGCTACTGGTGTCGAAAAATTGGAGTAGTACCGATTTCAGTTATCAAAGTGGGGACAGGGGCTCTCTAAACACCGAGGGAGAAGCTCGCACGAGATTCACGTTCTAACGCGACGCGCGCGGCGAAAATCCCTTCCGTTTACTTCATCGCTAGAGTGCGTTTACCATAAGCTCAGGGGAACCCACGGCATTTTTCGGTTTTGGCTTCCACACAGAAGTACTGATTTCAACCACCCGGAACTTTCAACCTTGCGACCAGGGTCAAGCACGTACTGTGATGATCACAGAGGGGGCCGCAGCTTTGGGCACCCGGAAGGTAGGGGGCCGCAGCCACCGCCGGTCACAAAGCAAAAATAGATGGTACCGGTACCCGGCGGTTCAAAATTTTGTAAAAAATAATAAATGGAATAAATGTATATCAGTAGTGCACATTGAAGAACAGCATGAAATATTAAAATAATAGCAATCTGCCCACAAAATCATCAAATTTTGCAAACATTTGTAATTAACCTGTAGATCACACTCGTTTTAAACCTAGAAGGCTGCACAAATTTTTAAGATGGGGGAGGGGGTCGCACGAATTTTCAATTAAAAGGCAAGGGGGCCGCACCTTTCAGGAGCCGATCACAGCGCCATGCCTAACCCTGCTTGCGACTGCGCGAAGTAACTCGTCGGAGTGTGGTGCTCATGTGGCGCACAAGTTTTCTGGCAAAGGTTGAAACTTCCGGATGGATGAAGCCATAATGTACGTGTGGAAGCTTCCATAGCTCTAAAAAATAATGCGAGAAAGTATCAAAACCAAAAAATGGCGTGGATTCCCACGAGCTCATTGTAAACGCGCTCTAGAGATGAAGTAAACGGAAGGGATTTCCGCCGTGCGCGTCGCGTTAGGCGCTATTCATACTCCTCAACGCAAGCGCGGGCATGGCGTTGTAGTATGAATGGCCTGACGCCACGCCCGCGCGTGACGCCCACCCCGCCATGGCGAGCATAACAACTTTTTCTTCAATTTTATCATTATTCCATGATTGATTTCATTCCGTTCTATGATAATTAATTCCACTACTTACCTCTGCTACCGTGATGGTGAACGCGTGTACAGAATTTGCTTCTTTGAGAAACTTGAGGCCCACTTTTTTCCGCTCCGCCATGGCGTCTCCGCCGGTGTATTCAGCCTACGAGAGCGCGGCACGCGCGTAGAAAGTATTCATACTCTAACGCCCCCTCCACCCGCGCGTCACGCACGTGCCGCGCTGGCGTTTAACCGTATTAATAGCTCCTTAGAACGTTGAATGGCTCGCTTGACTCTGCTGAGCCAGCAAAAGGTCACTTCTTCTACGAACGCACCTGTACAGCAGACAAACAGCCATATACTTTCCGTGACGAGGATCACACTTCACCATCTGATTGGCTGGCTCGAAACACATGTTCGTAATATCACTAACGGAGAGAGCCTCGTGATAAGCCTAAACCGTTAGCTACCGGAAAGATTTTACATGTAAATGAGGAAGTATTTACGTACCTTCTCAGCAGAAATAACGGGCGAGTATGTAGCCAGAGGGAAGTGAATACGTGGGTAGGGCACCAGATTTGTCTGGAACTCAGTGAGATCCACATTCAAAGCACCGTCAAATCTCAGGGACGCGGTGATCGACGAAACAACCTGAAACAAGACATGTAGGGCCACAAAAAGTCGTCTCAATCAAAAAAAAATCGCCAACCTGGGAGATAAGCCTATTCAAATTCGTGTAACTCGGTCGCTCTACATCCAAATTGCGACGGCAGATGTCGTAGATCGCCTCATTGTCGACCATGAACGCGCAATCAGAATGTTCCAATGTAGTATGGGTTGTAAGAATGGAATTATACGGTTCCACAACAGCGGTAGACACCTGAATAAATCATGAATTCGGGCTGAGCAGACGTGATAGTCATACCATGAAAGATACCTGTGGAGCAGGGTAAATCGAGAACTCCAGCTTACTCTTCTTGCCATAATCAACAGATAGACGTTCCATCAGCAGAGAAGTGAAGCCAGACCCTGTGCCACCGCCGAATGAGTGGAAAATGAGGAATCCCTGCAGTCCGGAGCAGTTATCAGCCAAACGACGAACTCTGTCGAGGACCAAGTCGATGATCTCTTTTCCGATTGTGTAATGTCCTCTCGCGTAATTGTTCGCAGCATCTTCTTTGCCAGTAATCAATTGCTCCGGATGAAAGAGCTGTTTGTAGGTTCCGGTACGAATCTCGTCTGAAAAGTGAAAAAAACTTAATGACCCCAACGTGAATCGGGGTCGAAAATCAAATGGCTAAAAGACATCAAACGACTTCTCGGCACTAGACTCGGAACCAGGACCAGGGATACCGTTGCTCCGGACAGTTACAGAGTTACTGACAAGCCTGTGATGATTAAGCTGGGCGACGCTGAGTTAAGCGGGCGCGGCGCGGCTTGTATCGGATTGCCCTTGTCACTGCTATTCAGGTGATTCTACTAGCCTGTTGGTGCAATATTCTCAATATCAGTGGCGGAGGCAATCTGATACACGCGGCCGCGCTGCGCCCGCTTCAACTCAGCGCCGACCGGCTTAGGTGGCATCTAGAGTTCTGCAAGCTGCGAGTTGCGACAATGGTAAGAAATGAAGGGCAGCTACAACGCTCCGTTGCTGCCCGTTATTCAATATCATTGTCGCAACTCGCAGCTCGCAGAACTCTAGATGCCACCTAAGTCATCGCACGCTTGACGTTATCCTCTAATTCGCATCCAACTTTAATGTTCGTTCGCGCACGTGAAAGAGCCGAGGGGAGAAACAGAAACAGTAATCTAAACACAGAGAAAAATCGTTTGAGCACCACACTCCAATTCGGCCGTAAAATAACACGCGTTGTGCGCCAATGCACTAAATAGCGCTTTTCAGGCCTGCATGGTCCCGTTAACTTTAAGGACGTGCGGAACTGACTGTGGCATGTACACTAAGAGCACATTTTGCGAAATTGACCGAAAATACGTTTGGTATGAGGAAAACACAGTGTGCGATGGAGACACACATGGTTTTGACTCCAGTTTGACAGAGCTTCGTAATCTGCTTGCCTGATTCGTTGAAGGAACGCTCAGAGTACTACAGATTTGGAGCATGTGCTTGAACTAATGCCCACAAAAGTTCGAAGATATCTTCAAAGTTTCTTCTTCTCTGGTTTAACCGAATAGAATCCTTCACGCTTCAATAGTAAATTCATAGAATCACAATCCTTCACCTTTAAAAAGTAGCAAAAACAATGACTAACTACGCAACGACTGCGTGAGAAAAGCGTTCATCCAGGCACTAACTCCTGAGAAAACGCTCAAAATGAAAAAGCTAACTTTGCGTGAATTACTTACTTCGTAGGTCTCCTAAATCTCCTGATTTTGAAAGGGGAGAAGAACTTCGGTTGTTGCAAGGGTTTTGGTGGATTAAAAATTGTGCGCGAACCACTTCTCCAGTAGTGTTGAAAGGTGCTATTGCAGCTTGGGGGGCCACTGTGGTATCGCACTTGACCACGTCCATTTTTCCGTGCCGCAACGATTCTCCTGGTTCGGGCAGGGGAGGGAAACCCCGGGTCAGGGTTGAGCAGGCCGTTGCGACCGGTGACCAAATGTAACCGACCCCCCCCCCCTTGGTGACCAAAATTTTTACGAACCCTCCCTGGAATAGAGAAATGGCTACCTCCCTAGTGGTGTGGAGATAAACCCCATTTTTCCAAAATTTTACGACCCCCAAATTTTCCTTTTTTTCAAAAAATTCCGAAATCTTCACGACCCACATTGCGACCGGTCGCAAGCCTGCCCAACCCTGCCCGGGTAAGTGCTCAAATTCAGTGCGGCACGATAAAATGGGCGTGACCAAGTGCATCGCGCCATAGTGCCTCCCGCTAAGATAGCACTTGTTCCAAAACATACTATTCAATCTCCACACACGCAGACACAATCTTGGTCTCATTTAAATGGCGAAATGACAAGAAAAGACGGCGTATTATGCGTGTAATGTGAAGTTTGGTGCAATCACACACAAAACTTTCAGTTGTCGGCTTGGTTGGATTACGAAGCTCAAACGATTTTTCTCTCTTTCGATTATTCTGAGACAGAAAGTGAGATGGGGTGAGAGAGAAGAGAAGTAGCACACGCACACACGCTCGCGATAGATCCGAATAAAATTTGCTTTACAACATAGGGTGCGTGCCCCCAGTGACCGAAATTTTCGAAAAATGCCAAATTTTTACGCACCACCTAAGTGATAGTATTTCAATGTTTAGAGAACTGATTTTTTCACTAACTTTGCAAATCTCGTTTTATTGTTACACTGCAATACGCACCCTACTGACAAGCCTCGGGAAATGTTTCAAATGCATTTGAAAGAGGTGGCTTTCAAAGTCACTCATCATTTAGAGTTGACTTTTTTTAACCTGTTCGATAGTCGATACGATTTTTTTTCGAACATTCGACCCATTCCGAAATTGAAAAAAATTTCACAGCTCGATTCATAAATTGATTTCAGCTCATTTAAAAAAAATAAACTACTCGGTTTCTCGAGAAGTCGCTTTAGGTGGCTTCTAGAGTTCTGCGAGCTGCGACGTGCGACACTTATAAGCATATAGCTACAACAGTTGCGCCATTCGAATAGATTCGAATCAATATATTCGAATAATTGCCATTCGAATGAATATTCATTATCGGAATATCTGAAATCTCACCATACCGGCTCCAAACTTTAACTAGGGTCGTCCTCCGAAAATTGGGTGATGGAGTAATGATTTTGCGCCGGCTGTTGAATCTTTGCGCTGAGTTTTTCATGACATTTGTTTTTTCCTGAGTTTCTATCCATTGTTTTCGTTGTTGTTGAGCACGTCGGAAACGACGTATAAATAAATAAATAAATAAATTCGAACACTATTCAAAAATCGGACCTCAAAAAAAAAAGGTTCATCCGAATCTATTCGATATTCGGAGCCTACTATTCGAATAGTTATAAATTCAAATAGTTTCGAATTAATCTACCCCGTAGTCGCTATTAACGGTGTACGGCAGGCGGCCGTGTATTCCATTGGCAGGCATGACCACGTGAAAGGGATTCGAAATCACTTGGTGCCTCGCCGCGTGCAAAATGTGGTAAAACTACATGGTTTGGTGTGAGTCCTCACCGCCGTTTCTGCGTTCGTCAGCGCTGCAACAAATGATTGTTTTGACTAGTTCCACCTCATTTAATGTGTAAATTGTACCTAATGAATCTGTAACTCATAATATTTTGACTAGGGAATCAGATGAGCACGCTGAAGTTCTAAGTTGTTCGAGAACCTCCAATAGTTTTTTTAATCATAAAATTATTAACCCCTTAGAAATGCCAAAATTGCAAAAAAACCTCCAGGGACATACCGATTCCTGCAAGTTCCAAGATTACAAAACTTAATGACACGAAGTTGTAGCGTAGACACAGCATTTTTAGACATATAAACCAGTTGAGAACTCGTGTAAATCGGTCCGCTAGTCCTCGGATTCTGGGCTGGTGGTAATAATTGGGACAGGGAGTTGACCAACTCTGCAAATACTTTGTCCGGCTTTTTTTTAACTGAAAAATGTTTACAGCGGTCATTAAAGGCAGTATTCAATAATAATTTCTATGCCGATATCATTAGCTGAAACGAAATGTTGATTCCCTGGCAGAGCTGAATTTGTTAAGATATTGTGTAAAGATGAAAAAATTGAAAATTATTTGAAGGCAACGATTGAAACCACCTTCAACTTGTCACCAGAAATCGTAAGGTCCGTGGCCCATTGCAATATCAGTGTTGAAAACCGGCTCAAAACGAGCAACCAATAGCAATTTGCAGCCCCGTTACTCTGAATATAGTGTGCTCGCCCCAGACACTTCCTCGGTAGCCACAGGAAAGTGGGTGGAGTGGGCACACCACATTCAAGTTTTGGGACCGCATGGAGGGAAAGTGTGAGGCAAAGGGGACGTAGCATACGCGCGCACACGCTCACGATCAATAGCAGTAAGATTCGCTCCGAAATAGAGGATACATTGACTGCTCAACTGGGTTGTTTTCAGTTCGTCGATTCGATATTATTCGAATCGGATTTATTCGAATCTATTTCAAATTCGGAACTCGAAAAAAGGGGTCATTCGAATGTATTCGAAATTCGGACCTCAAAAAAGGGCCATTCGAACGTATTAAGAAATCGGGCTTCAAAAAAGGGGGTATTCGAATCTATTCAAAAATTAGACGTTAAAAAAGGGAGTCATTCGAATCTATTTGATATTCGGTCTTTTCGTCCAGGGCACAACTATAATAGCTATGGTTTCCGTTTTCAATTTAGTCTGACGCATGGACCAGGCGGAAGCCGTGCGGGGTTGGCGGCCTCACTGGAGAATGGGGTTTCAATTCGCGCGAGGTTTTGCTTTCCGATGATAGTTTTTCAATGTTCCAACACACAACAGTTGTGCATGAAATGATGCATATCAAAGAAAGTAAAAACATACACATCATTTCCAAACTTCATCTTTGTTTTTTTGTACATATGCGGTTGTTTTGAGGGTGCTTTTTCTTTTGCTGTCGAAACAGCTGGGTCAAGCATTGTTGTACACTACAACAATGCTTGTCAAGTTCGAACCGATTTCAAGAAGATTCAGTACCGATACAATACCGCGCTCCACGGCCACTCGTGCCCTGATTCAACTTGACCCAGTAAACCCTGATTCAGGTTCCCGCACTGCCCGCAGCTCGCAGACTCTAAAAGCTAGTTGCGAGAGTTTCTGGGCCACGCTCCCAACCTCTCGCACTGCGAGCAACTCGCAGCTCGCAGGACTCTAGATGCCACCTTACTCGGGAAATGGAAAAATTTCAATTTTTCTAATATTTGCCCACATTCAAGTGACGGCATTCGAATATACAGCCAGACGCAGAACTGAGATTTTAAACTCGCATAGGATTCAAAAACTACGAACAAAAACCCAAATATTCTGGTAGCATGCCAAATAATCATTCAATTCGAATAGAGAACAAGTTTTCGAATCAACTCATTCCTTCTAAATTTTTAAAAGGTCCATGATAAAAATCCTTGTATTGGGATTTTTCTAAGGAGTATAGAATTGCCTATTGATTGAGGCGATATTCAAATTATTTTTTATAGGGACACGAGTATGGCGTCCGTTTGCAGTTTCTTTATTTTTTTTGAGGAAAACGTCATGCTATTGTCACCGAAATGGCATCTTACCCAACGCAATCTACCCCTTTGTCGGTTTTGATCTCTTCAGGCGCATTCGGAAAAATTTGAAAACATAGAACTATTTTTTTCGTCTACCCTGCAAGCCTCAAGAGACGGTTTTTGGAAATCCATATCCTTGTTGGGAATGTTAGGTACACGGATGTTGTATGAATGTGCTTAGGAAGTTACCGATTACTGTTGGCTCGAGATCAACCAAAACGGCACGAGGCACATGACGACCTGCTCCTGTCTCCGAGAAGAAAGTTGAGAACGATGTGTCATCCTGTAAACAAAGGTTTCAAGAGAATTCGAAGCCAATCAGAGGTGAATCTGTGCTACCTGGGACTGTTTGTCAGATGGCATACGACCATCAGGCTGAATGCCATGTTCCAAGCAGTACAGCTCCCAACATGCATTACCGATCTGTACTCCGGCTTGTCCAACATGGATAGAGATCACCTCGCGCTAAATCATATCTCATAAGATGATCCGTTACGTATGAAAATGTGAGAACTGAAGAAAAACGCTGAATACAAATTGCTCAAAGCTTGATCTAATCCCGACAAAAAATTGCTACCAGGAGCCATTTTGGGTTCTGCCAGGAGCGCAAAAATAGATTTCAACAACCGAAATTTATTGCCGGTGAGCAGGGTTGAGCAGGCCGTTGCGACCGGCGACCAACATTTTACGCCCCCCCCCCCCTGTTGACCAATTTTTTTTTTTTTAATTTTTAACTCTCTCTACGACTTAAACTGTTTTTTTTGTATTTTGAGCTGTTTCGGGTAAGTCACATGGTTTTTTGTAACGTCGGCGTGGGTCCGGAAGAGACTTTGCTTTCACTGTTGAAGGTTGGCGCAAACTCGGTGCACGTATGTTATAGCATTTAGCACCGAGTTTGCGCCAACCTCCGATGAGGAACGCAAGGTCTCTTCCGGATCCACGCCGATGTTATTTATCTAACTTTGCAGGGCAAGCGAAATCTGTACAAGCGTTCACTATCTCGGTAGCAGAATAAAGCACTGAAATCGATTATTATGAAATGGAATGAAATTGAAGATGGATTAATAATGAAAATGTGAAAAAAATGAAATTACTACCCGACTTGCTACTCGTACCTCACTCTACCTTTCCAAAAGGCTTAAGCCTAGTTTTGACTGCAGGTGGTCGCTGCGGCCATGCGAGGGACAACTGTTCCTTTTTCATAGCGCGTAATGGAAAGGAGCTCCAATTGTGATCGCTTCGTGGCAAACGTCCTACATCGCTGTGTAGCGGCAACGAAATCCTATGTTTTACTGCATCGCTGCTTCAAGAGCGATTCTCAAAGGTCGCTGACCATCGCTCCAGCGCGGCCAGAATGGCAGCGATGGAGCGATTGCCAGCGAATGACACGTTTCGTCTAGTGAACGTAGACCCTTTCACATGACAAGATCAGTGTTTACGAGTCGGAGCATGGTATTAATGGTCACTGGCCATGACTTTCCACCGATTGATTGATTTTCTTCGATCGTTAATGTAGCTATGCACTATGAACAAAATCGATGCCGTTGCTACATCGCTGCAGCAGCGGGTGTGAAATCGCTGCGATGAAAAACAGCAGCGATGCAGTCATTTTTTTCCAAAAAGTTTACGAGCTCCCCTCAAATTTTCATTTTCCGAAAACTTCCGAAATTTTTACGACCCCCAGTTGCGACCGGTCGCAAGCCTGCCCAACCCTGCCGGAGAGCTCATTTGCGCTTAATTGTTCATCCTCCACCAAATACATAACGCCAAGTCAGGCTTTCTGATCAATCGAAATGGAAGGCTTGACGTTCAACTACAGTAGGATCGTGTCTAAAAATCCAACGCATTTATATCCTATCGGTGACTGTCATTTCAATTCCTGCGCCCGCCGCGCGCGGTCCCCGCACTTCCGTCGCGACGCGGCGGCTGCCGGCCTGGCGCGATGCCAAACAACTGGATGAACGAAGAAAAACGCTGTTTGGGTGGTTTTTGACGGCTAATCGACATAATCCGGCCGTTTTCCACCTGTATGACGTTAGTAAGCAAGCTACTGCCTATTATTGGACCTAATTGAGGTTTGATTATCCAGTGGGTCGCCAGCAGGGGTGTGCGGCAATTGCCGTTTGCAGGCCTTTTTTGGGGTTTGCAGTTGCCGTTTGCCGAAAATTTCGTCTAAAACGGCAAAAATACGTTAAAACAACAGGATTTGCCCTCACACCAGTTTCTGTGTTGGTCAGCGATTCGAAGCTGCTACAAATGATTAATTTAAGTAGTTTCAGCTCATGTAATCTATAATTGTACCCATTCAATCGGTAACTGATGAAAACATCTTCACTGGGTAATCAGAGGAGTTCCTTCGAGTTCTAGGTTGTTCGGGAGCCTCCAAATGTCTTTTTTAATAATCAAATTCTTAACCCATTAAAAACGTCAAGCGCCCTTTTTCGGAAGCATACCGATTACTTCAAGTTCTAAGATTACAAAACCAAGTGATATCAAAGTTGTAGCGTAAATGCAGCCCTTTTTAGACATATGAACCAGTTGAGAACCCGTGTTAATCGGTCCGCTAATCCTCGGATGGTGGGCTGGTGGGAATAATTGGGACAGGAAGTTGACCAAATCTACAAATACTTTGTCTGGCTTTTTTAGAATTGAACAATATTTACAGCGGTCAGTAAAGGCAGCGTTCAATGATATTTTCGGTTTCGAGATCATTAGCTGAAATGAAAGGTTTACTCAGCGACAGAGCTGAGTTTGTTAATAAATGGTATAAAGATGAAAAAATGAAAAATCCTAAAAGGCAATGATTGAAACCGCATTCAACTTTCCACCACAAACCGAAGGGTTCGATGTCCATTGCAATAACAGTGTCGAAAACCGGCTTGAAACGAGCAACCAACGGCCCCGGAACTTAAATGTGGTGTGCTTGCCCGACCCACTTCCTCGGTCGCCACAGGGGAAGTATGTTGGGCGGGCACACCACATTCAAGTTTTGGAACCTTATAGAGCAATTTATTACTCGCTTTTAGCCGACATTGTTGTCGTAATGGGCCTCGTGCAGGCTTGTAGGCCGAATACACATAAAGGAACGCGCCCACGAGCAGTCCGGCTAGCTAAAAGCACTGCACGCGGCGCTCCAGCAACGACGTGACAGCAGCGGCCTTCCGTCGCACTTACCAGTCGAACTGTCTTTAGGTGCCTCTCATTCTGTGTATACGATCAGCATGCCCCTCGGAGCTCTTAATTTCCGGTGGAAATTCAAAGGCTGTTTTTATCGTGAGCACTGCATTCAACTAGGCTAGTTTTACTCCACTCCCGCACTCCACAAGGAAAACCATTCAATCGTAGTTTGAAGTGAGCGAAATCGAGAACCTTGAGCCTACTACTTGCTACTAACAATAGAAATTGTAACTCCGGTCATAACCTAAACCGCGCGCTGCTGATCGCGGTGAGGATTGTCATTCGCCATCAAAGGACTAATCTCCACGTTTGACTCTCTATGAACCTCGGCATCAGAATATAGCTGGTACTTTGATTTTAGCCGGCACGACGTAGTATGTTTATTAGCAGACTAACGTTTCGGCGGTTTCGCCCTCTTCGGAGTCTGAAAGAGGTCGAATCTACGTGTAAAAATACTCGGTCAAACGTAGTTTACCCTACTAAAATTCAAGACAAAATTTCCAAACAAATAACCGAGACAGATGAGACTGAGCGGCATACCTTTCCAAAGTCTGTAGAGCATCAGGCCATCAGTAGAGCACGACGGAGTACCGAGATGTCAGAAAGCAGCACCCATATCAGAAGCCTAGTCTGATGTAGAAAAGTCACAAAGTGGTACCGCAAACCTTCGAACAAAAATATTCTGGTCCACTGGCGGTCCGCGCATCCCATTCAGACAAAGCTGGCGGTTGTCAGAAACATGTTTCGCACCGCTATAAATGTGTGTTCTGGAGAGGAAGAGCGCGAGGCGTCAAAAAGCCTAGCTTGTCAAATAGCTACTATCAATGGTTATGGATCACCAGCGCGCAGGTCGCGGAAATCCCAAGAAGGTCATCGAAGTCCTAATTTGCCAACAAGCGACAAAGTTCCTTTCATAATGCCATTCATATCCGATGAGGTGAGCCGCGCTGTCAGAAAATGCCTTCGAGGAGCGGGATTGGAAAACTCTGTATCTCTGGTGGCCATCCCGCCCAATAATTTAAAACGGCAATTAGTGCGGAATCGTTAGTATGATCGCGCATGCGTCACGCCACTGTGCGTCATTTGCTCACCATGCAGAGATGGTGACTGTATTGCTTCTGGGGTTATTTATCTGATCACATGTCAGAGCTGTGGCCAGGAATATATCGGCGAAACAGCCCGCCCACTGCATGTGAGGATCAAAGAGCACTTGGATGGGAAGGAAAGGTCGCGAGTTAGCACAGCGCTGGGCTGCTACAGGGTTAATTGCCATGGCGGGGACGATTTGGAGGTGCGAGAGGAGATACTAGCGCGGGAGGTCAAAACAAGTGCGCAAAAAGCGCTCGAGGCATTCTAGATCAACGCGAGAGACCCCAAGGTCAACCGGAAGGACGAGGGTATAAATATCACGCGAGAACTGCAGCCCTACATCAGACTAGCCTTCTGATATGGGTGCTGCTTTCTGACATCTCGGTACCCCGTCGTGCTCTACTGATGGCCTGATGCTCTACAGACTTTGAGAAGGTATGCCGCTCAGTCTCATCTGTCTCGGTTATTTGTTTGAAAATTTTGTGTTGAATTTTAGTAGGGTAAACTACGTTTGACCGAGTATTTTTACACGTAGATTCGACCTTTTTCAGACTCCGAAGGGGGCGAAACCGCCGAAACGTTAGTCTGCTAATAAACATCATACTACCTCGTGCCGGCCAAAATCAAAGGACTAATCATCGCGTATTCTCACCTGAATGTCGTACCGGTATCGGCCACAGTCGTTGGGTCTTCGCACGCTCCCATCGCTCCAAGCTTGTTTACGGTTTACTGATGGCCGCAAGCCCCTTTAGAAAAATACTTGCGGGTCTATCACACTTTGCACTGCTCAAAAATACGCCCATTTTTTGGATCTCTAGCATTGATTTGTGCGGAAACTTTAAATAGTGGGGAGTAATTAACAGAATTATGTATCTCCGGCGATGAAAAAGCTTACAGCCGCGTTGATCTTGATAGTGACTCCTCATCACCTGAGGCTTTCAAGTAGCTTTTGATATATGGGATTTTTCTTCCTGTAAAGGCTATTGAAACGCCAGGCACATTGCAACTGACAGATAAAGCATGGAATACGACATGAATAGGCAACTGTTGGTATTATAGCACAAAACAGATTTTGTCGTTTTGCCGGTCGTTTTTGGGGTTTGCCGTTGCCGTTTGCAGAAATTTCCAATTCCTTTGCCGCACACCTCTGGTCGCCAGTATTAGGTCTGGTATGTTTTCTGAGTGCACAACGTCTACACTCCGTAACTTTTACACGTTGTGGGACCTCAACGACACTTGTGAACGTTATTTTGAAGTGAATAATCGCTTCGATTCCCATGCGCACTACGTTCGCTGTACACAAGGGTGGTAGTAAATGGGTTTTCAAAGCGAGATGACCGTCAACTACCGGCACAACATCAACACCCCGAGATGTCGACCACTGCCATCGACTGCCCTGTTCGTCACACAACCTCACCGATGATTGAGAACTGCAAGATTGTCTTCAGGGCCCTTCTTCAAAATCTTGTTACGCTGGAATACACTGCTTCCAAAGGCAGATCCTTACCAATTCTTGTCAACGCAAGGGTGAGGGAAATTGTACTGGCAAGGATATTTTTCCCGAATTTTTTTTTCAAGAGAAATTTACTTTTGGTTTCGCGTGCGTACGCGGGCGGAGTATACTTAGTATCCGAATCACTCCTTTTCGGATATCCGAGAGTCGGATAATCCGAAAATTCGAAAAAACGCATCTGAATGGAACCAATATCCGGGAAATTTAAAATCGGCATTATCTGAATCGAACCATTATCCGAAGGGCCGAAAATTCAGATAGAATCGGATAAAATTCGGGTAAAATTTCGGATAAATCGGATTTTCGGAAAAAAAAATCGGATAACTTTTAGATAAAATCAGATAAAATTGCACTAGGCCACGCCTATTTTCCGTACCGTCTTCTATTTAGTACATCAACCCAGGATTTTTCTCTTCCTTCCGAGATCGGAAGAGTAGTAGCGGGGCAGAAAAATGGGCGTGGTCAAGTGAGATGACCAAGCGGCTAGTAACACAGTGTATAAGTTTTTTGTATAGTCGCTTTGCATACTTTTTACTTGCTAGTTGTCCTGAAAAACCTGTGTATAGTGGAGTCCACCAAGAGTGTCTCATTTACTTACCAATGAGAAGCGGTCGACTGGGGATCAATGTGCATGAATCCCATACCAGCACGCTCGATACCGATTGAGCGAGGGCGGTTGTGATGCAACGAGTTTCATGTTCATTGATCTCCAATCGACCGCTTCTCACTGATAAGTAAATGAGACACTCTTGGTGGACTCCACTATATAGATAATGCTGTGCCACCCAACGACGATATCTGAATCGAATCAGTATCCGGAAAATTTAAAATCGGCATTATCCGAGTCGATCCATTATCCGAAAAAAATTATCTTCGGATAACAAGTATAGCGCGGAATGAGAGAAGAGACAACGATGATAGGAAGAACAGCGTTCGCGCGGTACGCACGCTATGGAGCAAAATGACTTTTGCGCAAAAACGCTGAGCGTATCATGCGTACGAACCTTGCCTGTGGCACGCCACTGAACTTGCGTGAGGAATGAGAACGAGGATTAAGCCAAACCTTGAAAGTTAAGGTGTTAGAAAGGTTCGGCTCCACTTATTTGTGTAGGAGGCATGCTTGATCTCTTCTGATAAGCTGAGTTGCGAACTGGATGAAGAAGCACTGTCATGGTCATACCTATTCATATTCCGATACAGGAGTAGATAGAAGTACGGGCGCGGTCATTCCTTCCGTCGGCCAACTGACAGAAATCTCTCCACCCCTGAGACATAGCCGATTGGCTGATGGAAGACACAAGACCCTACCCCTTCAGCCATGCAGCTGAATCTGCAACAGGATGGTTACGTTCGGCAGAATTAAAAAAGTGTTGTCGATGAAAGTATTCAGAATTTGAGAAGATTCTTGGTTCCTTGAAGATTTTCCGCAGTACGATATGGGTGTGCCGAAATCTTTGATAACAACCAGACGGATTCCAAGTGACATTTCTTTCGCATGTGGCACATGGGTACTTCTTCTTCTGAGCGGGTCCTGGATTCCTCTCGACGCCAGCCGTTTGTAGTAGAATCATTAGGAGAGCTGCGGCCAGCCAGCCCCTCTCCCATGACAAAAACCCTCTTCGCGGAAAAGTTGAAGTCAGTTTGCACGAAAGTGATCTTCTTTCCTCCACACTGCCACGGCACGAACGTACGACATCTCGGCAGCTGCACGCAAGATCAATGGCTACCTCATCGAGCTAAAGAAATTTCTCGATAGCATGATGCTCACTTTCTCTGCCGCTAAATCATCTGTAACTGTTTTCTCCACTGACCCGAAGGAACACTCTGCTCACCCTGTTGTGAACTGGGAAGGCGCTCACTTGCCCGCAGCACGTTTCCCGAAGCTACTCGGCCTAGTATTGGATCCTTCGCTGAAGTTTCACAAAAACACGGAGCAGAAACAGGCTACAGTCAAAGCGAAGGTCAACGTCCTACGAGATCTAGGCGGTACCACGTGGGGAAGTAGCAAGGAGACAATCCTGACCACGTACAAGGCAATCTTGCAGCCGGCGTTGGAATCAGGGATGTGCGGCAAACGATTTTGAGATTTCGGCAAACGGCAATCGGCAAGAAAATCCCAAAAATGGCCGGCAAACGGCAATCGGCAAAAAACCTTATCCCTTAGATTGGCCCGAAAGTTATTTACATGTGAATCTTAACTTTTTTCCTTCTTCAAGAGAGTAGTTTCATTTCAAGACATCGGATGAACAAAAACAAGACATAGAGGGACCTCATGCAAATCAAAAAAATCGTTGCTGCCGCTTCGGCTCCTACAGGCACGCGGCACTATGGCGGAGTCGCAGCGGCAATGTCGTGGTGGCTCCGCGATAGTGCCGCTGCGGCTCCGGGATAGTGCCGCTGCGGCTCCGCGGTGGGGCCGCTGCGACTTTGCGGTAGTGTCTCTGCGGCTCCGCGGTTGTGCAGCTACGGCACCGCGGTGGGGCCGCTGCGGCTCCGCGGTCGGTAGCCGCGCTCTGACAAAACTAGAACCGACTGCGAGTAACTCATATGAAATGAGTCATAATACAACTGTGTGGTCATCTCGCGTTAAGTTCGCGCAAAACTGCAACATAACGCGAGCTGACAGAGAAAATAATTTTGGGGCATTGTTTTACACTAGGCGTATCTAGTGTCTCATAACGTGGCATGCAAGTGCGGTGCGTAGTTTCAGCAATGTTCGATCCCTTTCCTAAAAATCTTCAAATAAAAAGCTCGCATTTAGCTGCAGTTTACCGCCAACTTACTGCGAGTTAACTCGCGTTTTCAAACAGATTTACTACCACCCCAGATAACTCAAAACCCCGGATAACGGTTGAGCGAACAAGGGATAATCGGATTACCCCTAGTGCCCACAGAGCCGCGAGCATAGGCGGTGTTTCCTTACAATGTGTTTTGCCGAGTTTTGCCGGAAAAATAACAAAAATTCCGGCAAACGACAAACGGCAAAAAAGTCCCAAAAATGGCCGACAAACGGCAAACGGCAATTGCCGCACAACCCTGGTTGGAATACGCTGCACCGGTATGGCAGCACATAGTATCGGATTCATCGTGGACAAACAGACATTTGTGGAGATGTTCCCAAGAACGACGACGGAACTTCCCTCGAAACAACTTAGGAACCTCCCCCAACTCGAGGGGAGGCGGGGGGAGGGCCTCCGGCCAGCAGGACTTCCCTTGTTTTCCCGATCGCCAGTCTTCCCAAAGCTGTCGCAACTCAACACCCATTGTTCATTGATTAATCAAAAGTCAGCTTACCGAAACTCGCTGTTTTCAACAGTTTCCTGTTCAAAAATGTTCACCTCTGACGAGAGGTTTCAGAGGAGCTTGTCTCTCCCTGAAATCCGGACAGATACCATACACAGTCCTTGAATGGCAGATCTGCTCAACTTGCGAAGTGCGAGACCACCTCAAGACTAGCCAGTTTGCATCACCGTACACGCTGCGGCTGTTTTCGCGTTCATCATGCTCGAGGGGAGCCGAAGGGAACAACCGTGAAGCAAACTTCTCGTGTTCTCCCCCGTAACCGACTGTTCCGAGCGTCATTCGTTGTGTGTAATTCGAGGGGAGAGGAGCGAGAGGTCCCCTTCTCGGGGGACGTGTCTCCCCTTGACCGAGCGCAAACGACCAAAGCAGGTCTATCGCCCTCGGGAACTTCCCCACAAATATCTGAGAAGATGCAGCGAGTTGAAAATGCTGCCCTTTGGATTGCCACTGGATGTGCTAAAAGCACTCCAGTGGAACATTTTCATGCTGAAGCCCGTATCCTGCCAGTTAAGGAGCATTGCCAACTCCAAGCGCAGCAGCTGGTCATTAACATCGTCAAGCAGTCTGATCACCCATTAAAGGCAGTGTTCACGATAATCTTCGATTACGAGATTAATCGTTAAATCGATTGTTTTGCCTCCGAGTAGAACTGAAATGACGAAGAGATCGAGAAAAAAGCCCCAGAAAGGCACCAAATCCTTTACTCTCACCCCACCTTTTTACTCTCAATGGAACTGTTCGTTGTAACAATGAAACCTTTTGTGGACCCATCCCCTACGATTCTCTACTCTCTACTGCTCCGTCCTTTCCTTTGGACCCTAACTAACACTCTTTTGCCTACATTATTCTTCCATTTCTGATTAGCCCCGTTTTTTACAGGTGACAACCACCGTGAACATGTTCATCCAGTCGGATAACTAGTCCAGGCCACAGAATAATGTCACTAAAATATGACGTTTAAATGCGTTATAAGTCGTTTCTTCGTAATTTTGGTAACACTTGGTTGGTAACGCATTGTTTTGAGTGAAAAAACTCGGGAACGAAAATCATCGTGAACACTGCCTTTAAGAAGGATTATGAAACCTGCGTGAGAGAGAAGTATCAGAAGGCCTTTTGCTGATGCTCCCGAGAAAGTCAATATACAAAGATGGACAGACTCCCAATCGGATCGTCGTCTTTCACGTGCGGAGCACACCCGATTCGTTAGGGATCACCTGAATAAGTTAGCTATTGGGGATCGGATGTTAAGTAAAGATACCTCTAGTCGCCGTCGCGCGGCATGGCTGGGACGTCGCGTTGCGATGGAGCGCGCTCTTCACAGTACACATTCACCGCTAGTGGCATCGTGATGAGGCCCTAGCCGCGCCGCGCGACGGCAACTAGAGGTGTCTTTACGTAACATCTGGGGATCGCATCACCTGAAGTCAGCAACACCGAGATGGAACTCGGTAGGCGGGCAAGGAGTTCCCTCGCCTCGTTACACTGCGGGCATTCCCCTCTGCTGATGTCATACTTGCATAGGATCGACAGCAGTAAGCCTGACGAGTGTCCGGATTGTGGTAACCCTGGCCACAATACAGCGCATTTATTCGATTGCCCGAAGAGGCCCACCATGCTGACGACAATGGATTTGTGGTTGAATCCAACTTCGGTCGCCCGTTTCTTGAACCTATGACGAAAACTCCTCTGAGGCTGCAAAGAAAAAGAAGAACCAGACGGATTTCTCTACCCCGTTACATGCACATAATATTCCTGCAAACGTATACACTCGAAATACTGAAGCTGTATGATGCAGTTACTTGCTTTCACAGTTATCCTCAGGTCTCGACTTAAACTAAATCGTCCGATACAATAGTACGAAGTTCGTTAAAAAACAATGCTGAGAAAGAATTTAAAGCACATGAGGTTTACAGCGGTCATATGCTTTATATGCGTTTACTTGAATTTGTTGGTTGCTGATACTTTCGTAAGAACGGTTTTTTTTTCAACATGGTCATCGATCATGTAATGAATATATAAATTACTTTGACAGGTGTGGTTCAGATTCAAAATAGCTCACATGAACAAGTTACGGAGTGTAGACCTTGTGCACTTAGTAGGCCGCA
The DNA here is from genome assembly GCA_029168955.1 of Aplectana chamaeleonis. NCBI lineage: Eukaryota > Metazoa > Nematoda > Chromadorea > Rhabditida > Cosmocercidae > Aplectana > Aplectana chamaeleonis. The sequence goes on from JAPDOI010000136.1 coordinate 909,626, forward strand.
TACAACACACGCACCTTTACGCGCAAATTCTCTGATTTTCTTGCAGGACAGCTGATTTCCAAGTTCAAATTTATCACACTTGCCTAGGCACACAAGATATGAATAAACACTCAGAGACGCAAAAACAAAAACAACAAATTCAAAAAGTATAAGCGTAATGTTAATAGAAATAGGACTAGAACACCATTTATTCCTGTTGAAGGTACCGGCTGACAACAGTTTTGATACCGAAGTACGTGAAAAAACCTGCAATTTTTTACTCAAGCTTAGACAATACAAACCGGGAGAAAATGCCGTTAGTCTTGAAACGAGGCCTAGCGAAGCTAAGTTTCTATCGTTGGCCCGTTGTTATAAAAAGCATGAGAGTAAAAAAACTCTGATAGGTACAATCCCACCCAACCTCTCAAAAGAAAATTACTTTTAGTCAGCCTGGCCATTCCGGATAAAATGTACTTTTCTAGAACCTTTTTTTGGGGCAGAATCCGACTATGGTCTTCTCAGCTGCCTAAAACCACTCTGAGAAAGTTGTAGGCGTTTTTCGTCAGATTTTCGTAAATATTGTACCTTCCGAAACGCGCATTAGTTATTGGAAAACCCGGAAACGGACTCCGTAATGGTGTTCAGCGCCCAAGACTACCCCGGTGAGCAAAATTTGGGTGAAGACACATTTTCCAAACTGTCCACAGACTGTTAGCGTACGGATTTTCAGTTTGGCGTTTATTTACTACAATTAGAGGGCTCTGAGAGCGTTCCAAAAAATATTCCAGAATTGACCTAAAATCCTCACAGGTGGGTTATTTGGGACGCTGATCACGAATTTGGGGTTTATTTGTCGATTTTCCGAAGTTCTCGACTTGATTCGTTCAAAGCTTCCCATCGTTGGAAAGTCTGGTGGCAAATCGCGACTCCTGACGATATCCGCAGTGCTACGACAGATATGGCTCAATATATTGTTGGGGGGGGGGGGTTAATTGGAGCGTTGAGCACGAATCTGAAGTCCGTTTATCGATTTTTGACAGATTACGGTAGGTTTACGGTAGTTTGGTCAGTCTCGAATTTGACTCAAAACTTGTGTAAGGGGGTTATTCCGGGTGGTGAATACGAATTTAACGTTCATTTGTCGATTTTCGAAATACTAAGGCAGGTTTTGCCCCCTAAATGGCATGGTACCTACCGCAACCTGCAATAAACTTGAGCATTTCAACAAACGAACTGCAGATTCGTGTTCACCACCCTAGATTACCCCTGCATACAAGTTTCGGACCAAATCCTGTTTTTTTTTTCAAAATACCCAAAAAATTCCCTGATGGGTACCCTTACCTTACCGCCAGGCTTTGAAAAACACGTTCAAATTTTTCCAGAGTGGTTTTAGGCAGCTGCGAAGGCCATAATCCGATTCTAAACACATCTGCAAAAACGACTAGTATTGTTAGTAACTCTTCTGGGCGTAAATTCGAAAAAGACGTAAATTTTTCATTTCAATTGGAATTGAACATTTTTCCGAGGACCCCGCCTCGTGTAACGCTCTGCCCGACCATATGAGATTCTCAGCTTTGTAAGGGTTGAAGGCTATCTTAGCCAAGTTTGTTACTGTTAACTTTGTAAGAATACATGACATGTGAATTCAGTGTCATAGTTCGCCATTCCAGCCGTATTAAATGAGGGTATACTGAGCTTATCTGGGCCAAATTCCGGTCCGCAGTTGCGTCTCGACACGCTATGCGGCCGCATGCACTCGAGTCGGTCGAGTTTCCAGCACCTAAGCCGACTCGATATGGCTTTTTTATGCAGTTTTCTTCGATTTGTTTAGTTTCCAGTTTCTAAAACCCACCTAGAGTCAACAGATCGGCGGCTGCGGCGCTGGCAACTCTTCCGACTCGAAAGCGCGCGGCCGCAAAGCGTGTCGATATGCAATTGCGGACCGGAATTTGGCCCAGAGAAGCACAGTACATAAAACGACTGGTTTTAGTAAGTACAACGATATTCTGCAGACAAACTGGTTGCAAATCTGTTTCGAGCCTATTTTGGACTATGAAGAACGTATATCCGAGTCCCGCAACCGCTGATTCTCAGCAGCAGCTGCTGCGAACAACTAACTGCAGCAGCTGCTGACAAGGGGAGGTTGTATTCGGGCTCTGCCCTGGGATGCTACCCCTATTGTGCCAAAGAACTACCCTACGAGCGCGTTAGCAGGGTTCGCGATAGAAACGATTGCTGAATTTTCTTTATAGGAATGCAGGTCGGGTCATCACAAAAGTCAAAATAAGGGAGAAGTTGCATAGAAACGCACAAACCCTAGTCAGAACGGCTCATTGGTGGGTGTACGCACACCCCCAACAAACAGGATTTCTATAAATGCCTATTTGCCGTCTTCTACTTTGCCGCTAAAAAGTTAGTATGGTCGATCACTGGTCGAGAGAGCGCCGCGTCGAACACATGTGGCACGCACGCAAGCGAGAAGGTAATGATCCTATCACTACCTCCTCGCTTGCGTGCGTGCCCCATGTGTTCGACGCGGCGATCTCTCGAGCAGTGATCGACGATAGTCTCTCGGTGTTCAGCAACTACTTTAATGCAGAATAAAAGACGACAAAACAAGCAATTGTAGAAATCCAGTTAATTGGGGGCGGGCTGAGACCAAGCAATGGCTTATTTTTGAGCTATTTTTCTCAGACTTCCCACTTATTTTCACTTTTGTGATGACCAGGCCTACCTTCTCGAAAAAATACCGCAATAAACTTTTTCATCGCAAACCCTGCCTATAGCAGCAATCGCACTATTGAATACAAAGAGCACCTCGTAAAGGACTAGATAAGCTGCGCTGTTCCACAGATCCTGATTTCGCTGATTTTTCTGTTTTTCGCAGATTTTTCAGAAAACAGAAAGGCCAAAACGGACAGAAAACGGAAATTTCCGCACACCCCTGATGTGCATATGGCCCCAGGTGTTCCATGAACTGAGCTATGACGAATATATACAGAAGAGAGGCAGGCTAAAGCGGGACGTTGCGTAATTTTTTAAATCGGAGCGACCTCCCATAGGTTTTTTCCTAAATCTAAAAATTTTGCGATCCCTCCCGTGCGCGAATTTCGGGCAGTTTATATTGGATTACTGAAGCTGTCAGACGCCGAAAATGTGTTCTCTAGTCGGGCTTAAGCATCTAAAACCTGAGCAATGCTACGATACTTCCCCTTGGTGACCAAAAATATGGAGCATTTTCGGGATACCTTTACCAAATTTTCATTTTTGGTCCAAATTTTTTGCGATCCCCCCTAACCTTCATTTTCCGGGCCAGAATTTTTGCGATCGAGAGCGGGGCAAGACTTTCGGATCACTTAATAAAAAGAAACGCTTCGATTTTTACGAGTTCATTTCCCATTTCCCAAAGAGAGTATAGCTGCTTGCTACTCCCGAACTCATCCGAGCGAGCTAGGCTTTGCGTCTTAGTATAATTTATTCATTTAAGAATATATCTTTTATGATAATTCCTTGACTTCCCAAAATTAGGAAAATAGGATAAAGGCGTCGGCAGAGTGGAAAATCTGCGAGCGAGCGAGTTTGCGAGAAATGATGAAGGGTGGGGAGCACTACGCAGTTCGACCGCGCACGCGACCGCACCGCATAGGCTGCGACGGAGGGGGGTGCGCAGAGTGTCTTGCCCGTCGCGGAAACCGCAATTTCGCGGCGAAGCTCGCTGCGAAATTGCGAGACGATGGTGATTTTCGAGCGATTTTGCGAGTTGCTGCCAAGTTTCGCGCTCCACTGCTAATACTTGTGCTCCATTACCATCCTCTATTCAAATGTCCACAATTTCGACCCCTTTCTCTCTCCTTTGTTCTCATTCCTTCTTTCTGCTATATTTTCAGAGTGCTAAACTATTTTGGGGGTTGGCACTCACGTCTAACTTCATGAATTTTTTTAGGAAATTTCGAATGATAACGCTATCAAATATCTAATAACGAAAGAATTTTTCATTTTCATGGATTAATCTTTTCATTTCTATGGGTGAATCCTGAGTGCCCCCCCCCCAACTAGTTTTGCACCTAATTTCAGCTTCAGTTTCTTTTCTGGGGTGCGTTCCAGGATTTTATACCAACCACAGTAATTAATGATGGTATGAGGCCTCATGAATTGGATATAGATAAATTTCAGTCTATCATTTGTTAAATATCCCGTTAGCAGGCATCTCAGTGGAGCTTAATTGTTCATCAGATCTCATTTCATTGTCTTGCGTTTGATTTTGACACAAATTTTCCGCCCATGGTAACCTTCTTGAAACACACCCCTGGTATTGTATTAGACTAATTTCAGGCAGCTGCGGCCCATCCTGCGAAATAACGAGACGAAAATAGATGATTGACTTCCGCGCTCCAGTCGATCAACATTCGCGCTCTAATCCAAATCACACTCTGCGGGGATGCTTGCGACTCCGCCGCAGAAATTTCAAGGCCACGCCCACATTCGCTCGCAGACTTTCCACTATGCCGACGCCTTAAAGCTCCCTCAGGGTTGAGCACGCCGTTGCGCCCATTTTCTGCGGAGCTATGCCACCCTTGTTGACCAGAATTTTGCGAAAGTTTCCGAAATTTTCACGATCCCCCTCCCTCCAAAATTAAAAATCTTCTAGCCTCATTTTAGTGACTAATAAGAGAGCTCAAAATGCATACTTCTACGACCCCCCCAACTTTCCTTTTTTGTCTAAAATGTATCCAATTTTTTACGACCCCCCGCTGTGTCGGGTCGCAACCCTGCTCAACCCTGAGCTCCCTTCTAAAAAAAGGCCGTTCCTCTATTCGCATTACCTAAGGCTAATTGAAAAATATTTGTTTCGAGTTTTCGGCCTTTTATGTTACAAGAATTCTTAGATACAGATTAAATGGCAAGGTCGAAAACTGCTAAACGAAATGGTAAGCAATATAATAATGCAAACATTAAAAGTGAAAAACCGAAAGAAACATTATTTTTTTACAGGAAACCAAATTTCCTTGGTAAAGTCAACATCTTCTTCGCAAAACTGCCCCAAAAAATTGCTATCCCCTTCCCGAATCTTCAATTCCAGGCAAAAAAATTCACGTCCCCCTTCTCGGTTACCGCAACAAGCACACAATTATTGCAAAGCCATGCGTTCATTTACATGAAGGAATATGAAAAACTTACCATGGTTAGTTAGTGATGTGGTTAGTAAGTGAACGTTCCGAATTGGCCGGGCGGCGCAGGTTTTGATTCTTCGATCGGAGACCTCTGCGTCACTGACCCGCGCTCTGTTTCGTCCGCCCTCTCCACCAAATCACACGATTGGTCGGAGGCGCCTGGTTTGACTACCCACGCCGCCCATTGGATCGTTCAAATATGATAGCGCGCGAATGTGGGCCTCGTTTCGAAAGGTGTTAATTGGCTGTTACCATAATTCAACAAGAGAGAGCAGTGGCAGTCAATACCCAAGAAACGCGAATCATCGACCCAACCGGGAGTTCCAATTTCCTGTTTCCTTTCGAATATTCGATTCGGTCGGGAATTCATTTTTGGGTTTCCGAATATTCGATCCATTCGGTAGTTTAAATTAAGCGACTGTCGAACATCCGATGTGTTCGGAGAGTCGAAATTCGATTTTTAGAAGACGTTACCAAGTTCAAGAAAAAAATTTAGTATTCTGCCGCGGACCAAATTGCTTCACATTCTTCATAAACTATATTCAAAAGTTCGAAGATTGACTCAAATTTTGGATAAAATTCTTTCATTCGAAAGGTTTGACGATGTCCCTATCCTGATTCATTTGATCATCGAAAATTTTTAAAAAACTATACGAAAGCGCTCATTCTAACTTTTCATATATCGAATTTCCTGTCATTGAACACCCCCCTCTATGTGAACCCCTCCCTCTAATTGGACCACCCTTTCGGTTGAGGTTGAAAAATAGAACACCCCTCTATTAGAGCCCCCCCCCCCCACTCCTTCAGCTGAAAAGACATTGGAGACCCATTCCTACCGGACGTGAACTGCTACGGGCTGCTCGAGATGTCGACACCCAAAACCTTGTTGACATTTACGAAGAGATTGATCTTAAGGAGAACTTAAACAATGATTTTTTTCTGATGATGATCTCTTGGTGCTCGCCGAGTAATTGATTGTTGTCTCGCTTTGGTTTGCCTAATAAGCTTTGTTCGCCCACATTGACTCTTGAATTCTTGGTTGAAAATTAGAGCCTCCCCCTCTATTTGAACCCCCCTTTTGGAGGAGGGGGAAAAATAGTACACCCGGGTGTTCAATTACAGGAAGTGCAGTACATCAAACAGCTACTCAGGCATTCGTAGAGGGCGACCCGAGGTATTTTTGGCCGTTGAGGCTGACCCGAGGACAGAAATCAGGGGCGGAGACTTGAATGGGGCGAGGCGAGGAGAAAAAGGGCCCAGCAGCGGAAATTTCGCGTCGCACGTGGGTGCGTCGCGTGGTGATATGCAAACCAGAGTGCGGGAATTCGTCGCGCTTCAGTTTATTGCGAAATACACCATGGCTACCATACAGTACTCCATGGTTCCCTTTCTTCCCATTGAGGTTTGAGTGAGTCTCTGATCTCGAATTATCTTCATACGTATTGGGAGTTGTACATCTTCATGTAACGTGGTTGTGTATTATAATGGCCTTCGGGTTGAACACCGCGTTGGTAGTGATGGGTGAATATGGGTTGCTAGATGTTGTTATTGATTGTCGTATAACTTTGGCAGACCGAAAACAATAGTCACCATTAAACTACAATTCCGCAATCCATCCCCGTCAGGGATGAGCGGAATTCCGATTTCCAATGGTTTTTGGCCTTCCGATTTCCGAAAAAAAAACCTAAAAATGCGGAAAAAATCGGGAATATCGGAGTCTAGATTTTTGAACCCTTTTCCTTGCTAAATTCTCAAGGAGATCTGGGGCGGTGAATTCGAATTCGAGGTCCGTCTTCACATTTCAGAAAGCTAGAGTTAGTGCATTCACAGGAAAATTATTCAATAACTATCCTACTATCTACATATATTTGCCTAACTCTGTGTGTGTGCCCCATGGTGCGGGTGAGTTACACGTGACATAAAGCAATGGCGTGTAACTTAAATGTATTATTTTATCGCACATGTAACTTATCTACGCGGCGTGACGTTCCCTAGGGAGGTATACGATGCACTCTGGAGGCAGTACTCAGATGTGGGCAGCGTCGTCCATTCAGTTACCCCGGTTTTGAGGTACTTGGCCCAGCACACCAGCTGGAGGCCCCGCCTAACAGACCGCTGTCGGCCCAGTCGTTCTCGCCAAGCAGTCTCCGTCGCGTGACATTGTGCTGACCTCGTCGCTTGTCAATGTGCCGGCCACGTCGCGTGTACGTGTCAAGTAACATGTACCAACAGTGCAAGTTACTCGTAATGTTGTGTATTCATTGTTAGCGCACGTTACTTTAATCAAAAATCTCGTCAAACTACACGTAACATCGCTTCAAGTTACTTGTGAACTCAAAGCAAGTTGCGCGAGGCCATCTGCAACTTGCGTTGAAGGAGGAGGGCGTGAGGCGTCGAGAAAAGTGTGTTGCACCCAACTAGGAGTGAGCCAAGTGCCGGTAAGAAAGTTTACGGGACTCTACTGGGAGTGCGCCGATCGCCGGGGAAACTGTTGGACCGACTTGAAGTGCTGCAAGTGTCTGGGAAACTGTGTGGGACCTAAGTGATTCTGCTATGATTCAAAGCGTCACGATACACGCCTATAAGTACGCGTGAGTGTACACATTGTTCAATTAAGTAGTATAAGTCCCAGTTTTTTGGCAGGAACAATCACCGGGGGAGGGTCGAAAATTTCGCTGACCATTTGCGATTTCCGATGGTTTTTGACGTTCCGATTTCCGAATTTGAGAAGGTTGTTCCGAATTCCGCAATTCAAAAAAATTTCCGCTCATCCCTGATCTCCGTCCAGTTGAAGCTCTGGGCGCTTCGTTATGTACGTTTCACGTAAGTCAGAGAAGTCGCCGCAAAGAGCGTTTGAACTAACAAGAATGTAATCTAAAATGAGGTTTAATGGATTGAATAAAATGAAGATTATGTTGAATAATTTAAAATGAGGTTTTATAGATTGAAAAAAGAACAAGATCATGCATAAGACTCGAAAATAATCAATAAGCGGTGAGGAGAGCCGAGTAATAATCTCTCATAAACTCGGGGGGTGAATAACAGGTGGGCGTGGCCTGTTTTGACACTTTTTCAGTCGGGGGACTACTTTCCACCTTAGGGAGTAAACGCCGCGCGCGGCGAAACGCATGATTATTGTGAGGGTATTGGGTAATAAATTTCACTCCCTTAGGGAATACTTGGGGAGTGACACTGGTCACGTGCCACATCACCTGTGATAACGTGTTCTTTCACTCCCCAACGTGACGTATAACTTTACTCCCCAAAGTTTCCCTAAGGTAGTAGGATGACGCGTCATCATCATTTTCAAATCATTTTCATCGATCGCTCAACCTTCGCCATGGGTTTAATCTGTTCTTTTCCTCTGCCACGTTTATTCTTTTCAAGTGATTACTCTGACTTTTATTCCTAACTTGCACTCATTAATGGCTCCCATTCCGGAAAAAAGTTCTGTATTATTATCATCGGAATGTTGTTGTTCTTAGATTCTCAGATGCATTTTATTCGGTCCTTTTATTGACAAAAACAGCCACCCCACTTGTACGATAGTGGTTTCTGAAACAGAGAATGACACATTGCTCGTAGGCTTTGATCAGAATCGCGCCTGTAGCATCATCTTTCAAAAAATTCCTTCAAATCACTATTTTTCATTCGAAAACTTTTTAATTAAAAAATGCGCAAAATTCTGGTGAGAAGAGCTACTTAAGTTCATAATGATTCCTAGGAATCCGTTAAAAAGAGACAAAGCTTTTGGGTGGAATTTTTAGTGCTCCGTACAGTGTACAAGTACTGAGCTCTATGTGCAGTGTACAACGATCTGGAATTCACATTCCGAACTTTTTTTTTGTCCAAATACATAGAAATCCCAGTGAGTAGCCTCAATAGCGTTTCTGACCCGAAAAGGCTGATTCTCGAGAAATTTATTGAAAATGGACTATAAATACTCGAAAACGCTTCCCTGCGCGTCATCCAACCATAGTCTAACTATGTACGAACGGTATGTTGAATAATACTCCCCCTTTTTTCTTTGTCGTTTATTGTAACTCTTCCTCGTTACCTGGAAATCTCCTTTCAATACCGCTTTGTTAAATTTCGTTATATTTTAGGATTTAAAATTTACAAATGCATCATGGCTTTGGATAGGCATCCAGAGCTCGTTGGTTGATATTATAGGTATGCTTTTCAGAGAGGACAGACCCATGAAAGATTGATTTCTCAGTCCTGCTTTCTTTAGAAAACCCAAGTTGAGCTCTGTGGCACATTCTAACGAAAAAAGATGGTGGACGTCCAAATACTGTCAAAACGCACTGTACATAGGAGGCACTTCGCCTAGGAATCGAGAAGGTTTGGAACACAATCTTTTTTTTCGTGGTTTTTCCAAATTGGATCGATGCAGGGTGCAAAAGATTTAGGCTCTCTTTTCAATAAATTTTGAAAAAGCCAAGACTATGAAAATTATGAGCCCTTAAAAATTAGCAGTTTTTAACGATTTCTTTCCGTAGAGATCATTAACGTGAACGGGTTTTCCTGTTATCGAAATGCCATTAAAGGTCATGAGCTATAAGGAAACGATTAGGGTTATTGGATTTGTAAACGTTACGTCCCGTAAAATTATATGATTTTTAACTTTTGGAGAATAATTTCTACAGATTTTGACCATGCTCGACGATGCGCCGTCTCAGTTTTGGTCCGATAAAAAATAACCAATTTGAAAAAATTGGACCCTATCACTCTCACTTTTTTCGATTGAAAGTTATGCAATAGAAAGAAACGTTGTGCGAGCGACAGATCACTCATTTTTTTCTAATCATCATGAAATGAAATGAAATGTTGGACATGATAAGGTTCACAAAAGCCAAAAACCCATTTTCTTTTCAATGCCGTTCTATCACCTACCGGAATTGCATCTGGATCACCATTCCGGAGTGAAATGAAAGGAAGTGACAATGGGAAAACTTTTTTGTGCATAACTAAATATAGGAGTAGCCACTTGCACACGTGCTTTTGCTAGCGGGCTTTAACTCAAAAACAGCATTCATTAAAAAAATCAGTGATTGGGTCAAACTACTTGAAATTCTCATTTTTCTCATGCTAGAAGACTACTGCGCATCTTTTGAGCATGGCCATAACCTGCAAGATTGATATTTTGAAAAAATACCCACTCAAAAATATGAAAGGGCTCGATTTTTACAAACCTTGTACTGCCAATAAATTTTCACCTATAACGGTAGAGACATTCATTTCAGTTAAAGGACACGTACAAGCTCAAAAGCGATATCAACTTTATGGCATGAATCAATGCCTTGAATCTCATTGTATAGAGAAACGCGGAAAGTTTATGAAAAAAAAAACGTCTGAAATGATGAGATAACGATTTTTCTGTTCTGGTTCTCAAGTGGACGAGTTGCACAACCCTGCAATATGAAAGGGCATAATTAGCGGAGTCAGCGACAAAGTGGTTGTGATAACGGTGCTAATAGACTTGTACGGCCTTTACTGAGAAGCTTACGACGCTGGATGACCGATTTTCAGCAGCTATTCCAAGGGGGGTGGTATTCAGGGACTGAACGGTTATTGAAAGTGGGCGGGGAACGGATGATTTAGTGACTCAATATGGCTCGAATCATGTTTAGCAGGCATTTGCGCCAAGTTTCGGCTGAGCTGCGACCCCACCTGTTGACTTAATTCTTGAAAAAATGTGAAATATTTCTTTGATCATCTTGCCAAAAATAGACATTAAATTTGTATTCAGCCCACCGAATAACTCAGGGCGAATATTACTACTCAGAAAAGCCCCACATTGAATGCGTGCCGAATATGCATCCAACTCCAGTAACCACTCCCAATACAACGCTCAATCGCAGGGGCGCGTGCGTTAAACAACAGCACGTACTGCAAAATTTTATCGCAGTAGCACATGCTGTAAGGCGGTCCAGCGCTGTCGAAGCAGTGCACCGTCACAAGACGCGGCTGGTACACCGACATGTGACGCGGCCCGTTCGCCGAATACGATTCTATGGCATCTCGTCCCCGATCGGTACGAGACGGGTTAGAGTGAGACTATGGGGGTACGAGATAAAGCGCAATTCATACCAGTCAACGCCAGCGCGACACGCGCGGGCATGCCATTGGAGAATGAACGGCTTGACGCCTCGCCCGCGCGTGACGCCCACTCTGCCAATGCGGCGACGTCCGTAACAACTTTTTCCTCATTTTCATTGTTAATCATTCTCCAATTTTATTCCGTTCCCTTCTGCTTCCATGATAGTAAACGCTTGAACAAATTCTGCTTGCTCGGCAACGTTAAGGGCCCTTCTAATCCGCTCCGCCATAACGTAGCCGCTGAGGTATTCATAGTTTTCGCATGCTGCACGAAGTAGAAAGTATTCACACTCCAACGCCTCGCCCGGGCGTGACACGTGCCCCGCGCTGGCGGAAGCAGTATGAATAGCGCCCAAGAGTGGTTGTGCCCATTGGTTCGTTGGGGTGGAGACAGCGGTCCGAGAGGTGAAGGTTACTGAGAATACCTGAGTGGGAAATGGTGAAGGTTCCTTATAGATTTGCACGGAAAATTTTTCCAGGCGATTTCTGGAAAAGTACCTGTTTTTCGCTTATAACATTTTTGATCTTTACGATGAATCTTTGAGCGGAGCTGTTTCAAAAATCTTCATAAAATTTTGCGGCGTTAAATAATGTTTTCAATTTGAGAAAAATACTTTACCAATCTCTCAGCCAATTTCAATATATGGAATGACGTTTCTCTCACCAAAAGCAATTAGTTTTTCGTCTATAACTTTTTTATCCTGGAAGATAGCCTTTTGGTAAAGGTTGTTCTCGGAATCCCCATAACATTTTGCATCGAATAGCGTTTTCGGTTACAAAAATAAGTTTCCGCTCTTCAGCCGATTTCTGTTTACAATGTGCGTTTTTTGCCTGAAATTGTCGGTTTTCCGTCCACAACTTTTTTGTGCTTGGAGATAGGCCTTTGGTGAAGGTAGTTTTCGGAATTTCGACGGAATTTCGCGTCGATTGCTCCCTCTATCTTCAGAGGTTAAGAAGTTGTAGGCGAAAAACCGGCGTTTCGTGAAATGAATTAGGCTGAAGGATCGAGAAAATATTTTTCCAAACTGGAAACATCAGTCGACGCAGAATTCCATCGAGATTCCGAAAACAACCTTCACCAGACGCCTATCTCCAAGCACAAAAAAGTTGTGGACGGAAAACCGATAATTTCAGGCGATAAACGCACTTTATAAACAGAAATCGGCTGGAAGAAGGAGAACGTATTTTTTGAAACTGAAAACGCTTTTCGATGCAGAATTTCACGGGAATTCCGAAAACAACCTTTGCCCACAGGTGAAGGTCGGTGGAGTACCTGGCTCCACCCAACGAAGCTATGGTTGTGCCTGGGTCTCTGCCGCCCTCGTATATATCGTGTCTGCAGTATAGTTGTACAATTTTGAAAAAAAAGTCGAACGAACGAAAATCGAAATTTTTTCGTTCGAAAAAAATTCGAACGAACGAAAATTGAAAAAATTTCGTTCGAAAAAATTTCGAACGAACGAATTTCGAAAAACTTTCGAAATTTCGGACGTCGAACGAACGAAATTCAAAACTAATCAAAATTTAGATTTTTTTCGAAACTCGTCAAAAATTTCGAAATTTTTTTCGAAATTTGTTCGAAAAAATTACGAACGAACGAATTTCGAAAAAAATTCGAAAAATCGGATTTCGAACGAACGAAAATCGAAATTTTTTCGTTCGAAAAAAATTCGAACGAACGAAATTTGAAAAAATTTCTTTCAAATTTCGTTCGACGAGATCCTGAACGAACGAAAATTGAAAAATTTTCGTTCGACGAAATTCATTAAAAAATTTTCGTTCGACGACACGAACGAAAACGAACGAAAAAAATTTCGAAAAATCTTTCGAAATTTTTTCGAAAATTTCGTTCGTGTACAACTATAGTCTGCAGGCGCGAAGGAGAAGCGGATTGAAAGAGGCATTGGACGTGAATTTCGAGTGAATGAATTAGATTAATAGATGAATTCTTCAGTTTCGCCTTTCTGGAATACTGAGAATGGATGAACAAGTTGAATAAGCCCTTTCATAAATTGCCGAATGAATAATTTTCTGGACTCCGTCTTTCTCAAAAATGTGGAATGAATGAAACAATGTAGATACGACTTTTTCTAGAATTTCCCAATGAGCAATACATTTAGAACTTGCCAACCTGTAATCTTTCAATGGATAAAAATTTTAGAACATGTCCTCTATTCGTTTCCAAGGAATCTTCATAAGTTTATTCCAATATTCGAATGATTAATTTTTTGAGTAGTTCTTGATTCATACGGGGAAATAAATCAACAGCTGCTTTGGCATCTGACTATTCGAAAGTCATAAACGGAATTTGATCAAATATTACGAAACTCCCAAACCTCGACTTCCTAAAAAGAGCGAATATCAGAAAGAGCGACAATTTCATTCTTCGATTGAATCGAATACGCGAATGATCCACAAAAAGAGATTAGAATTGAATTGATTTCTAAAAGAATTTTAAAACTAGAACAACAAAAGTAGGAATTTTCGAACAAATCGGTTAAAACAATTAACCTCAACTTTTTGAATTAATCGATCATTCGAAAAAAAGTCATTTGAATTTCTCGAAAAAATCGAAAACTCTGAAAAAATCAATATTTCTCAGTGAATCGATTAACCGGAAACTTGAATCATTCAAAATCTCGAATGAGTCGGACATTCGAAAAGAAATAATGAATTCAGGTTGTTGAACAAATAGAAGATACGACTAATTTTAATCGAATCTAAAGCAAATATCATCTGAGAGAAATGAGACTGCAGAGATCCGTTTTTTCGCCTCCATCAGGAAAATGAAAGCAAGTTACTTGTATTATAAAAGGCAAAAACCAGTTACCTGTAACATATCTTAGTCGATGTGAGTTACTTGCGACTTATCTCAGGTTATTTGAGTTACATGCAGCATCTCGACGGGATACCGCGTGCAGTGCTCTCCGATACTTTGCATTTCACTTTAACGTCGCTAGATAAGTCGCAAGTAACTTAAAGGCACAGTCCAACCTCAGAATTGTTTTCCTGGTTTTCCCACTATTTTTAAAACGGTCCCACGCTGATTCCAATGATGTCTCTGGCAACGTACAAGACCCCCTAGGAACGGAGTTATGGCCCCTTAAAAACTGAGCTGCGAAAGCATGGTGGACGAGTTTTCCGAGGCTTGTAACTTCCGCCATTTGCAACCAATGAATGCGAGTCAGCCTGAGTAAAGAGAGAGGTTGAGAATGAAGGGAAGAAAGGGGCTACTGACCGAAAATCGTTGCTCATCTTGCCACTATTGAACTCGAAAGATCGTAAAAGAGGCGTGCCAAACTGGCTTCCCTATGTGGGCGCCCTAGGGTGGCTTCCTCCTATATCTCGCTTATTCCGAGGAACTGAGAGCTCGCACTTGGCAGGTGCTATATACGTTGGGTCTACTTCATATGGAAATCTCAGATTTCGAACACTTGAAAATCAATCAACTTCTCTAATCAAATATCACGCAGTGTTAATGAGTACTATAAGTATTCCTCTCAGAACTATCGCTCTGCGTTGACCCATGACCTCGCCAGACTCGAGCTGGAGAGAGAGGGGAAGCACAAAGGGAGAGCTTGCGAGAGACAGAAGCGCGCCACCCACTCAACAGTCAGGCGGCGGCTGATATTGTAAGAGTCCATCCTGGTAGGGCGGGGACGAGACGCCCGGCAACCGCGCCGACCACCATCTGGGGCCGCCAGTGGCTGTTCAAGGTCTCCAGCGGCTGGGTGGGCCAAGTACCGCAAATCTGGGTAATTGGACGGGAGAGGCTGCCGAAATGTGAGCCCGGCCTCAAGAGTGCGTAGTGTGCTTTCTAGACTTGGGACCGAATCGAATAATTATTCGAATAATATTCGAATAATTCGAATATTCGAGTATTCGAATATTCGATTCATTCGGGAATTTCAATTTTGGGGTTTATTCGAATATTCGATTTATTCGGGAATTTAAAATTTGGATTTATTCGAATATTCGATTTATTCGAAGATTGAAATTTTGGATTTATTCGAATATTCGATTTATTCGAGAATTGAATTTTTGGATTTATTCGAATATTCGATTTATTCGAAAATTTAAATTTTGGATTTATTCGAATATTCGATTTATTCGGGAATTTCAATTTTGGATTTATTCGAATATTCGATTTATTCGAGAATTTCAATTTTCGATTTATTCGAATATTCGATTTATTCGAGAATTTAAAATTTGGATTTATTCGAATATTCGATTTATTCGAAAATTTAAATTTCGGATTTATTCGAATATTCGGAAAAAAGTGCCTGACATTCGAATTAGACAAGACCTATTTCCTTTGAAACAGAAACCCTTCAAAGAATCTTTTTGCAAATTGAGCTATCCATTTTTGTGAGTAACATTTCCGCTGTTCGTTCTTGTGTGCAGGTCTCCCGTTGCGCGCTGTACACAAGCACCAACGCATATTGATTAGGGGCGGTGCCATCCGAAGTTGCCGCAACAGGCTGGACTGGTACTCAGGAAAATCAAAACAAGTTACTTGTAATATAACTGTAACTTACTTGAATGTCTCAAGTAACTTACATTTATATTACATGTAACATACATTTATGTTACATGCAACTTAAATTTATATTACATGTAAGTTACACTTATGTTACATGTAACTTACATTTATATTTTCATTATGAAGGCCATAACGTGACGCAGACGACACGCGACGCAGAGAGCGTGTTCCAGACCACAAACTACGCGAAAAAATGCTGTGTAGGGCCTTCCATGCTGGTGTGGGGCCAAGTACCTCAAACTAGGGTAGTTGAACCAACATCAACGCCAGTCGTAAGCCTGACCCCGCGAGTGCGTCGTACATTTCCCTTGGAAACATCTTTTTGGTCGATTTAGGTTACTTGCGACTTATATTGTGCCGTTTGAGTTACATGGAACATATCGGAGGCGCACTGCACCCAGTATCCTCTCAGAAATCGAAAACAAGTTACTTGTAACATATCTAAGCTGATGTAAGTTACCTGCGACTTATCTCAAGCCATTTAAGTTGGGGCCTCCTAAACAGGCAGTAGCGACCGTTTATCCCATCGTTTTTAGCACTGAATACGCAGGAAGTTGGCAAGTTCAAACTTGTTGAAACTCGCAGAGCATTTCTACTGGCAAAACAATGAGATGGAACACGTATGGATAAACAGTCGCTGCTGCCTGTTTAGGTTTTCTCATTCAAGTTACATGCAACATATCGACAGGAAACCGCTGGCAATCCGCCTCTAAAATGTTACATGTAACTTAAATGGCACAATAAAAGTCGCAAGTAACTTACATCGGCTTAGATATGTTACAAGTAACTTGTTTTCGGGTTTTTATGTTACAAGTAACTTGTTTTCGGGCTTTTATGTGACAAGTAACTTGTTTTAATTTTTCTGAGTAGCCGTCGCCTATTGGCGCTGGGCCGCCTCCGCGAAATCAATAGTGTGTTCTCCTGCTCCCATTATTTTAGGCCATCGCCGCCGTAATGGTGGATAGAGGGTATCCACGAAAGTGTGGCTGCCCCCTGTCCCCCATTGTGGGAGCTAGTTAAGCCAATCTCCTCCAATTTTCACCCCCTCCGTCACTGGTCTCCTTTCTTTGAATTTCGTAATTGATTCTGTATACACATATACGAAACGCAAATATAAGAATTAAACATGAGAAGCGAAGACAAGTTATGCAACTCAAACTCACATTCTGCAGAAATTTCTCTCGCCGCGCTTTTTCTCCTCTTCTTTTCGAATACTCTGCTATCTTGATGCTCATCACCTTTTCGGATAATTTGCTTTGGGGCAATATGTGTATCGTCGATCACTGGGCGAGAGATAGCCGCGACGCAGCGATCTAACGTGATATCACTTGATCGATGTTCATGACTATGATTACCTCCTCGCTTGCGTGCGTGCCACGTGTGTTCGTCGCGGCGATCTCTCAACCACCATCGGCACGGAATTCGCATTCAGCACCCCGAATCACCTCCGCATAGCAATTTTGAGTCAAATCCGAACCAAACTACCGCATACCCACCGTAATCTACCGCAAGCTGTCAAAAAGTCGATATACTGCATCAGATACGCGTTGATCACTACAAATAACCCTCAAAGAAACAATTTGAGCAACATCGTAGCTCTCCGGGAAACGTCAAAAGTCGCATTTTGCCATCCAATTTCCCTCCCGATGAGAAGCTTTGAACGAATTTAGTCGACAATCGACAAAGAAACCTCAGCTTCATGATCAGCACCCCAAACAACCTCCCCCCCCACCACCACCACCTCTAGGGGAATTTAAGGTCAAATCTGGAATGTTTTTCTTCAACGCTTTCTGAAGCCCTACTTGATTTAGGTTAACGCTCAACCGAAAATTGGTACATGTGGAAAATGGTATCACTTCGTGGAAGCTCTGGAAAAAGTGCTTTTGCCCACGCTTTGTCCAGGGGTTGTTTTGTGCGCTGAACACGATTGACCGTTTTCAGCATCTCGGAAGACCAGTATGCGTTTTTGAATGGTACAATAGGTATGCGAAACGGAAGAATGCCTATTACGATTTTTGTCAGAGTGACTAGGCAGCTGTGAAGGGCATATTCGGGCCCTACATTCAAAGTGGTTCTAGAAAAGTACAGTTTATGTGTGACTGCCAATTTGGCTATTAGTAGTTTCCTTGTAAGTGTTCCCCGTCTTGAAGGTAGTTCACGATAAAAACAGTCTCCTAGTTTCTTCGGAAGTCGAAGTTCCGGGGTGATATTGACCTTGATTTCGAAATGTCGAATATTCTTCGAATATTCGAATAATTGGTCGACTTTTCGAATGTATTCGTTTATTCGGGAATTTCGAAAACGCCTTATTCGAATATATTCATTTATTCGGGATTTTTGAAAACGCCTTATTCGAATATATTCATTTATTCGGAAATTTTGAAAACGCCTTATTCGAATATATTCATTTGTTCGGGATTTTTTAAAAGGCATTATTCGAATGTATTCATTTATTCGGGATTTTTTAAAAGGCATTATTCGAATGTATTCATTTATTCGGAATTTTTGAAATGGCCGTATTCGAATTATTCATTCATTCGAAAACTCGGGTCGAATGCCCATGTATAGTGCTTTCTTTTTTTCGTTCTGTCATTAAGTTGAATGTGTAACATTCACGCTTTGAGCGTTTTTTTTTTGATGGGGCACGTGCTGTAACTTGAAACACAATAGGAGCACGTGCTACCCTAGCTAGCAGCGCGTTCCCATATGTGCTCGAAGCCGCCTTGTCTTCGAAGTGAACGCATACTCGGCACGCATTAAATGCGGCGATTTTCTGAGTAACTCATTTAAGCTTACCAAGTAGTTTGAAGAAAAACCCTTTTTTTCTCTGAAAAATTCACGAGCCCCCCTCCCTAATTTTCATTCTTAAGTATGTTCCACAATTTTTACGACCACCTATTGCGCCGAGTCGCAAGTCTGCGCAACCCTGGCTCGAATACAATGGTTTTGACTTCATTTGGGTGCTTGCGACGGCGTGAGCGTTCTAGTATTAGAAGCGTTCTGGTATGACCCCGTTGACCTTGCTATCTCCACCAAATTTGCGAGCGTGTGTGCTGAGCTTAGAGACCTACACTAAATTTTTTCAACCCTTAATCTCCTACCAAAGCTTCTTCAAAAGTTCTAGAGAGGAGGGTCTGAATTTTTCGCACCCTCTATCGATTTATAACGAAAAACCTGCAATACGGGTTTTGTGTCTCAAACCGTCTCGGTTCTTAGGTGAACGGCCTCATATATGAATATGTAGTAGGATGTTCTGAATGCCGGTGACCTTCAATGTTTGTTCTATACAGCGCATTTTTTAATTGTTAGTGGTTCAAAAATTTTGCGAAATTTTAATCTAGGAAAGCGTAATTTCAAAGTTCTTGGATAGGACTGTGAAAGCTGTTAGTTTCATTTTGTGGAAGCTGTGTGCGTTGAACATCTTTTATGTGTTTATTTGAGCGTTCCTCATGAGTGCTACTCCACGTCGATGTCCAGATTCATTTTGTTCACGACGTTATGACCTTTGACCTGTGCCATTAACTTCTGTAATTTTTCGTTGCAGTTGATTCCAGTGTTTGCTATTATATACGAATGGGGTTATTTCACTAAAACCGGTTTTTGTATTGATGAAGCAATATATAAAGTTGAATATGAAGTGTTCTGTCCGTCTTCGCGCCTTGCTTGCGATTTAACCAAGGTGGTTTAGCAGTCATAGAAGATCAGCGGTCAAGGGGTACTGTAGAAGCATGGGTAGAAAGTGGTACCTGTGACCGACAACAGCATTGCAGTGGTCGCATTTGCACTGATTTTACTCCCCAGTACCCCCACAATAGGAACCCTCCCATTCCCCAAGTACTATTCAAAATCAACCCACGCCCTCACAACAGGCACCTTAGGAGGGTACGACTCCGCCCATTTTGGGGGATGGATAGCAGCTGTCGGTGCTATCCAAAGATGTTTGGGAGCCTATTCACCCCCCGAGTTTATGAGAGATAGAACCTCCTCGGCTCACTCCGAAAATTTCCGCGGCCGTCCCTACATTGGCACTGAAGGGTGAGCCGAGGTGAATTTGGTGCCGCCCGAGTATGTATCCTCGTCTCGCCCTGTATTCGCCGCTCGGCCCGCCCTCCACGACTGTCTGAGTAGCAACGATTACCCGCGTCTAGATGACATCAAGTCAGTCGAATCTCCGAATATTTGAAATAAGGAATTGCTCAAACACTCGATTACTCGATATTTGATTTTTTCGAGTTAGTCAAAAATTCGATTATTGGAAAGCTCAACAATTTATTACCCGGTTACTCGAAAATAACTTGGATTTACTCGGGAGCTGGATTTTTCAAAAGTCAAATTTTGTGCTTTCCAGGAGTTCATGAAGATTATCGTGACAATTTTTGTGAATGTACAAGAGAAACATATCCTCTGTTTGGGAGTGAAATTTATTTCCATTCATCGCGTGCGTATGTGCGCGGATGTTGCGTCTCCTTCTCCTCACACTTTCTCTCTATCTCTAACCTCGCTCCGCACAAGGGCGCGAATGAACAGAGTAAATTTGGCTCCAAACCAGGGGATATAGCGGCCGTACTGCATGCTTATTCCGAACTTAATTTGTTAAATTTCTACTGACCCAAAACTTCGAGGCATTCCAGAGTAGAAATCGCGGAATATCCGCGTAGTCAACCATCAAGCATCGGAAATACAGTGCGTATCATACGCATAGACTCACCCCCAAATAGGTCGTTATTGGGTCTGGATCAAATTCGTCACGCAATGTATGATTACCACCAAACTCGCCATGCCGAAAAACCCTGGTGCACAACATTTCAGGGGTCTGAGTGGAAAAGTACGTAACTTTTGGCGTCTAACCCCAAAATATGCTGTATCAAAAGTATAGACGCACTTCCGAAAATGGGGTAGAAACGCTTCCCTTTTCGAAGAGGTCTTCTGATTTAAATGTTTATTGAGTAGGGATAGATATTCACAACTCACAGTTGGAATAGCTTGCGGTCTCCACCTCTCCCAGATCTAGCTGGTCCAATTACATGCGGTGAATCCAGTGGGTATGACCAACTTGAGATTAAGTGAGCAGCTCTACCGTTCTTCGAGGGGAGCCGACGGGCACCAGTGATATTCTGACTCCTGAGGGAGCAGAGCGATTCTCGGAAAACTAAAGAAGTATATAAATTTAGTGTACTGATGAACTTTGTCGATAAGCAGAGAGCACATACTTTCAGGAAAAGTACATCAGTAAACTAGATTTCCTTAAAAATGCTCTACCATGGCTAGAGGAGAAAGTACCCGTTTGGAACAAATCCGTTGCAGTGATCTTCATGGCGCGCAGCACTCGAGATCTTCTAGTGGGTCAGTAGGGTACGCACCAGGTCGGAGACGACGATGAACAATGTTTTTCTTCTGTGAACCGCGACTGCAGACCGTGTTCTTTTTAGCAGAAGTCGAAAAATCCGCTAGAATCCCACTGGTCGCAGGCTTCGAGTTGGAAACAAATCGACCGATACCTCGAACTTTCTGAGCAACCGGCTTCTTCGGTCTTCCGAAAATGACTTTGTTCTCTCAGGAGTCAGAATATCACTGGTGCCCGTCGGCTCCCCTCGAAGAACGGTAGAGCTGCTCACTTAATATCGGGTTGGTCATACCCACTCGATTCACCGCATGTATTTGGACCAGCTAGATCTGGGAGAGGTGGAGGCCGCAAGGTATTCCAACTGTGAGTTGTGAATATCTATCCCTACTCAATAAACATTTGAGTCAGAAGACCTCTTCGAAAAGGGAAGCGTTTCTACCCCATTTTCGGAAGTGCGTCTATACTTTTGATACAGCATAATTTGGGGTTAGATGCCAAAAGTTACGTACTTTTCCACTCAGACCCCTGAAATGTTGTGCCCCAAGGTTTTTCGGCATGGAGAGCTCGGTGGTAATCATACATTCCGTGACGAATTTGATCCAGACCCAGTAACGACCTATTTGGGGTGCGTCTATACTCATGATACGCACTGCATAATCCGAATATTTGGAATAAAATTCGCATTTCTTTCAAAAAATTCATGAACATTTCTGAATGTTTTCAGTACCAGGATATTCGAATGTCGTAGCCCATAACTGACCGATTATTAGAAAAAACAGAATAATTGATTTCTCGAATAGAACGAAGATTCGAAAAGATCAAAACTAGAAATTCTCGATTGGATCGAATATCCAGAAAAATCAGAAACTGAGATTTTCAAATGAATCGAAAATTCGAATCCACTAATATTCGAATACTTATTGGATTTGGCCTCAAGTCTAGTTCCGACTGCGGCTGGCAGGAATTACTTGAAAACTCAGCAGAACCTATCGTACAACGCGGTGTCCCTTGCAATCGCTGAACTTGATCATACTCTCGGATCTTTGATAGACTCCACCAGTGAAAACACTCTGAAAATTCAAATTTCAAATAAGTCAGGACTCATCCGACGCCGCGATTTTGTAACCCCTGAAACTTGGGGTTAAACTCAAAACGGACACCTGAATTCGTGTATAAGACTTCTTTCGACCCTTTACTCTCCTGACTATGAGGCCGGATTCAGCAAAGCATTATCAACGGTAAGTTAGGGTTATCGGCGGCTGCAGCAAAAGAAAGAGAAGGAAGATTCGACCACTCAGGTCGAGTGGCAGAAACGATATGAAACTTCTTCTGGGATCGACCACATCGACCACGTGTGGCCGCCACTATATTAAGGTCACCGGCATTCAGAACATCCTACTACATATTCATATATGAGGCCGTTCACCTCAGAACCGAGACGGTTTGAAACACAAAACCCGTATTGCAGGTTTTTCGTTATAGATCGTTAGAGAGTGCGAAAAATTTAGACCCTCCTCTCTAGAACTTTTGAAGAAGCTTTGGTAGGAGACTAAGTGTTGGAAAAAATTAGTGTAGGTCTCTAAGCTCAGCAGACACGCTCGCAAATTTGGTGGAGATAGCAAGGTCAACGGGGTCATACCAGAACGCATCTAATACTAGAACGCTCACGCCGTCGCAAGCACTCAAATGAAGTCAAAACCATTGTATTTGAGCCAGGGTTGTGCAGACTTGCGATTCGGCGCAATAGGTGGTCGTAAAAATTGTGGAACATACTTTAAAAATGAAAATTAGGGAGGGGGGCTCGTGAATTTTTCAGAGAAAAAAGGATTTTTCCTTCAAACTACTTGGTAAGCTAAAATGAGTTACTCAGAAAATCGCCGCATTTAAAGGCATCGTCCACGATGAAAACCGAATTTGGGTTTATGCGTTCATTCGGACTAGTGGGCCATGACAATGTCACTCAGAAAGTTTGGAGTTACAAAACCGTCTCTGACTGGAGATTCGCTTACCTCAAAATGGCTTCCTGGGTTTGGGGGGCCGGCCTTGGGGTCGATCCGTTGTTACAAGGAACAAAACTCTTGGGATGCCGACGGCGGGCGTGCCTTGACGCGTCGTAGGGCGCAATACACACGCCAGTCGATTTCGAATTCGGCATCGATCGAAAGCAGCCGGCAGCACTGGACGCAGCAGGTGGGTAGCCCATTTTAATTTCGCTGAAGTCGTAGTTGAGCGGCATCCTCGATGAATTGCTTCCAACGCTGCGCCAAGGAACGAAGCGTAAGACTGTTCCTTGCATTCTCTGCGCAACTATCACAAGTTGATGCCGGCGCGAAATTCAAATTTGCTATGAACTTTCTAAAAATGGGTTTTTCTCAAAAAGTTGACGTTTTTGAGGGGGCGTTTTGCTACCGTTAGTCACTATAGGGATAGTACAATACGAAAACATCAAAAACCCAAATATGGTTTTCATCGTGTACGATGCCTTTAATGCGCGCCGAGTATGCGTTCACTTCGAAGACAAGGCGGCTTCGACCCCATATGGGAACGCGCTGCTAGCTAGTGTAGCACGTGCTCCAATTGTGTTTCAAGTTACAGCACGTGCCCCATTAAAAAAACGCTCAAAGCGTGAATGTTACACATTCAACTTAATGTAGAACAAAAAAAAAGAAAGCACACCACGCACTCTTGAGGCCGGGCTCATATGTCGGCAGCCTCTCCCGTTCAATTACCCAGGTTTGCGGTACTTGGCCCACCCAGCCGCTGGAGACCTTGAACAGCCACTGGCGGCCCCTGATGGTGGTCGGCGCGGTTGCCGGGCGTCTCGTCCCCGCCCTACCAGGATGGACTCTTACAATATCAGCCGCCGCCTGACTGTTGAGTGTGTGGCGCGCTTCTGTCTCTCGCAAGCTCTCCCTTTGTGCTTCCCCTCTCTCCCCAACTCGAGTCTGGCGAGGTCATGGGTCAACGCAAAGCGATAGTTCTGAGAGGAATACTTATAGTACTCATTAACACTTTGCGTGATATTTGATTAGAGAAGTTGATTGATTTTCAAGTGTTCGAAATCTGAGATTTCCATATGAAGTAGACCCAACGTATATAGCCTAAATTTGTCTGCATCGCTGCTGTTTTTCATGGCAGCAATTTCGCACCCGCTGCTGCAGCGGTGTAGCAGCGGCAGCGATTCTGTTCATAGTGCATAGACCCACGGATGATAGAAGAAATTCAATTAATTAGTGAAATTAATGGCTGGTATTCATCAATAACGCGTTTCGACTCGAAAACACTGATCTTGTCATGTGAAAGGGTCAACGTTCATAAGACAAAACGTGTCATTCGCTGGCAATAGCTCCATCGCTGTCATAATGGCAGCGATGGAGCGATGATCAGCGACCACTGAGAATCGCTCTTCAAGCAGCGATGCAGTAAAACATAGGATTTCGTCGCCGCGAGCCAGCGATGTAGGACTTATGCCACGAAGCGATCACAATTGGAGCAGCTTTCCATTACGCGCGATGAAAAAGGAACAGTTGTCCCTCGCATGGCCGCAGCGACCACCTGTAGTCAAAACTAGGCTTATATCACCTGCCGAGTGCCAGCTCTCAGTTCCTCGGAATAAGCGAGATATAGGAGGAAGCCACCCTGGGCTGCCCACATCCGGAAGCCACTCTGGCACGCCCCTTGTACGATCTTTCGAGTTCAATAGTGGCAAGATGAGCGACGATTTTCGGTCAGTAGCCCCTTTCTTCCCTTCATTCTCGACCTCTCTCTGTAATCAGGCTGACTCGCATTCATTGGTTGCAAACGACGGAAGTTACAAGCCTCGGAAAACTCGTCCACCATGCTTTGGCAGCTCAGTTTTTGAGAGGCCATAACTCCGTTCCTAGGAGGTCTTGTACGTTGCCAGAGACATCATTGGAATCAATGTGGGACCGTTTTGAAGATAGTGAGGAAACCAGGAAAACGATTCTGAGGTTGGACTGTGCCTTTAAGTTACTTGCGACATATCTAGCGACGTTTGAGTTAGATGCAAAGTATCGGAGAGCACTACACGCGGTATCCCGTCGACATGTTGCGTGTAACTCAAATAACCTGAGATAAGTCGCAAGTACTTTTGTTTTTCTAGTTTTAAAATTGTCTTAGGAATCAATTCAATTCTAATCTCTTTCTCTGGGTCATTCGCGTATTCGATTCATTCGAAGAATGAAATTGTCGCCCTTTCTGATATTCGCTCTTTTCGTGAGGTCGAAGTTTGGGAGTTTCGTAATATTTGATCAAATTCCGTTTATGACTTTCACATAGTCAGATGCCAAAGCAGCTGTTGATTTATTTCTCTGTATGAATCAAGAACCACTCAAAAAATGAATCATTCGAATACTGGAATAAACTTATGAAGATTCCTTTGAAATGAATAGAGGACATGTTCTCAAATTTTTCATTCATTGAAAGAATACAGGTTGGCAAGCTCGGAATATATTGCCCATTGGGAAGTTCTAGAAAAAGTCGTATCTGCATTGATCCATTCATTCCACAACTTTTAGAAAGGCCGAGTCCAAAAAAATTATTCATTGGGAAATTTATGAAAGGGCTTATTCAAATAGTCCATCCATTCTCAGTATTCCAGAGAGGCGAAACTGAAGAATTCGTCGATTAATCTAATTCATTCACTTGAAATTCACGTCCAATGCCTCTTTCAATCCGCTTCTCCTTCGTGCCTGCAGACACGATATATACGAGGGCGGCAGAGACCCAGGCACAACAATAGCTTCGTTGGGTGGAGCCAGGTACTCCACCAACCTTCACATGTGGGCAGAGGTTGTTTTCGGAATCCCAGTAAAATTCTGCATCGAAAAGCGTTTTCAGTTTCAAAGAAAACGTTCCCCTTCTTCCAACCGATTTTTGTTTATAAAAAGCGTTCTTCGCCTGAAATTATCGGTTTTCTGTCCACAACTTTTCTGTGCGTGGAGATAGGCCTTTGATGAAGGTTGTTTTCGGAATCTCGATGGAATCTTGCGTCGACTAGTGTTTCCAGTTTGGAAAAATATTTTCTCGATCCTTCAACCTTATTCATTTCACGAAACGCCGGTTTTTCGCCTATAACTTTTTAACCTCTGAAGATAGAGGGAGCAATCGACGCAGAATTCCATCGAGATTTCGAAAACTACCTTCACCAAAGGCCTATCTCCGAACACAAAAAAGTTGTGGGCGAAAAGCCGACAATTTCAGGCGAAAAACGCATTTTATAAACAGAAATCGGCTGAAAGAGCGGAAACGTATTGTTTGTAACCGAAAACGCTATTCGATGCAAAATGTTATGGGGATTCCGAGAATAACCTTTACCAGAAGGCTATCTTCTAGGATAAAAAAGTTCCAGACGAAAAACTAATTGCTTTTGGTGAGAGAAACCTTATTCGATAAATTGAAATTGGCTGAGAGATTGGAAAAGTATTTTTCTCAAAATGAAAACATTATTCAACGCGAAATTTTATGAAGATTTTTGAAACAGCTCCGCCCAAAGATTCATCGTAAAGATCAAAAATGTTATAAGCGAAGAACAGGTACTCTTCAAAAAATCGCCTGGAAAAATTTTCCGTGCAAGTCTATAAGGAACCTTCACCATTTCCCACTCAGGTATTCCCAGTAACCTTCACCTCTCGGACCGCTGTCTCCACCCCAACGAACCTATGGGCACAACCACTCTTGGGCGCTATTCATACTCCTTCCGTCAGCGCGGCGCACGTGTCACGCCCGGGCTAGTCCTTGGAGTGCTCAGGTCGGTGTAGTACCAGAAAATTACCAGAAATTTCCCAGTGATCAGTGGTAAATGTACAATTACCACCCGATTACGGACATTTTACCAGAGAATTTACCCTAATCTCTGGTGTTGACAAATTCTGCCAGATTACGAGAGAGTTACCTCTAAACTTCTCCTTAATTTTCCGGACTCCTCCCGTAATCTGTCAGGAAAATGGCGATTTCTGACAGACTACGAAATACGGCTTCGGCATCCGAATCGGCGGTTTTGAGGTCAGTAAGAATGAGGTTTTGAGATCAAAACCTTTTCGGGACTCAGAAAGAGTGGTGAGGCGTGGCTTATACTCCAGGAAACTTCATAGCAAAACGGTCGAGGATTATGCTGGAACGCTGATGTGATCCATGTGGCGCGCGTTGCGCCCGTCTCAAAGGCACAGTACTCCTTCATACATGATTTTTTGTTGAGATTTTGAAGTAATTGTGTGATGGAACCATCCTGTGTAATACATGCAAAATAGATATGAGATCTCAATTCCTCCAAATGAGCGAGATGTAAGCGACCCGGGCCCAATTCTCTTCAGTCACCGCCACGGACCACGCCCCTTTTAAACGAACTATTGTAGATTTTTCCTAATGTCTTTATTCGTGAAATAATAGATTATTACGGACCCGAATTCAATATTCAGCCTTAGGCCGGGTTTATACTTCCACCGCGGAGTAACGCGGCGGCATACACTGATATTAAATCGACGCGCGACGTTATAGTGATTGATACTCAGCAATATCAAATAATCGCGTCGCACCGTATTGAAAGTGTCAACCCAGGTATACATCGTCGCACCTATAGGAGTGATCTCTGATGGCTGAATTGAGGTGCATTCGCACAAGCAACGCCTTTTAGGATCCATGGTCAGCTGTCACTCATAGGCCCAGGTAACCACTAGATCCATTGCTGAATCTTGGTAGATGAATTCAATAGATGAATCTTGGTTGCTCACCCCATGAATTCAGGGGGCTCAGGTACTCAGGGCGACGGCCGGCGCCCCACATTTCGAGAAAGCCGGCCAGAGGCGAACCATGCTGCATGCGACGCACACGCAGCGCGGATATTGGCCACAAAACACGCCACGCCATCTTCAATTCGGCCGGTTGGAAAGACAATTGATAATGGTCACGAATGATCACGTCGTAACGTGCTTATCACGTGCAAAGCCGGTATAAAAGGTGCCTCATCTCACTAGAGTACTCATTCGGCATTCTGATGCCGGCCCTGGAAGGTGACTTCGAATCACTCTCCGGAGGCCAGCACATTTTTGACTGCTGAGGGGATAGGGGTATCCCCAAGGCTGGGGGGGGGCGGCTTTCGCCGCGATCCGCGGGGAGGGTGGTTCTTCACCGCAGACTGCGGCGGACAGCGTAATCTGGCAGAATTTTCCGTACTATCCCGACCAGAGTACGGGAAAATTCTGACAGATTTCGGAAAGATTCTGCCAGAAAACGAGAAAATTCTGCCAGAAAGCGGTAAAATTACCACCAGAGGAGGGCAAAATCGTTCCGTAATCTGGCATAATTTTCCCGTAATCTGTCAGAATTTTCCCGTAATGCTCCGGCCTGAGTGTGAATACTTTCTACGTGCGTCGTGCAGCAAGCGAAGACTATGAATACCTCAGCGGCGACGCTATGGCGGAGCAGATTAGAAGGGGCCTTAACTTTGCCGAGCAAGCAGAATTTGTTCAAGCTTTTACTATCATGGAAGCAGAAGGGAACGGAATAAAATTGGAGAATGATTAACAATGAAAATAAGAAAAAGTTGTTACGCACGTCGCCGCCATGGCAGGGTGGGCGTCATGCGCGGGCGAGGCGTCAAGCCGTTCATTCTCCAACGCCATGCCCGCGCGTGCAGCGCTGGCGTTAACTGGTATGATTAGCGCTTTATCTCGTACCCCATAGTCTCTAACCCGTTCCGTATCGATCGGGACGAGATGCCATAGAATCGTGCTCGGCGAACGGGCCGCGTCACATGTCGGTGTACCGGCCGCGTCGCGTGACAGTGCACTGCTACGATAGCGCTGGACCGCCTTACAGCATAAGCTACTGCGATGAAATTTCGCAGTACGTGCTGTTGTTTAAGCACGCGCCCCTGCGATTGAGCGTTGTGTTGGGAGTGGTTACTGGAGTTGGATGCATATTCGACACGCATTGAATGCGGGGCTTTTCTGAGTAGTAATAGTCGCCCTGAGTTATTCGGTGGACTGAATACAAATTTAATGTCTATTTTTCGCAAGATGATCAAAGAAATATTTCACATTTTTTCAAGAATTAAGTCAACAGGTGGGGTCGCAGCTTGATTTCGTTTTTGAGCGTGTACGTTACCTTTAACTGAAAGGAATGTTTCTACCGTTATAGGTGAAAATTTATCGGCAGTACAAGGTTTGTAAAAATCGAGCCCTTTCATATTTTGGAGTGGGTATTTTTTCAAAATATGAATCTTGCAGGTTACGGCCATGCACAAAAGATGCGCAGTAGTCTTTTAGCATCAGAAAAATGAGAATTTCAAGTAGTTTGACCCAATCACTCTGATTTTTTTTGAATGAATGTTTTTTTTCAGTTGAAGCCCGCTAGCAAAAGCGCGTGTGCAAGAGGCCACTCTTATATTTAGTTATGCACAAAAAAAGTTTTCCCATTTGTCACTTCGTTTCATTTAACTCCGGAGTGGTGATCCAGATGCGATTCCGGTAGGTGATAGAACGGCATTGAAAAGAAAATGGGCTTTTGGCTTTTGTGAACCATATCATGCCCAACATTTCATTTCGTTTCATGATGGTTAGAAAAATGAGTGATTTGTTGCTCGCACAACGTTTCTTTCTACTGAATCACTTTCAATCGAAAAAAGTGAGAGTGATAGGGTCCGATTTTTTTAAATTTGTTATTTTTATCGGACAAAAACTGATACGGCTCATCGTCGAGCATGGTCAAAATCTGTAGAAATTATTCTCCAAAAGGTAAAAATTATATAATTTCACGGGACGTAACGTTTACATATCCAATAACCCTAATCGTTTCCTTATAGCTCATGACCTTTAATAGCATTTCGATAACAGGAAAACCCGTTTACTTTAATTATCTATACGGAAAGGAATCGTTGAAAACTTCTTATTTTTGAGGGCTCATAACTTTCATAGTCTTGGCTTTTTCAAAATTTATTGAAAGGAGAGCCTAAATCTTTTGCACCCTGCATCGATCCAATTTGGAAAAACCACGAAATAAAAAAGATTATGTGTTCCAAACCTTCTCGATTCCTAGGTGAAGTGCCTCCTATGTACAGTGTGTTTCGCCAGTATTTGGACGTCCACCATCTTTTTTCGTTAGAATGTGCCACAGAGCTCAGCTTGGGTTTTCTAAAGAAAAAAGGATTGAAAATCAATCTTTCATGGGTCTGTCCTTTCTGAAAAGCATACCTATAATATCAACGAACGAGCTCTGGATGCCTATCCAAAGCCATGATGCATTTGTAAATTTTAAATCCTAAAATATAACGAAATTTAACAAAGCGGTATTCAAAGTAGATTTCCAGGTAACGAGGAAGAGTTACAATAAACGCCAAAGAAAGAAGGGGGAGTTTTATTCACACTTCCGTTCGAACATATGTAGATTATGGTTAGATGACGCGCAGGGAAGTGTTTTCGAGTTTTTATAGTCCATTTTCAATAAATTTCTCGAGAATCAGCCTTTTCGGGTCAGTAACGCTATTAAGGCTACTCACCGAGACTTCTATGTATTTAAACCAAAAAAATTCGGAATGTGAATTCCAGATCGTTGTACACTGCACATAGAGCTCAGTACTTGTACACTGTACGGAACACTAAAAATTCCACCCAAAACTTTGTCTCTTTTTTTGGATTCCTAGGAATAATTATGAACTTAAGTAGCTCTTCTCACCAGGATTTTGTGTGTTTTTTAATTAAAAAGTTTTCGAATGAAAAATAGTGATTTGAGGGAATTTTTTGAAAGATGATGCTACAGGCGCGATTCTGATCAAAGCCTACGAGCAATGGGCTGTAGTAAACCACCCCTATCAGATGATCTGATATTAATTCGATAAGATGATCCGATATTCTTCCAGACAATTTTCAGATGATCTTAATCCCGTATTGATTCATAATTATCGCTATCAGTCACAACTGGTCGCTGAACTTAGGCCCGTATTCATTCCATTGGCGATGATTCGCCCTAAAGCGGTCGTCCTCGCATATTCATGATATGTTAACACATGATTATATGTGTGAGAATGAGAAAAGCCGGCCCTCATTCTGCAGGTGGTCATTCTCTAATCGACCAACTCCATGCTTTCTTTATCAATGAATGGAATGAGATGTTTGTTGTTTTGTGATAGCTGATAATGATAACTGGTATTTCATCTGAAGAATAAGAGGCGCTCCGGGGTTGCTCTTAAAGATAAGACGAGCTTTTGCGGGAGTGCGTGCTCTCTCGCTTTCCTCTGTCCAGATGATCTGTAGAAGTTCAGCTAACCTGATGAAATTAGCACCATCTTAAAAACGTTCATCATCTGAATGATGCGCTTACAGATGAGATTCATATGCTTCACCATATCATCAACATAATCTTACAGATCATTCCAACATTTCTTCATACGACCGTTTAAGATCATCTTAACTTCATTTTGAGGGGGTTTACTACAGCCCAATGTGTCATTCTCTGTTTCAGAAACCACTATCGTACAAGTGGGGTGGCTGTTTTTGTCAATAAAAGGACCGAATAAAATGCATCTGAGTATCTAAAAAGAACAACATTCCGATGATAATAATACAGAACTTTTCTCCGGAATGGGAGCCATGAATGAGTGCAAGTTAGGAATAAAAGTCAGAGTAATCACATGAAAAGAAGAAAGGTGGCAGAATAAAAGAACAGATTAAACCCTTGGCGAAGGTTGAACGATCGATGAAAATGATGTGAAAATGATGATGACGCGTCATCCTACTACCTTAGGGAAACTTTGGGGAGTAAAGTTATACGTCACGTTGGGGAGTGAAAGAACACGTTATCACAGGTGATGTGGCACGTGACCAGTCTCACTCCCCAAGTATTCCCTAAGGGAGTGAAACTTACTACCCAATACCCTCACAAAAATCATGCGTTTCGCCGCGCGCGGCGTTTACTCCCTTAGGTGGAAAGTGGTCCCCCGACTGAAAAAGTGTCAAAACAGGCCACGCCCACCTGTTATTCACCCCCCAAGTTTATGAGAGTATGTCGAGTCGAGTCATCGAGTCATGGTATCGACTGAAACAGTCGACATCGAGTCATTAGACTACTCGATTATTCGAAATTTTGAAAAATCGAATTAGTCGAAAACTCGATTATTCGAAATTTTGAAAAATCGAGTTAGTAGAAAACTCGATTATCCGAAATTTTGAAAAATCGACTTAGTCGAAGACTCGATTATTCGAAATTTTGGAACTTCGAGTTAGTCGAAGACTCGATTATTCGATAGACCCTAATAGTCGAAGGAACTCGATAGTCGACTGTTTCGAGTCAAAAAAAAAACAACGTTAGGTAAATTACTCCATGTAGTTAAAGGCACAGTTCACGCTCAGACATGAATTTTATGATTTTTATTTGTTTGTGTAGTAGACCCCTCCTGTATAACACGTGCCAAGTGCGAGATCTCAATTCCTCCAAATAAGCGAGATAGAAGCCCCCACCACAGGCCCGACCCCCTTCACTAACCATCACAGGCCCGACCCCCTTCCGGATTTTCGACCTCGATATCGGCTGGATGGATAGATGAATTTCAACCGAGCCTACGTTCTTCAGTCCATTACCGGTCTTTGTCCGTATCCTGACTCGCTCTCGCGCAACGGCTGCGAATGAAAAGAAATACAAGCCTAAGATAACTCGTTCACCAATTTTCCGTTTTCAAATAGTTGGCTTTTCTAAACAGCCATAACTCCTTTCTTAGGGGTTCTTGAACGATATTGAAGATACCGCTGTGATCAGCGTGTGATTTTCCCCAATATAATCATTAAAACAGAAAAATAATTTTCTGGGTGTTCTGTGCCTTTAACCGAAACTTAGCCACCAGTTTTAGAAGACGTATTTGCTGACCATGATGACGGAGACTCCTCCGTGAGTTTAGAAGATCTCGAAATAGACGACTATATGTCGTGACTTATTGATGGTAAACTCACACCCGGCTATTTCCACGGTTCTGTCTTCAAGAGAGATTTTCGCTTGCTCATTTATGCCGTGATCCCTCTGAGTTGCATTCCTCCCCAATAATGAAATTTGTACGGTTTTCGTAAGATTTGGAATTTCGCCTTTGGAATTTACTAACGGACATTAAAAAATAAGTGTTGGTTCCAACAGTCCTACTCTGACAAGGAACCCACTTTTAGTCTGCGTGGTCATTCCAACTGAAATGTATTTTTCTAGAACTATATTGAACGTGGAATCGCTGCCGAGATGTCGTACGTTCGTGCCGTGGCAGTGTGGAGGAAAGAAGATCGTCTCCGTGCAAACCGACGTCAACCCCTCCGAGAAGAGGGTTTTTGTCATGGGAGAGGTGCTGGTCGGCCGCAGCTCTCCTGAGGATTTTATTACAAAGGGCCGGCGTCGAGAGGAATCCAGGTCCAGCACGAAAGTATCCATGTGCCACCTGCGGCGAGGATGTTACCTGGCATAAAACAAGTGTCCAGTGCTTCGGATGCCAAAGGTGGGTGCACTTCTCCTGTTCGGGCCTCAGTTCTGTGAGGCATCATGACTCATCCTTTCGGTGTGTTCTATGCTCTGCCCCCAACAACTCTGATTCCTCAATCACCAACCGCCCCCTCTCCATTGTTCACATTAATCTCAACGGCCTTCGCAACAAGTTATCTGAACTCTCTCTATTCGCACGTTCTAATCACCCGGATGTTATCATGGTTCAAGAAACCAAACTCTCTCCATCTACCACTTATCCCCAACCTAACATTCCGGGCTACACCGCCTATCACATGCCAAGGACAGCTCTTGGGGGCGGAGTGTCTACTTTCGTTCAATGTGCCTTACCTTCTCATATTATCCCTAATACTCCTAAGGACGGTACTCTCGAGTACATTCCTGTCCACCTCCCCCTCAAAACCCCTTTATCTCTATTTAACATATATATTCCTCCTATATCATCTTGTCCCCCCTCTTATAATCCTATTCCCCTCCTTAAGCAGTTGTACGACTGCTCACTCTCCCCTTCAGCTGTCTTTGCGGGTGACTTCAATGCTCACACGTTCTGTTCCGCTCTTGATTCTGACGCCAGGAAGATGTCGAAGAATGGGCTGAGGAGTGTGACCTGGTTATCCTCAATGATGACCAGCCCACTCGTCTCCCGGCCAACGGCCGACCTTCTAGCCCAGATATCTCTCTTGTGTCATCCAATCTCTCTAATGCTTGCACGTGGTCCACCTCCACAACTCTCTCCAGTGATCACATTCCCGTCTTTGTCTATATTGATCTCTCTGACTCTCTTGCCCCTTACTCTGGTTTTCGTCATCGTACTTATCTTAATTTAGGCCTAGCAGACTGGACCCTGTTCAGAGATGTTGCACTCCGCCATGCGGTCGACTTCCCATGGAATGGTGATGTTCATCAGAAAGAGCGCCATCTAATAAGTGCCATCCGCAAGGCCATGAAAGCAGCAATTCCTGAGGGTCGTGTCAAGACCTTTTTTCCAAATGTCAGCAGGGAAATACTGCAGAAGATAAGAACCAGAGATGAGAAGAGAGCCGCAGACCATCTAGACCCGGACATAGCTGTGCTGGATAACGAGATCAAGCAGGATCTGGATAAGAACAAGAAGGAATGCTGGGAGAAGTTCACTGAAAAGCTGCATTTCAAGGCTGACGGAACTACGACGTGGAAAGTCTTGAGGAAAATTTCCGGCAAGTCCGCTCCCTCGATGAGCTCCGCTATTGAGTTCGAGGAGAACGTCTTCAAATCAAGGAAAGCGGCTGCTTACGCACTCGGCAAGAATTTTTTCATCACACGTACCAAGCGAGGCGTGCAAAACAGAGTCACGGTTAGAGAGCTGAGCCGGTTGCCGCTCATGAACGCATCTGAGGCCTTTACTCTCACACAGGTAGAGAAGGCTCTCAAAGAAATGCGGAATTCGAAGGCTATCGGACCTGACGGTATCTCCCCAGCCATCCTGAAGAAGCTTCCCACGGAACTTCTACCGATGCTTGCAGATATCATTAACACTTCTTTCCGGACCTGCACTCTACCCCAAGCTTGGAAGACAGCCAATGTGATACCGTTGCCAAAGCCAGGCAAGTCTCAAAGCACGGCAAAGGTCTTTCGACCAATAAGCCTGTTATCGCCCGTCGCTAAATTAGCTGAAAAGTTGATCGTGACGGACCTGGCTGATCAAAATGAGCGACAGCAGCATCAGCATGGGTTCAGCAAACTTCACTCCACTACTACAGCTCTATTGGAGATCGTGAGCTTTGCGGTCGATGGGTTCAACATGAGAAAGCCCCTGAGAACGGTGGCCGTCGCCCTCGACCTGAGCAAAGCGTTTGACTCTGTTAACTTGGGACTGCTGTCCGAGAAACTGCTCAAGTCGTCGCTACCATCATGGCAGAAGCGATGGATTGCAGCGTTCACTAAAGGCCGCCGTGCTAAGGTTCTGTTCCAGAATCATGTATCCGATAGCATTCCAATAGCAGCCGGTGTTCCGCAAGGCGGAGTGTTGTCCCCTGCCCTATTCAGCCTGTATCTTGAGGACATTCCCGAGCCTCCCAATGATGTAAGGATTGTTATGTATGCCGACGACATCACCATCATGTGCCAGGATCGTGACCTGCAGATAGCCGCTAACAAGATCAGCGCCTATCTCGTCGAGTTGAAGCTCTTCCTCGATAAAATGGTGCTCACAGTCTCTGCCGCAAAATCCTCTGTTTCAGTGTTCACAACGAACACCAAGGAACACAGTGCCCATCCAGATGTCAAATGGGATGGTGACCTGTTGCCAGCAGCAAAATTCCCAAGCTGCTTGGCCTTATTCTTGATCCCTCACTGAAGTTCCACAAAAACGCGGAACAGAAACAAACAGTCGTCAAAGCTAGACTTAATATCTTGAGAGCTCTCGGAGGAACATCATGGGGAAGCAGCCGAGAGACTATATTGAGAACCTACAGAGCAATACTTCAGCCGGCTCTGGAATATGCGGCACCAGTGTGGCAGCACCTGGTGTCTGACAGCTCCTGGAATAAGCTGCAGCGTGTACAGAATGCTGCGCTTAGAATTGCTACCGGTTGTGCAAGGAGCTCCCCGGTGGAGCATCTTCACGCGGAGGCCTGCATATTGCCGGTCAAGGAGCATTGTGAACTCCAGGCACATCAGATGTATATTAATGTTCTGAGGCAACCGAATCATCCGTCAAAGAGAATCATGAAGCCCATAAGAGAGAGGTCGATTAGGACGCCGTTCGCCGATGCTCCTCGTAAAGTTGATGTACAGAGATGGGCCGACTCCAAAATGGAAAGGCTTCGTCTTCTGCGTGAGGAGCACACCCAGTTTGTTCGAGGATATCTAGCAAAGGCGGCTGTGAACCCTATCTTGGGAACGGTGCCGCCTCGGGTTTGCGAGTCCGAATCTCAACTCGGCAGACGAGCCAGATGTGCTCTTGCATAGCTGCGCTGTGGTCACTCTATTCTGCTCATGTCTTACGTCAACAAGATCGACAGCAGCCGACCAGACGCATGCCCGGACTGTGGTGCTCCCGGACACGACACGGCGCACTTGTTCATGTGCCCGAAGAGACCTACCTCCTTAACAACAATGGACCTTTGGACGAATCCTGTGAAGGCCGCCCAGCTCCTCAACCTATGACAAAAACCATTTTGAGGCTGCAGAAGAAGAAGAAGAACGTGGAATCCGAGTCAGGGCTGGGCACACGTCCCGGCTTGGCGAATCTGAATATGCACCCCCCTTAGCTCGGTAATTTTTAGGCACCCCCTTATGGGAAATCGAAATTGGCTGTTTTCCGAAAAGCTGGACAGCCATGATCTTGACCTCCTGATTTTGATGAACAAGAATATAAAAAAAGCACTGAATAGAGAATATTCCGAAAATGGCAACAAAAAAGGTAGTGTAATTTCTGAACTTCAAAACAACCCCATGAGGAAAATTTGTAAGTAAGACGGTAAGTTATGACAAAAGATAAAACATTTTTCAATACAAAACAATTGAACAATTACCAACAACAGAACTACTACTATTGCAATAATTAATGTTTCCTGTCGAATATTTTCATAAACCTATGAAGGATTAGTTAATCTGTGTTTGATTGTTCTGATGTGGAAATCAGGACTATTTTGTGTTGTGGAACAATGTTAGGATTCATGTGATTCGTAGGGAGTAAAAAACCCGAGTTTTACCCTCCTAGAATGCCGCAATCCCTTAAAATATCGGCTTGCCGTGCGATACGGTGTTCGTACGCAGCTACACAGCGCACACGGGAAGGGACGCGCACACAATATTAATAAAAAATGTATTTTATTACAGAACGGGGGGAGAAAAGGATTGAAACTGAAGGAAATGGAAGATGGTGAAGGTAGTCTATTCTGGATGTACCCATTTTAGAAATTTAATGTAAATAAACAAAGTTAGAGCGGGTGAAAATATTTAGCCGTGACAAGGTTCATTCAAACGAACCTAGTTGATCAAAACTAGCATTAAACTGAGAGCAAAGGATATTGTTAGAAAGAGGAGAATCTGGCAAACATTTAACTTTCATTAGAACTGATTTTTAATGTGATTTAAGGACCTTAAATCTCGTCCCGGTTTTACCCCGAAAACCGGGACAAAACCGGGACGAGGTTTAAGGTTCTTATATCACATCAAATATCAAATTTATTGAAACCAAGGTGTTCGCCAGATTCTCCTCTTTCTTTCAATGCTCTTACTTTTTATGTTCAATGCTGTTTTCATTCAACTAGGTTCATTTGAATGAACGTTGTCGAATCCAAAAAACTCACCCCGCTCCAACTTAGTTTATTTACATTAGATTTCTATAATGGTTACATTGAAAGTACCGAATTTCAAGGGATTGCGGCACTCCAGATGGCTACAACTCGGGTTTTTATAATTCCAAAGCCCTATTCAGTGCACTTGTGCTCTGCAGGGTACTGATAGCAGTTTTTTTACCATGAGGAGAGACATGGTACTTCTCAAGGAGGACACGATCATTAACTTCTCTCACAAGACCTTGCAAAGTCCTCAATTTTCACAATCTGATCTCTTCATAAGTCACATTCTCATGAGCTAAAATTAGTTGGCTAGTCGTGATACTAAATGTGCTACCTGTGATTTCAATCTGTACTAATACAGCAGTTCGCTGATTCTTTTTTGAACGTGAACGATAGCGCTTCTGAGCGCTCTCTTTGTATGTTTGCCTCGAATCGGTTACCACCCGTGTAGTAATAAATGAACGTCGCACCAGAGAATCATGACATCATACCAATCCTTACTTGCTACTAGATAACGGAGTAGTGTTTATTTCTTTATCAAAGTAATGAAACAAATTATAGATAATACTTAATTCATAGTTAATAAAATGAAACCTCGACAGCAACTATTAATTTTTGCGAACGCAACCTGCATATCTTTCAATAATTTGAATTCTGTGAGTGTTTTTTGTTTCGAAAAGCGGAGCTGAAGAGTTGACAAATCAAAAGAAAAGCGTGTACTATTTTTTTCCCTGAAATTCGGCAGAACAGGCACTTTGTTTTTATCTGGGTGTTCGGTTTAGGCACCCCCCTTTGCCCTCTCCGCAGCGTCCAATATGCACCCCTCTAAGGTCAACCGGGACGCGTGCCCAGCCCTGATCCGAGTGCCCTCCTTGCAGCTGCCTAAAAGCACTCTGAAAAAAGTTATACGCGTTTTCGAAAGCTTGGCGACCAGGCAAGGGTACCCCCTCATGGAATTTTTTGAGGTGCTCTGAAAAAAAGTTCCGCATTTTGCTCAACACTTGTATGTAGAAGTGGTCTAAGGT
The DNA here is from genome assembly GCA_029168955.1 of Aplectana chamaeleonis. NCBI lineage: Eukaryota > Metazoa > Nematoda > Chromadorea > Rhabditida > Cosmocercidae > Aplectana > Aplectana chamaeleonis. The sequence continues at coordinate 948,562 of JAPDOI010000136.1, forward strand.
GCTGAACACGAATCTGGGGTCCGTTTGTCGAAATTCTGAGGTATACTATAGGTTGCCGTATGTGCCATGCTATTGAGGAGGGGGAATTCACCATGATAATTCGAAAACCGACAAATGATTATCAAAGTCGTATTCAGCTCCCCGAATAACCCCCAGGAACAAATGCTGAGTCGAATCGCCTCCGTTCCGCGAAAGTCTGACTAAATTGCCGTATACCCGCCGTAATCTACCGTAATCTGTCAGAAATTCTCAACTGGACCTTAGGTTCGTGTTAAATACTCCAAAGAATATGAGCCACATCTATTGTAGAAATCTGCAAATCTCAGAAGTCGCGTTCTGCCCTCGAAGTTTTTACATGCTGCGGAGCTTTGAACGAAGCAAGTCGTAGACTTCGGAGTCGTAGACAGTAAACAAGTAAACCCCAGATTCGCCCCAAATAACCAACCTGGGAGGATTTCAGATCAAATCTGGAACACTTTTATAAACGCTTTCAGAGCCCTCTTTAAATAAAAGCTCGGCGCAAAATCCGTGAAAGTGGAAAAGCTGTCACTCTGTGCAAAAATCGAGAAATATGCTCTCACTTGAACTTCGAGCAGGGGGTTGTTTTGGACCCTGAGCACCTATTATGAGGTCCGATTTCAGATTTTCCACAGACTAAAGCGCGTTTTGGAACGTACAAGAGGTGCGGAACCCTGGCTAAAAACGTCTATAACTTTTTACAGAGTGGTTTTAGGCAGCTTCAAAGAGCGCGCTTGGATTCTACGTCAAAAACGGTTATGGGAAAGTACACTTCAACCGGAATGGCCAGAGCAACCAATAATAGTTCCCTTGTGAGAACATCTTTCGCGCCGGTACCGCGATCCGCGATTGTGCCGCGCTCGTCTTTTCGTCAAGTTACCCGCTCGACCCACCCGTGGTCATTCCTGTGCACATACCATGATGCTACCGTAATCGTTCCCCCCAGGTCCAGCGCTCTCATGCTGTGCAGATTTGTAAAGCGGCGCGAAATAGGACACGGGCAACTACCTTATAGCTTTGGGTTAATCTGATAGTCAATACTCGTTCGGGTACAACAACGAGACGGCATGGGTGATATGACGCAGTACGATAAGGGGTGAGGCTGACGGAATCGCGGTACGCTCCTGGTTCGAGAAAAGAAAAGTGATTCGAGTAAAACAGTCGAAATAAGGTGTTTTAGAATTTCAGTTGCCGAAATTTGCAAAAAATGAGTTAGCCGAAAACTTGATCATTCGATTATTCGAAAAATAGAGTCAATTCGACTACTCGATTATTCAAAATTTAAAAAAATCTAATTAGTCGAAAACTCGATTATTCGAAATTTTAAAAAATCGAATTAGTCGAAAACTCGATTATTCGAAATTTTAAAAAATCGAATTAGTCGAAAACTCGATTATTCGAAATTTCGAAAAATCGAGTTAGTCGAAAACTCCATTATTCGAAATTCCAAAAAATCGAGTTAGTCGAAAACTCGATTATTCGAAATTTTCGTCGAGTCGCCGAAGTATAGCCGCCACGGTCAACACAGAACCCACTTGTGGCTCAATCGTGTTGAAACTGGTTGAGGCTCGGCTCATAAACATCCATATTTATTCATTAGATGTTCCTCGAACCGCTTGAACTTGTTAGGAGATTAATTGTGCTAAAGGGACTATTCTCTTCTAGAGTTTTTTTTAAATCAAAAAATTTCGTTGTTATTGACTCGGTTCTCCCATCGATACAATCGAAACTCGCATCAATAAACTAAATAAAGGAATTGTGTGGAAGTACACAGTTATTTGAGAAGGAAATCTGTTGTTTCTAAGCCACAGCTATGATTGAAACATTGAGCCACATGACCTCTCTTTTCGACCGGGATAGTAATGCTGATGTGGTTTTCTTCGATTTTTGTAAAACATTCGGCAATGTAGCGCATAATAGGCTAAAGGGACTGTCCACGATAAGAACCGTTTTCAAACAAATTCACCCCATTTGAATATTGTTTCCTTCTCCGAGTCGATTTTTCAGTTCCTTGTTTCGATTGGTGGCCGTTGAGTGGAGTGGGCGATGACTGCGCTTCACAAGGAATTTCAGGGCCGTGTAAAGCTATCTAGATCTCTTTTTAGCCGTTTTTCGCAGCTGCCATGAACCCCGATACTTTCGATTTCTGGTGAAAACTCGAAGACGGTTTCCATCGTGGACACTGCATTTAATAGTATGGGGACCGGAATGTGATGTCGTTTCTGCGAATTTCAATACTTAATTGTCATTTATCAGCTCACTGTTTTGTTCACAGGGGTGCCAAAGACATTGTGAAGTTATAGTGACTTCTCCACTTATAGGCAACTGGATTATTTTTTCTTAATTTTGGGTAAAATGGCCACCCAATTACCGGAAGAGGCACACATCCGGCATTGCATGCTCTCTGAGTTTCTCAAGGGAAGTAACGCTACAGTTGCTACCAAAAACATTTGCGATGTTTATCCAAATGCATTAGACATTCGTAAATGCTAAAGGTGGTTTTCCAAATCCAAATTAGGTAATTTTGATCTTTCGACTTGTATCGATCAAGAAGGCCATCAACGTTAGGCAACGACTTCGTAAAGGCACTCTCCAACTTCAGAACCGTTTTTCTGTTTCATATTCTACCTTGAAAACGGTCCCACGCCGAATCCAACGATGTCTCTGGAATCGTACAAGACCCCCCGAAAACGGAGTTATGGTCCCTCAAAAATTGAGCTAGGGAAGCATGGTGGACTAGTTGTCCGAGGCTTGTAACTTCCGTCATTGGCAGCCGATGTATGCGAGCTGACCTGAGTAAAGAGAGAAGTAGAGTGAAGGGTAGAACGGGTCCATTGATCTGAAACCATCATTCCTCTCAGGATCTCGAGTTTACACTTGTTCACGTCGGAGAGCGGGCATCACGCCTTTGGGGTTTGCCTTGCACTCAAATTGACAACTTCGGGCCCTTTTGGGGCTCTTCGTGGCTCGCTTTCATGCGTTCTTTCGACTTTAACGCTACATTGTGCCCCTCCACTACCAAGTCCTAGATGAAACTGAAACACATTTTTTATCGTAAACACTGCCTTTAAGGGCAGGAAGTGGAAGCGAATCCATGTCAGACGATCGAGGATTTGTCAAGTGGTCTTAGCCAACCTTGGTCGACCATACAAGAGCATTTGAAGCAGATTGGGATAGTAAGTAGAGAAGGTGTTAGGGTCCAACACGACAATGCAAGACCGCGCTGCGCAAGTGAACCCTACAAAAATTAATGAATTGGGGTGGGAGGTGCTGCCTCATCCACAATATTCCTACGATGTTTCAACATCGGATTTCCACTTACTCCGAGCGCTGCAACTCTCTTTGAAGGCAGACACGCTCGAAAAAGTTGTTGACATATCTATGTTACTGGAGTCGTATTGCCCAGAGTAGAAGGCTCGCGCCGTTAGAAGCATCAAAAACGAGTTGAAACTATGAAATTTGAGCAATGCATGTCGCAAAATTTCGTCAACCCCGCCCCCAAATACAAACTCGTACTTATTGGTCGTTCGAATACGGTCGCTTTGGCTGGATTTTGATGCTTTCAATGAGGTGAGAGTTCTAGTACCGTCTGGCTACTGGCTTAGCTACCTCAACAGTTTTGTCGCTAATATTCGCGGTTTCAACCGCGCGGGGTAAAACTCGTCCAATTTCATACGATAACAAAAACAACCGTTATTCCTCTACTAGCTTACAGTTTTCGTTGTTTTTTTTCGTTATTTCCCCATTCTACTACTATGTACCAGTTTCACACCTTCGATTTATATAATTAAATCGATATAATTTTTGAGCGTGTCCGCTGCCCTTAAAGGCAGCGTTCACGATGATCATCCTCTTCGACTTTCCACAGTGAAATGATAGGCGAGAAGGATGCTAGGCTCCCAGTGTCTGAAGAACGGTATAAAACGAGCTAGGAGCGGCAAAATAACGGCTGCAAACAAGCCTTTTGGTGCCCCAGATCCGCCCCCTCGGATTGAACAAATGAAGACTCAGATTACAGGAATGATCAAGTGAAGGAAGTGCTGATAAGTGAGTTAACCGCTTCATTGCACTGATAGGTATCATTCTTCCATAGGTCAATTCCTCCACGCTCAAAAATCAACGTAAACAAGGGAGGGCCTATTTTGGCACAAAAACGCGCCTTTCGTGTCCTTTTTAAGCATGCCTTGCTATATAGGGCACCAGACCTTCCGTAAGGGGTCGTTTATACTCTTGCCGCCGCGCGGCGCGGCACAGTGCATTTCTGTAAGAGGTCGTTTATACTTCCGCCGCGGGCGGCGCGGCGAATTGCAATACAGCCGTATCGATCGAGCGGCGCCGCCTGGCGGCGCCGCGAGGGCGCCGCGAGGCGTTTAGAATTTATCGGCTCGAAATCTTCCAACGGCGCCGCACGCGGCCGCCGCCTGCCGCGCCGCCCGGGGAGAGGAGGCGGCGCGGCGGCCGCGTGCGATCCTCTTTAACATCACGTGCTTTTTGGCTGATATTATATATATATACATTCTCAATTTGGCTCCTCTGAATGATCGCTAAAATTTCTTCCGAGGTCCTGGAAGTTGTTTAGAGTAGGCTGGGTTGTGAGTCCTTTTTTTTTCGCTCCTAAAATAATTTTTCTATAGAGAAAAATTTTCAGAAGGCTCTACCTGCTTTCGAGTGCGGTGTTATAATACAAAGGATAATAAATGTTTCTTTTGCAGAAGAAATCACTCATTACAATCGACCTTGTGCTATGTCAGACCTACTCCAGGCTGTGTTTAGCGTCATTCTGCGACTTCGCCGCGTCAGTTTGTCGCAGCTCGATTATACATCATAGTGGCGCGATTTTCATGCGGCGCGGCGCGCCGCGTCACCTCACTTTTAGCCGCGCCGCTCCGCGGCGGAAGTATAAACGACGCCTAAGCCGTGGAGATATCGGAAGTGAAATTCATCGTGTACACTGCCTTTAAAGGCACAGGACACTATACTTAGTATCCGAATCACTCCTTTTCGGATATCCGACCGGATATCCGAGACTCGGGTAATCCGATATCCGAAAATTCGAGAAAACGCTTTATCTGAATCGAACCAATATCCGGGAAATTTAAAATCGGCATTATCTGAAGCGAACCAGTATCCGAAGGGTCAGAAATTAGGATAAAATCGGATAAAATTCGGATAAATTCCGGATAAATTCGGGTAAAATTTCGGATAAAATCGGATAATTTTCGGATAAAATCGGATAAAATCGCACTAGGCCACGCCCATTCTCCGTACCGCCTTCTATTTAGTGAATTAACAAAGGATTTTCCTCCTCCTTCCGAATTCGGAAGAGTCGTTGCGGCGCCGAGAGAATGGGGGTGGTCAAGTGAGATGACCAAGTGGCTAGTTATTTAGTGTAGAAGTTTTTTGTATAGTCGCTTTGCATACTTTTCACTTGCTAGTTGCTCTGAAAACCCTTTGTATGAATAATACTGCGCCTCCCAACGACGATATAGTAATTGAAGAATTGTGTTAATATTTTCATTAATATGCATATATGAAGATTGAAGTTTGTATGTGAACATGCCGCGAATGCGATGAAGGACTAATGTTTGCTCAATTATGGATGTTTCAAAGGCTTGCCTTGAGTTCCTGGTTTATTTTTCACCGTTTTGAATCAACTTTGTGCCAAAAATATCCGAAGTTATCCGAAATGTATCCGAATCTTTGGAAAAATGGCATTATCTGAATCGATCCATTATCCAAGAATTTGAAAAAGCGCATTATCTGAATCGAACCAATATCCGAAAAATTTAAAATCGGCATTATCCGAATCGATTCATTATCCGAAGAATTATCTTCGGATAACAAGTATACAGGACACCCAGAAAATTATTTTTCAGGTTTTATCCTAATCTTGGAGATGGCCACACTCTGATCACAATTGTATTTCTGAAATCGTCCAAGACCTCCTACGAACGGAGATATGGCTCCTCAAAGGCAGTGTTCACGATAAAAAATGTGTTTCAGTTTCCACTAGGAATAGGTAGTGGAGGGACCCAGTGTAACGTTGACGTCGAAAGAACGCATGAAAACGAGCCAGGAAAAGCTTCAAAAGAGCCCGAAATCGCCACCTCGAGCGCAAGGCAAACCCCAAAAGCGCATCACACGCCCACCGACGTGAACAAATGAATGATCGAGATCGTGAGATGAGCGATGATTTCCAATCATTAGCCCCATTCTTCCCTTCATCCTCAACTTCTCTCTTTACTCAGGTCAGCTCGCATACATCGGCTGCAAAAGACGGAAGTTGCAACCCTCGGACAACTCGTCCACCATGCTTCCTTAGCCCAACTTTTGAGGGACCATAACTCCGTTCCCAGAAGGTCTTGTACGATTCCAGAGACATCATATGAATCAGCACGGTACCGTTCTCAAGATAATCGAAAAAACGATTTTTATCGTGAACACTGCCTTTAAAGGCAGTGTTCACGATGATTATCCTCGTTGACTTTCCACGATGAAATGATAGGCGAGAAGGATCCTAGGCTCCCAGTGTCGAAAGAACGGTAGAAAACGAACCAGGAGCGGCAAAATAACGGCTGCAAACAAGCGTTTTGGTTCCCCAGACACGCCCCGTGCCCCAGATCCGCCCCTCGAAAGGAACAAATGAAGACTCAGTTTATAGGAATGATCAAGTGAAGGAAGTGCTGATAAGTGAGCTGATCGCTTCATTGCACTGATAGGTATCATTCTTCCATCGGTCAATTCCTCCACGCTCAAAAATCAACGTAAACAAGGGAGGGCCTATTTTGGCTCAAAAACGCTTCTTTCGTGTCCTTTTCAAGCATGCATTGCTATATAGGGCACCAGACCTTCCGCAAACCGTGAAGATATCGGAAGTGAAATTTATCGTGAACACTGCCTTTAAAGATGCCTGTATTTTGAAGGTGGAAAATTCGTGGACGATTTGTCTCAGGCCTATATTTCTCTTCATTCGCAGTCGCGGCACGAGAGCAAAATAATATGAGGAGACAGATAGGAAAGGGAGTGAAGAACGACGACCTGAACGGAAAGACCGAATATGGAATAAATTCGAATGAGCCAGCTTTTTTTTGAGGTCTGATTTTTTAATAGATTCGAATGGCCTCTTTTTTTGAGGTCCGATTTTCGAATAGTATTCGAATGTAGCGATTTTAGGAATTCCGATAATGAATACGAATTCGAATGGCAATAATTCGAATATATTGATTCGAATCTATTCGAATAGCACAACTATAATAGCAACCCCGCCAAGCAAGGAGATCTCAATTTGCTGAAATAAGCGAGAAAAAAATGGGGGAGGGTAAATGGATCACATTCCTCCACCAGAAAAGAAACAACGTGCCACACCCAACGGAAAGTTCCCGATCTCAATAAGGTCGAGTCGCGCGTTGGTGCTCATTCGAAATTTGTGTTTATCCATTCGCTATCGGACTAGCTTTTTATTGCGCTCTGCTCCGATTTGATAGCTGCGAATGAAAAAAATTCCGCGCAAGACAACTTATTCACAGAATTTTCGCCCTTCAAATTCATAATGTGTATTCTGAGCGATTCTGGAGATGCCGTTGGGGTCGGAGTGACATTTTCTCTAAGTAAGCAGAAAAAGTGAAAAACTTCTAATGGCAAGGTTCGCGATAGAAAGGTCGTTCTGCTAACCTCATGAGAAGTTAGATCTGGCATCCAAAAAAATGAAAATACCGTATTTCCTCTTTTAGATGTACACGTACTTCTTATACTCAGGTTTCTATTTTATATGTACTTCTATTAGAGGGGTACTTCAAGTAGAGGCTGTACTTCTAATTCTCAGCCCTTCATTGTTGGTGTACTTCTAATAGAGGGTGTACTTCTATTAGGCGCTATTTTCGAAATTCCACTGGTGAACTGTTCGCATTTCTGGCAGAGATTTCCAGTATAACACCGGAAATTTGCATGCATTGAAAATTCAGTTCGTAACTATGAAAACTTAGCCACTCAGGCCCAAACGAATTGAGGCTTCCACAATCACTAATAGCATATTTTTAAAGCTATTATTCACACCCTTCGCAAGTGAATTTCTTCCTAAATTTGCATGAGTTTGGTATCGCTTTTGTTAACACGTGCTTTAAAGGCAGCATACACGCTCGTAAACGAGATTGAGATAACTACGGAAATAGAATGGTATGGCTCACATTACAACACCTACGCATTTTGAAGCGTCAAAAACGACCCACAATGCCGTTACAGAAGTAGTAAGTTTGGCCCCGCCCGTATTTTCACGCCCCCTGTATTTGCTCTTTTCCTCCAACGCAAGGTTGCTGGGCCATCTACACCGTCGGGACTGTTGATGGACTGCCTAACAAGTGAACCAAACACGTCACCGACAGCGAAGATGACCCAGCAACCCCGCATTGGAGGAAAAGGGCAAACAGGGGGCGTGAAAATACGGGCGGGGCCAAAATCGCTACTCCTGTAACGGCATTGTGGATCGTTTTTGACGCTTCGAAATGGCATTATATTGTAAGCCATACGGTTCGATTCACATTGTTACCTCAACCACGTTTACGAGCGTGTATGCTGCCTTTAAGAGAAAGAGAGAGACCAATGGGATTCCACTCGTTAGGCTTGAAAGCAATGGAACTGATCGGCTTTCCAGCCTACCAGAGCGATTAAAAAACGCAGTCCTCGTACCACCTGACAACAGCTCTCCCAGAGGCGAGTTGTTTGCGTCCACAATATACTGTAGGTGAAGTCTACCATTGGTGGTGCCTGATTTCTTCGTCGTATAAACGATACCTCTGCATGAATGATCCAAACTTCATAATGCTGAGGAATCTTGACTTCTCAAGGACCGTTAAAATTATCGTCCTGGGCCGAAACAAGTCATCAAAATTCTTTAAAATTACCTAAATGAGCTCCGTGCATTTGCCGCAAATATCAAATTTCAGCTCTGAGTTTTTTCTTTATCATTCGAAGGTCGTTGAGGTTTCATAGGACGTTATCCCATACAAGAAAAATGTGACCGAGAGAGGGGTGGCCGATAGATTTTTTGTGAATTATTAAATCTCACAAAATTGAAAAGCATCTCGTGCAAACATGCAGCATTTGAGAGAGACGAGAAAAGCATCTCGTCTCTCTCAAATGCTACATTCGGATTGCCAAACATTCAAACGAGTACCGGAGGTTCAATCCGAAAAGAGGTGTTTTTTTGAAAGATGTACTTCAAATAGAGGCTGTACTTCTATTAGAGGAGATACGGTAATTAAAGTGTCGGGGGAAAACGCGCAGAGGCAAGTTAGGACGGCTAAATACTGGGTGCCAGCCCGTCCCTATTAACGAGATTTTATATATATATATATATATATATATATATATATATATATATATATATATATATATATATATATATATATATATATATATATATATATATATATATATATTCTATCAAAAAGGGGTCTTCCAAGCGAAAAGAGGTTTGGTTCGAGTCAGAAACGTTCCAACAAAGGGAACAATAGGAAAGTGAAATCAAGAGAGTGTACAAAAAGTGAACAATATAATTTCAAGGCGATATTCTTGGTCGACTCTTCTAAACAGCGAAAACAAACCGTTGTGGTGTTCTACACGGAAGCACTTTGTGGTTCCGAAAATGGTTCTGACTACGCAAGAACCATTAAAATGTATATGCATGTAAACCTAATACTTATCATCAAAACTGAAGATGATTTCGAAAAGACTTACACAGAAGGTTAGCTCCAGCTGTAAGTAGAAGCGAAACTGCAGAATAGAAGTACAGCATCAAACAAGAGTATTCCCATGAAACGTCGAGAAAGGAATAAAAGCCGTTTTCTGCAGAACACTAAACTCTTCCTCGTAAAATACCACAACGGTTTGTTTTCGCTGTTTAGAACAAAGTCGACCAAGAATATCGCCTTGAAATTATATTGTTCACTTTTTGTACACTCTCGTCATTTCACTTTCCTATTGTTCCCTTTTTGTTGGAACGTTTCTGACTCGAACCAAACCTCTTTCGCTTGGAAGACCCCTTTTTGATAGAATTGTTCACTTTTTATCGATATTACGCAGTGATATCCCATGTATGTAATTCATGCAATACTAGCATACTTCATTACGCTTACTTATTCGGTGCATACATAGGCTGCTAATATACACCGACTTCTCGTCTTTGTGAAAGAGTTATAATTACAGAAATTTACATTAACCGCCTCTGGAGCACCTGAATAGTTCGATTCTTGATCCATTATCGGCGATCCTTCTGCAACTGCAGTGAACGCAAATACTTTACTTACTGTCAATATCTGTGCGAAAGATTCATAAAGCCCATCAGAAGTAAAGACGACGTCCCGAGGACGTCATCAGAAGCCAGATGCACTTTTCACGACGTTTCGATGACGGGACTATCATGACGGGGGGCCACACAGCAAACAAGACAGAAATCAAATAAACCACCTACAGAAAACGCTATCAATCGAAGTAGACTCCGTTTCATTCCAAGTGAACTCATGTTTTCAGTTATCACAGCGCGGGGCGGTGGCTTTTCCGTCGAAACTCCCTTATCACTAGTTATATTTGATCGAGGCCCACCGCTCCGCTGCTGGTGATAATCGAAATCAACAGGTCACTAGGGATGTACCAGAGCTTATTTCTATAGAATTTTCATAACAACAATGATTGATAGCAGTATCAAGCATCTTTCGTGGAAGCTTTTGGTCATTTCAATACATAAATCTTAGAGCCCCCCCCCCCGTCTGCGATAGTCCCCCGAAGACGTCATCAGAAGCCAGAAGCACTTTTCACGACGTCCCGATGACGTCATCAGAAGCCAGAAGCACTTTTCACGACGTCCCGATGACGTCATCAGAAGCCCGAAGCACCTTTCACGACGTCCCGATGACGTCATCAGAAGCCAGAAGCACTTTTCACGACGTCCCGATGACGTCATCAGAAGCCAGAAGCACTTTTCACGACGTCCCGATGACGTCATCAGAAGCCAGACGCACTTTTCACGACGTCCCGATGACGTCATCAGAAGCCAGAGGCACTTTTCACGATGTCACGATGACATCTTCAGAAGCCAGAAGCACTTTTCACGAGGTCCCGATGACGTCATCAGAAGCCAGAAGCACTTTTCACGACGTCCCGATAACGTCATCAGAAGCCAGATGCACTTTTCACGACGTCCCGCTGACGCCATCAGAAGCCAGAAGCACTTTTCACGACGTCCCGATGACGTCATCAGAAGCCAGAGGCACTTTTCACGACGTCCCGATGACGTCATCAGAAGCCAGAAGCACTTTTCACGACGTCCCGATGACGTCATCAGAAGCCAGAAGCACTTTTCACGACGTCCCGATAACGTCATCAGAAGCCAGAAGCACTTTTCACGACGTCCCGATAACGTCATCAGAAGCCAGATGCACTTTTCACGACGTCCCGATGACGTCATCAGAAGCCAGAAGCACTTTTCACGACGTCCCGATGACGTCATCAGAAGCCAGAAGCACTTTTCACGACGTCCCGATGACGTCATCAGAAGCCAGAGGCACTTTTCACGACGTCCCGATGAAGTCATCAGAAGCCAGATGCACTTTTCACGACGTCCCGATGACGTCATCAGAAGCCAGAAGCACTTTTCACGACGTCCCGATGACGTCATCAGAAGCCAGAGGCACTTTTCACGACGTCCCGATGACGTCATCAGAAGCCAGAAGCACTTTTCACGACGTCCCGATGACGTCATCAGAAGCCAGAGGCACTTTTCACGACGTCCCGATGACGTCATCAGAAGCCAGAAGCACTTTTCACGACGTCCCGATGACGTCATCAGAAGCCAGATGTACTTTTCACGACGTCCCGATGACGTCATCAGAAGCCAGAAGCACTTTTCACGACGTCCCGATGACGTCATCAGAAGCCAGAAGCACTTTTCACGACGTCCCGATGACGTCATCAGAAGCCAGAGGCACTTTTCACGACGTCCCGATGACGTCATCAGAAGCCAGATGCGCTTTTCACGACGTCCCGATGACGTCATCAGAAGCCAGAAGCACTTTTCACGACGTCCCGATGACGTCATCAGAAGCCAGAGGCACTTTTCACGACGTCCCGATGACGTCATCAGAAGCCAGAGGCACTTTTCACGACGTCCCGATGACGTCATCAGAAGCCAGAAGCACTTTTCACGACGTCCCGATGACGTCATCAGAAGCCAGAAGCACTTTTCACGACGTCCCGATGACGTCATCAGAAGCCAGAGGCACTTTTCACGACGTCCCGATGACGTCATCAGAAGCCAGATGCACTTTTCACGACGTCCCGATGACGTCATCAGAAGCCAGAGGCACTTTTCACGACGTCCCGATGACGTCATCAGAAGCCAGAGGCACTTTTCACGACGTCCCGATGACGTCATCAGAAGCCAGAAGCACTTTTCACGACGTCCCGATGACGTCATCAGAAGCCAGATGCACTTTTCACGACGTCCCGATGACGTCATCAGAAGCCAGAAGCACTTTTCACGACGTCCCGATGACGTCATCAGAAGCCAGAGGCACTTTTCACGACGTCCCGATGACGTCATCAGAAGCCAGAAGCACTTTTCACGACGTCCCGATGACGTCATCAGAAGCCAGAAGCACTTTTCACGACGTCCCGATGACGTTGTCAGAAGCCAGAGGCACTTTTCACGACGTCCCGATGACTTCATCAGAAGCCAGAAGCACTTTTCACGACGTCCCGATGACGTCATCAGAAGCCAGAAGCACTTTTCACGACGTCCCGATGACGTTGTCAGAAGCCAGAGGCACTTTTCACGACGTCCCGATGACGTCATCAGAAGCCAGAAGCACTTTTCACGACGTCCCGATGACGTCATCAGAAGCCAGAGGCACTTTTCACGACGTCCCGATGACGTCATCAGAAGCCAGAAGCACTTTTCACGACGTCCCGATGACGTCATCAGAAGCCAGAGGCACTTTTCACGACGTCCCGATGACGTCATCAGAAGCCAGAGGCACTTTTCACGACGTCCCGATGACGTCATCAGAAGCCAGAAGCACTTTTCACGACGTCCCGATGACGTCATCAGAAGCCAGAGGCACTTTTCACGACGTCCCGATGACGTCATCAGAAGCCAGATGCACTTTTCACGACGTCCCGATGACGTCATCAGAAGCCAGATGCACTTTTCACGACGTCCCGATGACGTCATCAGAAGCCAGAAGCACTTTTCACGACGTCCCGATGACGTCATCAGAAGCCAGAAGCACTTTTCACGACGTCCCGATGACGTCATCAGAAGCCAGAGGCACTTTTCACGACGTCCCGATGACGTCATCAGAAGCCAGAAGCACTTTTCACGACGTCCCGATGACGTCATCAGAAGCCAGAAGCACTTTTCACGACGTCCCGATGACGTTGTCAGAAGCCAGAGGCACTTTTCACGACGTCCCGATGACGTCATCAGAAGCCAGAAGCACTTTTCACGACGTCCCGATGACGTCATCAGAAGCCAGAGGCACTTTTCACGACGTCCCGATGACGTCATCAGAAGCCAGAAGCACTTTTCACGACGTCCCGATGACGTCATCAGAAGCCAGAAGCACTTTTCACGACGTCCCGATGACGTCATCAGAAGCCAGAAGCACTTTTCACGACGTCCCGATGACGTCATCAGAAGCCAGAAGCACTTTTCACGACGTCCCGATGACGTCATCAGAAGCCAGAAGCACTTTTCACGACGTCCCGATGACGTCATCAGAAGCCAGAAGCACTTTTCACGACGTCCCGATGACGTCATCAGAAGCCAGAGGCACTTTTCACGACGTCCCGATGACGTCATCAGAAGCCAGAAGCACTTTTCACGACGTCCCGATGACGTCATCAGAAGCCAGAAGCACTTTTCACGACGTCCCGATGACGTCATCAGAAGCCAGAGGCACTTTTCACGACGTCCCGATGACGTCATCAGAAGCCAGATGCACTTTTCACGACGTCCCGATGACGTCATCAGAAGCCAGAAGCACTTTTCACGACGTCCCGATGACGTCATCAGAAGCCAGAGGCACTTTTCACGACGTCCCGATGACGTCATCAGAAGCCAGAAGCACTTTTCACGACGTCCCGATGACGTCATCAGAAGCCAGAAGCACTTTTCACGACGTCCCGATGACGTCATCAGAAGCCAGATGCACTTTTCACGACGTCCCGATGACGTCATCAGAAGCCAGAAGCACTTTTCACGACGTCCCGATGACGTCATCAGAAGCCAGATGCACTTTTCACGACGTCCCGATGACGTCATCAGAAGCCAGAGGCACTTTTCACGACGTCCCGATGACGTCATCAGAAGCCAGATGCACTTTTCACGACGTCCCGATGACGTCATCAGAAGCCAGAAGCACTTTTCACGACGTCCCGATGACGTCATCAGAAGCCAGAGGCACTTTTCACGACGTCCCGATGACGTCATCAGAAGCCAGAGGCACTTTTCACGACGTCCCGATGACGTCATCAGAAGCCAGAAGCACTTTTCACGACGTCCCGATGACGTCATCAGAAGCCAGAAGCACTTTTCACGACGTCCCGATGACGTCATCAGAAGCCAGAGGCACTTTTCACGACGTCCCGATGACGTCATCAGAAGCCAGAGGCACTTTTCACGACGTCCCGATGACGTCATCAGAAGCCAGAAGCACTTTTCACGACGTCCCGATGACGTCATCAGAAGCCAGAGGCACTTTTCACGACGTCCCGATGACGTCATCAGAAGCCAGATGCACTTTTCACGACGTCCCGATGACGTCATCAGAAGCCAGATGCACTTTTCACGACGTCCCGATGACGTCATCAGAAGCCAGAAGCACTTTTCACGACGTCCCGATGACGTCATCAGAAGCCAGAAGCACTTTTCACGACGTCCCGATGACGTCATCAGAAGCCAGAGGCACTTTTCACGACGTCCCGATGACGTCATCAGAAGCCAGAAGCACTTTTCACGACGTCCCGATGACGTCATCAGAAGCCAGAGGCACTTTTCACGACGTCCCGATGACGTCATCAGAAGCCAGATGCACTTTTCACGACGTCCCGATGACGTCATCAGAAGCCAGAGGCACTTTTCACGACGTCCCGATGACGTCATCAGAAGCCAGATGCACTTTTCACGACGTCCCGATGACGTCATCAGAAGCCAGATGCACTTTTCACGACGTCCCGATGACGTCATCAGAAGCCAGATGCACTTTTCACGACGTCCCGATGACGTCATCAGAAGCCAGAGGCACTTTTCACGACGTCGCGATGACGTCATCAGAAGCCAGAGGCACTTTTCACGACGTCCCGATGACGTCATCAGAAGCCAGATGCACTTTTCACTACGTCCCGATGACGTCATCAGAAGCCCGAAGCACTTTTCACGACGTCCCGATGACGTCATCAGAAGCCAGATGCACTTTTCACGACGTCCCGATGACGTCATCAGAAGCCAGAGGCACTTGTCACGACGTCCCGATGACGTCATCAGAAGCCAGATGCACTTTTCACGACGTCCCGATGACGTCATCAGAAGCCAGATGCACTTTTCACGACGTCCCGATGACGTCATCAGAAGTCAGAGGCACTTTTCACGGCGTCCCGATGACGTCATCAGAAGCCAGAGGAACTTTTCACGACGTCCCGATGACGTCATCAGAAGCCAGATGCACTTTTCACGACGTCCCAATGACGTCATCAGAAGCCAGAGGCACTTTTCACGACGTCCCGATGACGTCATCAGAAGCCAGATGCACTTTTCACGACGTCCCGATGACGTCATCAGAAGCCAGATGCACTTTTCACGACGTCCCGATGACGTCATCAGAAGCCAGATGCACTTTTCACGACGTCCCGATGACGTCATCAGAAGCCAGATGCACTTTTCACGACGTCCCGATGACGTCATCAGAAGCCAGATGCACTTTTCACGACGTCCCGATGACGTCATCAGAAGCCAGAGGCACTTTTCACGACGTCCCGATGACGTCATCAGAAGCCAGAGGCACTTTTCACGACGTCCCGATGACGTCATCAGAAGCCAGAAGCACTTTTCACGACGTCCCGATGACGTCATCAGAAGCCAGAGGCACTTTTCACGACGTCCCGATGACGTCATCAGAAGCCAGAGGCACTTTTCACGACGTCCCGATGACGTCATCAGAAGCCAGATGCACTTTTCACGACGTCCCGATGACGTCATCAGAAGCCAGAAGCACTTTCCACGACGTCCCGATGACGTCATCAGAAGCCAGAAGCACTTTTCACGACGTCCCGATGACGTCATCAGAAGCCAGAAGCACTTTTCACGACGTCCCGATGACGTCATCAGAAGCCAGATGCACTTTTCACGACGTCCCGATGACGTCATCAGAAGCCAGAAGCACTTTTCACGACGTCCCGATGACGTCATCAGAAGCCAGATGCACTTTTCACGACGTCCCGATGACGTCATCAGAAGCCAGATGCACTTTTCACGACGTCCCGATGACGTCATCAGAAGCCAGAGGCACTTTTCACGACGTCCCGATGACGTCATCAGAAGCCAGAGGCACTTTTCACGACGTCCCGATGACGTCATCAGAAGCCAGAAGCACTTTTCACGACGTCCCGATGACGTCATCAGAAGCCAGAGGCACTTTTCACGACGTCCCGATGACGTCATCAGAAGCCAGAAGCACTTTCCACGACGTCCCGATGACGTCATCAGAAGCCAGATGCACTTTTCACGACGTCCCGATGACGTCATCAGAAGACAGAAGCACTTTTCACGACGTCCCGATGACGTCATCAGAAGCCAGATGCACTTTTCACGACGTCCCGATAACGTCATCAGAAGCCAGAGGCACTTTTCACGACGTCCCGATGACGTCATCAGAAGCCAGAGGCACTTTTCACGACGTCCCGATGACGTCATCAGAAGCCAGAGGCACTTTTCACGACGTCCCGATGACGTCATCAGAAGCCAGAGGCACTTTTCACGACGTCCCGATGACGTCATCAGAAGCCAGATGCACTTTTCACGACGTCCCGATGACGTCATCAGAAGCCAGATGCACTTTTCACGACGTCCCGATGACGTCATCAGAAGCCAGATGCACTTTTCACGACGTCCCGATGACGTCATCAGAAGCCAGATGCACTTTTCACGACGTCCCGATGACGTCATCAGAAGCCAGATGCACTTTTCACGACGTCCCGATGACGTCATCAGAAGTCAGATGCACTCATCACGACGTCCCGATGACGTCATCAGAAGCCCGAAGCACTTCTCACGACGTCCCGATGACGTCATAAGAAGCCAGAGGCACTTTTCACGACGTCCCGATGACGTCATCAGAAGCCCGAAGCACTTGTCACGACGTCCCGATGACGTCATAAGAAGCCAGAGGTACTTTTCACGACGTCCCGATGACGTCATCAGAAGCCAGATGCACTTTTCACGACGTCCCGATGACGTCATCAGAAGCCAGATGCACTTTTCACGACGTCCCGATGACGTCATCAGAAGCCAGATGCACTTTTCACGACGTCCCGATGACGTCATCAGAAGCCAGATGCACTTTTCACGACGTCCCGATGACGTCATCAGAAGCCAGATGCACTTTTCACGACGTCCCGATGACGTCATCAGAAGCCAGATGCACTTTTCACGACGTCCCGATGACGTCATCAGAAGCCAGAGGCACTTTTCACGACGTCCCGATGACGTCATCAGAAGCCAGATGCACTTTTCACGACGTCCCGATGACGTCATCAGAAGCCAGATGCACTTTTCACGACGTCCCGATGACGTCATCAGAAGCCAGATGCACTTTTCACGACGTCCCGATGACGTCATCAGAAGCCAGAGGCACTTTTCACGACGTCCCGATGACGTCATCAGAAGCCAGATGCACTTTTCACGACGTCCCGATGACGTCATCAGAAGCCAGAGGCACTTTTCACGACGTCGCGATGACGTCATCAGAAGCCAGAGGCACTTTTCACGACGTCCCGATGACGTCATCAGAAGCCAGATGCACTTTTCACTACGTCCCGATGACGTCATCAGAAGCCCGAAGCACTTTTCACGACGTCTCGATGACGTCATCAGAAGCCAGATGCACTTTTCACGACGTCCCGATGACGTCATCAGAAGCCAGATGCACTTTTCACGACGTCCCGATGACGTCATCAGAAGCCAGATGCACTTTTCACGACGTCCCGATGACGTCATCAGAAGCCAGATGCACTTTTCACGACGTCCCGATGACGTCATCAGAAGCCAGATGCACTTTTCACGACGTCCCGATGACGTCATCAGAAGCCAGATGCACTTTTCACGACGTCCCGATGACGTCATCAGAAGCCAGATGCACTTTTCACGACGTCCCGATGACGTCATCAGAAGCCAGAGGCACTTTTCACGACGTCCCGATGACGTCATCAGAAGCCAGATGCACTTTTCACGACGTCCCGATGACGTCATCAGAAGCCAGAGGCACTTTTCACGACGTCCCGATGACGTCATCAGAAGCCAGAGGCACTTGTCACGACGTTCCGATGACGTCATCAGAAGCCAGATGCACTTTTCACGACGTCCCGATGACGTCATCAGAAGCCAGATGCACTTTTCACGACGTCCCGATGACGTCATCAGAAGCCAGATGCACTTTTCACGACGTCCCGATGACGTCATCAGAAGCCAGATGCACTTTTCACGACGTCCCGATGACGTCATCAGAAGCCAGATGCACTTTTCACGACGTCCCGATGACGTCATCAGAAGCCAGATGCACTTTTCACGACGTCCCGATGACGTCATCAGAAGCCAGAGGCACTTTTCACGACGTCCCGATGACGTCATCAGAAGCCAGATGCACTTTTCACGACGTCCCGATGACGTCATCAGAAGCCAGAGGCACTTTTCACGACGTCCCGATGACGTCATCAGAAGCCAGATGCACTTTTCACGACGTCCCGATGACGTCATCAGAAGCCAGATGCGCTTTTCACGACGTCCCGATGACGTCATCAGAAGCCAGATGCACTTTTCACGACGTCCCGATGACGTCATCAGAAGCCAGATGCACTTTTCACGACGTCCCGATGACGTCATCAGAAGCCAGAGGCACTTTTCACGACGTCCCGATGACGTCATCAGAAGCCAGATGCACTTTTCACGACGTCCCGATGACGTCATCAGAAGCCAGATGCACTTTTCACGACGTCCCGATGACGTCATCAGAAGCCAGATGCACTTTTCACGACGTCCCGATGACGTCATCAGAAGCCAGAGGCACTTTTCACGACGTCCCGATGACGTCATCAGAAGCCAGATGCACTTTTCACGACGTCCCGATGACGTCATCAGAAGCCAGATGCACTTTTCACGACGTCCCGATGACGTCATCAGAAGCCAGAGGCACTTTTCACGACGTCCCGATGACGTCATCAGAAGCCAGATGCACTTTTCACGACGTCCCGATGACGTCATCAGAAGCCAGAGGCACTTTTCACGACGTCCCGATGACGTCATCAGAAGCCAGATGCACTTTTCACGACGTCCCGATGACGTCATCAGAAGCCAGATGCACTTTTCACGACGTCCCGATGACGTCATCAGAAGCCAGATGCACTTTTCACGACGTCCCGATGACGTCATCAGAAGCCAGATGCACTTTTCACGACGTCGCGATGACGTCATCAGAAGCCAGAGGCACTTTTCACGACGTCCCGATGACGTCATCAGAAGCCCGAAGCACTTTTCACGACGTCTCGATGACGTCATCAGAAGCCAGATGCACTTTTCACGACGTCCCGATGACGTCATCAGAAGTCAGAGGCACTTTTCACGACGTCCCGATGACGTCATCAGAAGCCAGATGCACTTTTCACGACGTCCCGATGACGTCATCAGAAGCCAGATGCACTTTTCACGACGTCCCGATGACGTCATCAGAAGCCAGATGCACTTTTCACGACGTCCCGATGACGTCATCAGAAGCCAGATGCACTTTTCACGACGTCCCGATGACGTCATCAGAAGCCAGATGCACTTTTCACGACGTCCCGATGACGTCATCAGAAGCCAGATGCACTTTTCACGACGTCCCGATGACGTCATCAGAAGCCAGATGCACTTTTCACGACGTCCCGATGACGTCATCAGAAGCCCGAAGCACTTTTCACGACGTCCCGATGACGTCATCAGAAGCCAGATGCACTTTTCACGACGTCCCGATGACGTCATCAGAAGCCAGAGGCACTTTTCACGACGTCCCGATGACGTCATCAGAAGCCAGATGCACTTTTCACGACGTCCCGATGACGTCATCAGAAGCCAGATGCACTTTTCACGACGTCCCGATGACGTCATCAGAAGCCAGAGGCACTTTTCACGACGTCCCGATGACGTCATCAGAAGCCAGATGCACTTTTCACGACGTCCCGATGACGTCATCAGAAGCCAGAGGCACTTTTCACGACGTCCCGATGACGTCATCAGAAGCCAGATGCACTTTTCACGACGTCCCGATGACGTCATCAGAAGCCAGATGCACTTTTCACGACGTCCCGATGACGTCATCAGAAGCCAGGTGCACTTTTCACGACGTCCCGATGACGTCATCAGAAGCCAGATGCACTTTTCACGACGTCCCGATGACGTCATCAGAAGCCAGAGGCACTTTTCACGACGTCCCGATGACGTCATCAGAAGCCAGATGCACTTTTCACGACGTCCCGATGACGTCATCAGAAGCCAGATGCACTTTTCACGACGTCCCGATGACGTCATCAGAAGCCAGAGGCACTTTTCACGACGTCCCGATGACGTCATCAGAAGCCAGATGCACTTTTCACGACGTCCCGATGACGTCATCAGAAGCCAGAGGCACTTTTCACGACGTCCCGATGACGTCATCAGAAGCCAGATGCACTTTTCACGACGTCCCGATGACGTCATCAGAAGCCAGATGCACTTTTCACGACGTCCCGATGACGTCATCAGAAGCCAGATGCACTTTTCACGACGTCCCGATGACGTCATCAGAAGCCAGATGCACTTTTCACGACGTCCCGATGACGTCATCAGAAGCCAGATGCACTTTTCACGACGTCCCGATGACGTCATCAGAAGCCCGAAGCACTTTTCACGACGTCCCGATGACGTCATCAGAAGCCAGATGCACTTTTCACGACGTCCCGATGACGTCATCAGAAGCCAGATGCACTTTTCACGACGTCCCGATGACGTCATCAGAAGCCAGAGGCACTTTTCACGACGTCCCGATGACGTCATCAGAAGCCAGATGCACTTTTCACGACGTCCCGATGACGTCATCAGAAGCCAGATGCACTTTTCACGACGTCCCGATGACGTCATCAGAAGCCAGAGGCACTTGTCACGACGTCCCGATGACGTCATCAGAAGCCAGATGCACTTTTCACGACGTCCCGATGACGTCATCAGAAGCCAGAGGCACTTTTCACGACGTCCCGATGACGTCATCAGAAGCCAGATGCACTTTTCACGACGTCCCGATGACGTCATCAGAAGCCAGAGGCACTTTTCACGACGTCCCGATGACGTCATCAGAAGCCAGATGCACTTTTCACGACGTCCCGATGACGTCATCAGAAGCCAGATGCACTTTTCACGACGTCCCGATGACGTCATCAGAAGCCAGATGCACTTTTCACGACGTCCCGATGACGTCATCAGAAGCCAGATGCACTTTTCACGACGTCCCGATGACGTCATCAGAAGCCAGAGGCACTTTTCACGACGTCCCGATGACGTCATCAGAAGCCAGATGCACTTTTCACGACGTCCCGATGACGTCATCAGAAGCCAGATGCACTTTTCACGACGTCCCGATGACGTCATCAGAAGCCAGATGCACTTTTAACGACGTCCCGATGCCAGATACACTTCTCGCGACGTCCCGATGACGTCATCAGAAGCCAGAGGCACTTTTCACGACGTCCCGATGACGTCATCAGAAGCCAGATGCACTTTTCACGACGTCCCGATGACGTCATCAGAAGCCAGATGCACTTTTCACGACGTCCCGATGACGTCATCAGAAGCCAGATGCACTTTTCACGACGTCCCGATGACGTCATCAGAAGCCAGATGCACTTTTCACGACGTCCCGATGACGTCATCAGAAGCCAGATGCACTTTTCACGACGTCCCGATGACGTCATCAGAAGCCAGATGCACTTTTCACGACGTCCCGATGACGTCATCAGAAGCCAGATGCACTTTTCACGACGTCCCGATGACGTCATCAGAAGCCAGAGGCACTTTTCACGACGTCCCGATGACGTCATCAGAAGCCAGATGCACTTTTCACGACGTCCCGATGACGTCATCAGAAGCCAGATGCACTTTTCACGACGTCCCGATGACGTCATCAGAAGCCAGATGCACTTTTCACGACGTCCCGATGACGTCATCAGAAGCCAGATGCACTTTTCACGACGTCCCGATGACGTCATCAGAAGCCAGAGGCACTTTTCACGACGTCCCGATGACGTCATCAGAAGCCAGATGCACTTTTCACGACGTCCCGATGACGTCATCAGAAGCCAGATGCACTTTTCACGACGTCCCGATGACGTCATCAGAAGCCAGAGGCACTTTTCACGACGTCCCGATGACGTCATCAGAAGCCAGATGCACTTTTCACGACGTCCCGATGACGTCATCAGAAGCCAGAGGCACTTTTCACGACGTCCCGATGACGTCATCAGAAGCCAGATGCACTTTTCACGACGTCCCGATGACGTCATCAGAAGCCAGAGGCACTTTTCACGACGTCCCGATGACGTCATCAGAAGCCAGATGCACTTTTCACGACGTCCCGATGACGTCATCAGAAGCCAGATGCACTTTTAACGACGTCCCGATGACGTCATCAGAAGCCAGATGCACTTTTCACGACGTCCCGATGACGTCATCAGAAGCCAGATGCACTTTTCACGACGTCCCGATGACGTCATCAGAAGCCAGAGGCACTTTTCACGACGTCGCGATGACGTCATCAGAAGCCAGAGGCACTTTTCACGACGTCCCGATGACGTCATGAGAAGCCAGATGCACTTTTCACTACGTCCCGATGACGTCATCAGAAGCCAGATGCACTTTTCACGACGTCCCGATGACGTCATCAGAAGCCAGATGCACTTTTCACGACGTCCCGATGACGTCATCAGAAGCCAGATGCACTTTTCACGACGTCCCGATGACGTCATCAGAAGCCAGATGCACTTTTCACGACGTCCCGATGACGTCATCAGAAGCCAGATGCACTTTTCACGACGTCCCGATGACGTCATCAGAAGCCAGATGCACTTTTCACGACGTCCCGATGACGTCATCAGAAGCCAGATGCACTTTTCACGACGTCCCGATGACGTCATCAGAAGCCAGATGCACTTTTCACGACGTCCCGATGACGTCATCAGAAGCCAGAGGCACTTGTCACGACGTCCCGATGACGTCATCAGAAGCCAGATGCACTTTTCACGACGTCCCGATGACGTCATCAGAAGCCAGATGCACTTTTCACGACGTCCCGATGACGTCATCAGAAGCCAGATGCACTTTTCACGACGTCCCGATGACGTCATCAGAAGCCAGATGCACTTTTCACGACGTCCCGATGACGTCATCAGAAGCCAGATGCACTTTTCACGACGTCCCGATGACGTCATCAGAAGCCAGATGCACTTTTCACGACGTCCCGATGACGTCATCAGAAGCCAGATGCACTTTTCACGACGTCCCGATGACGTCATCAGAAGCCAGAGGCACTTTTCACGACGTCCCGATGACGTCATCAGAAGCCAGAGGCACTTTTCACGACGTCCCGATGACGTCATCAGAAGCCAGATGCACTTTTCACGACGTCCCGATGACGTCATCAGAAGCCAGATGCACTTTTCACGACGTCCCGATGACGTCATCAGAAGCCAGATGCACTTTTCACGACGTCCCGATGACGTCATCAGAAGCCAGAGGCACTTTTCACGACGTCCCGATGACGTCATCAGAAGCCAGATGCACTTTTCACGACGTCCCGATGACGTCATCAGAAGCCAGATGCACTTTTCACGACGTCCCGATGACGTCATCAGAAGCCAGATGCACTTTTCACGACGTCCCGATGACGTCATCAGAAGCCAGATGCACTTTTCACGACGTCCCGATGACGTCATCAGAAGCCAGAGGCACTTTTCACGACGTCCCGATGACGTCATCAGAAGCCAGATGCACTTTTCACGACGTCCCGATGACGTCATCAGAAGCCAGATGCACTTTTCACGACGTCCCGATGACGTCATCAGAAGCCAGATGCACTTTTCACGACGTCCCGATGACGTCATCAGAAGCCAGATGCACTTTTCACGACGTCCCGATGACGTCATCAGAAGCCAGAGGCACTTTTCACGACGTCCCGATGACGTCATCAGAAGCCAGATGCACTTTTCACGACGTCCCGATGACGTCATCAGAAGCCAGATGCACTTTTCACGACGTCCCGATGACGTCATCAGAAGCCAGAGGCACTTTTCACGACGTCCCGATGACGTCATCAGAAGCCAGATGCACTTTTCACGACGTCCCGATGACGTCATCAGAAGCCAGATGCACTTTTCACGACGTCCCGATGACGTCATCAGAAGCCAGAGGCACTTTCACGACGTCCCGATGACGCCATCAGAAGCCAGATGCATTTTTCACGACGTCCCGATGACGTCATCAGAAGCCAGAGGCACTTTTCACGACGTCCCGATGACGTCATCAGAAGCCAGATGCACTTTTCACGACGTCCCGATGACGTCATCAGAAGCCAGATGCACTTTTCACGACGTCCCGATGACGTCATCAGAAGCCAGATGCACTTTTCACGACGTCCCGATGACGTCATCAGAAGCCAGATGCACTTTTCACGACGTCCCGATGACGTCATCAGAAGCCAGATGCACTTTTCACGACGTCCCGATGACGTCATCAGAAGCCAGATGCACTTTTCACGACGTCCCGATGACGTCATCAGAAGCCAGAAGCACTTTTCACGACGTCCCGATGACGTCATCAGAAGCCAGAGGCACTTTTCACGACGTCCCGATGACGTCATCAGAAGCCAGAGGCACTTTTCACGACGTCCCGATGACGTCATCAGAAGCCAGATGCACTTTTCACGACGTCCCGATGACGTCATCAGAAGCCAGATGCACTTTTCACGACGTCCCGATGACGTCATCAGAAGCCAGATGCACTTTTCACGACGTCCCGATGACGTCATCAGAAGCCAGATGCACTTTTCATGACGTCCCGATGACGTCATCAGAAGCCAGATGCACTTTTCACGACGTCCCGATGACGTCATCAGAAGCCAGATGCACTTTTCACGACGTCCCGATGACGTCATCAGAAGCCAGATGCACTTTTCACGACGTCCCGATGACGTCATCAGAAGCCAGATGCACTTTTCACGACGTCCCGATGACGTCATCAGAAGCCAGATGCACTTTTCACGACGTCCCGATGACGTCATCAGAAGCCAGAGGCACTTCTCACGACGTCCCGATGACGTCATCAGAAGCCAGATGCACTTTTCACGACGTCCCGATGACGTCATCAGAAGCCAGATGCACTTTTCACGACGTCCCGATGACGTCATCAGAAGCCAGATGCACTTTTCACGACGTCCCGATGACGTCATCAGAAGCCAGATGCACTTTTTACGACGTCCCGATGACGTCATCAGAAGCCAGAGGCACTTTTCACGACGTCCCGATGACGTCATCAGAAGCCAGATGCACTTTTCACGACGTCCCGATGACGTCATCAGAAGCCAGATGCACTTTTCACGACGTCCCGATGACGTCATCAGAAGCCAGAGGCACTTTTCACGACGTCCCGATGACGTCATCAGAAGCCAGAGGCACTTTTCACGACGTCCCGATGACGTCATCAGAAGCCAGATGCACTTTTCACGACGTCCCGATGACGTCATCAGAAGCCAGATGCACTTTTCACGACGTCCCGATGACGTCATCAGAAGCCAGATGCACTTTTCACGACGTCCCGATGACGTCATCAGAAGCCAGAGGCACTTTTCACGACGTCCCGATGACGTCATCAGAAGCCAGATGCACTTTTCACGACGTCCCGATGACGTCATCAGAAGCCAGAGGCACTTTTCACGACGTCCCGATGACGTCATCAGAAGCCAGATGCACTTTTCACGACGTCCCGATGACGTCATCAGAAGCCAGATGCACTTTTCACGACGTCCCTATGACGTCATCAGAAGCCAGATGCACTTTTCACGACGTCCCGATGACGTCATCAGAAGCCAGATGCACTTTTCACGTCGTCCCGATGACGTCATCAGAAGCCAGATGCACTTTTCACGACGTCCCGATGACGTCATCAGAAGCCAGATGCACTTTTCACGACGTCCCGATGACGTCATCAGAAGCCAGATGCACTTTTCACGACGTCCCGATGACGTCATCAGAAGCCAGAGGCACTTTTCACGACGTCCCGATGACGTCATCAGAAGCCAGATGCACTTTTCACGACGTCCCGATGACGTCATCAGAAGCCAGATGCACTTTTCACGACGTCCCGATGACGTCATCAGAAGCCAGATGCACTTTTCACGACGTCCCGATGACGTCATCAGAAGCCAGATGCACTTTTCACGACGTCCCGATGACGTCATCAGAAGCCAGAGGCACTTGTCACGACGTCCCGATGACGTCATCAGAAGCCAGATGCACTTTTCACGACGTCCCGATGACGTCATCAGAAGCCAGATGCACTTTTCACGACGTCCCGATGACGTCATCAGAAGCCAGATGCACTTTTCACGACGTCTCGATGACGTCATCAGAAGCCAGATGCACTTTTCACGACGTCCCGATGACGTCATCAGAAGCCAGATGCACTTTTCACGACGTCCCGATGACGTCATCAGAAGCCAGATGCACTTTTCACGACGTCCCGATGACGTCATCAGAAGCCAGATGCACTTTTCACGACGTCCCGATGACGTCATCAGAAGCCAGATGCACTTTTCACGACGTCCCGATGACGTCATCAGAAGCCAGAGGCACTTGTCACGACGGCCCGATGACGTGAACAGAAGCCAGATGCACTTTCACGACGTCCCGATGACGTCATCAGAAGCCAGATGCACTTTTCACGACGTCCCGATGACGTCATCAGAAGCCAGATGCACTTTTCACGACGTCCCGATGACGTCATCAGAAGCCAGATGCACTTTTCACGACGTCCCGATGACGTCATCAGAAGCCAGAGGCACTTGTCACGACGTCCCGATGACGTCATCAGAAGCCAGATGCACTTTTCACGACGTCCCGATGACGTCATCAGAAGCCAGATGCACTTTTCACGACGTCCCGATGACGTCATCAGAAGCCAGATGCACTTTTCACGACGTCCCGATGACGTCATCAGAAGCCAGATGCACTTTTCACGACGTCCCGATGACGTCATCAGAAGCCAGATGCACTTTTCACGACGTCCCGATGACGTCATCAGAAGCCAGATGCACTTTTCACGACGTCCCGATGACGTCATCAGAAGCCAGATGCACTTTTCACGACGTCCCGATGACGTCATCAGAAGCCAGAGGCACTTTTCACGACGTCCCGATGACGTCATCAGAAGCCAGAGGCACTTTTCACGACGTCCCGATGACGTCATCAGAAGCCAGATGCACTTTCGCGACGTCCCGATGACGTCATCAGAAGCCAGATGCACTTTTCACGACGTCCCGATGACGTCATCAGAAGCCAGAGGCACTTTTCACGACGTCCCGATGACGTCATCAGAAGCCAGAGGCACTTTTCACGACGTCCCGATGACGTCATCAGAAGCCAGATGCACTTTTCACGACGTCCCGATGACGTCATCAGAAGCCAGAGGCACTTTTCACGACGTCCCGATGACGTCATCAGAAGCCAGATGCACTTTTCACGACGTCCCGATGACGTCATCAGAAGCCAGATGCACTTTTCACGACGTCCCGATGACGTCATCAGAAGCCAGAGGCACTTTTCACGACGTCCCGATGACGTCATCAGAAGCCAGATGCACTTTTCACGACGTCCCGATGACGTCATCAGAAGCCAGATGCACTTTTCACGACGTCCCGATGACGTCATCAGAAGCCAGATGCACTTTTCACGACGTCCCGATGACGTCATCAGAAGCCAGATGCACTTTTCACGACGTCCCGATGACGTCATCAGAAGCCAGAGGCACTTTTCACGACGTCCCGATGACGTCATCAGAAGCCAGATGCACTTTTCACGACGTCCCGATGACGTCATCAGAAGCCAGATGCACTTTTCACGACGTCCCGATGATGTCATCAGAAGCCAGAGGCACTTGTCACGACGTCCCGATGACGTCATCAGAAGCCAGATGCACTTTTCACGACGTCCCAATGACGTCATCAGAAGCCAGAGGCACTTTTCACGACGTCCCGATGACGTCATCAGAAGCCAGATGCACTTTTCACGACGTCCCGATGACGTCATCAGAAGCCAGATGCACTTTTCACGACGTCCCGATGACGTCATCAGAAGCCAGATGCACTTTTCACGACGTCCCGATGACGTCATCAGAAGCCAGATGCACTTTTCACGACGTCCCGATGACGTCATCAGAAGCCAGATGCACTTTTCACGACGTCCCGATGACGTCATCAGAAGCCAGATGCACTTTTCACGACGTCCCGATGACGTCATCAGAAGCCAGATGCACTTTTCACGACGTCCCGATGACGTCATCAGAAGCCAGAGGCACTTTTCACGACGTCCCGATGACGTCATCAGAAGCCAGAGGCACTTTTCACGACGTCCCGATGACGTCATCAGAAGCCAGATGCACTTTTCACGACGTCCCGATGACGTCATCAGAAGCCAGATGCACTTTTCACGACGTCCCGATGACGTCATCAGAAGCCAGATGCACTTTTCACGACGTCCCGATGACGTCATCAGAAGCCAGATGCACTTTTCACGACGTCCCGATGACGTCATCAGAAGCCAGATGCACTTTTCACGACGTCCCGATGACGTCATCAGAAGCCAGATGCACTTTTCACGACGTCCCGATGACGTCACCAGAAGCCAGATGCACTTTTCACGACGTCCCGATGACGTCATCAGAAGCCAGATGCACTTTTCACGACGTCCCGATGACGTCATCAGAAGCCAGATGCACTTTTCACGACGTCCCGATGACGTCATCAGAAGCCAGATGCACTTTTCACGACGTCCCGATGACGTCATCAGAAGCCAGATGCACTTTTCACGACGTCCCGATGACGTCATCAGAAGCCAGATGCACTTTTCACGACGTCCCGATGACGTCATCAGAAGCCAGAGGCACTTTTCACGACGTCCCGATGACGTCATCAGAAGCCAGATGCACTTTTCACGACGTCCCGATGACGTCATCAGAAGCCAGAGGCACTTTTCACGACGTCCCGATGACGTCATCAGAAGCCAGATGCACTTTTCACGACGTCCCGATGACGTCATCAGAAGCCAGAGGCACTTTTCACGACGTCCCGATGACGTCATCAGAAGCCAGATGCACTTTTCACGACGTCCCGATGACGTCATCAGAAGCCAGATGCACTTTTCACGACGTCCCGATGACGTCATCAGAAGCCAGATGCACTTTTCACGACGTCCCGATGACGTCATCAGAAGCCAGAGGCACTTGTCACGACGTCCCGATGACGTCATCAGAAGCCAGATGCACTTTTCACGACGTCCCGATGACGTCATCAGAAGCCAGATGCACTTTTCACGACGTCCCGATGACGTCATCAGAAGCCAGATGCACTTTTCACGACGTCCCGATGACGTCATCAGAAGCCAGATGCACTTTTCACGACGTCCCGATGACGTCATCAGAAGCCAGATGCACTTTTCACGACGTCCCGATGACGTCATCAGAAGCCAGATGCACTTTTCACGACGTCCCGATGACGTCATCAGAAGCCAGATGCACTTTTCACGACGTCCCGATGACGTCATCAGAAGGCAGATGCACTTTTCACGACGTCCCGATGACGTCATCAGAAGCCAGATGCACTTTCCACGACGTCCCGATAACGTCATCAGAACCCAGATGCACTTTTCACGACGTCCCGATGACGTCATCAGAAGCCAGATGCACTTTTCACGACGTCCCGATGACGTCATCAGAAGCCAGAGGCACTTTTCACGACGTCCCGATGACGTCATCAGAAGCCAGATGCACTTTTCACGACGTCCCGATGACGTCATCAGAAGCCAGATGCACTCTTCACGACGTCCCGATGACTTCATCAGAAGCCAGAGGCACTTTTCACGACGTCCCGATGACGTCATCAGAAGCCAGATTCACTTTTCACGACGTCCCGATGACGTCATCAGAAGCCACAGGCACTTTTCACGACGTCCCGATGACGTCATCAGAAGCCAGATGCACTTTCACGACGTCCTGATGACGTCATCAGAAGCCAGAGGCACTTTTCACGACGTTCCGATGACGTCATCAGAAGCCAGATGCACTTTTCACGACGTCCCGATGACGTCATCAGAAGCCAGATGCACTTTTCACGACGTCCTGATGACGTCATCAGAAGCCAGATGCACTTTTCACGACGTCACGATGACGTCATCAGAAGCCAGAGGCACTTTTCACGACGTCCCGATGACGTCATCAGAAGCCAGATGCACTTTTCACGACGTCCCGATGACGTCATCAGAAGCCAGATGCACTTTTCACGACGTCCCGATGACGTCATCAGAAGCCAGATGCACTTTTCACGACGTCCCGATGACGTCATCAGAAGCCAGATGCACTTTTCACGACGTCCCGATGACGTCATCAGAAGCCAGATGCACTTTTCACGACGTCCCGATGACGTCATCAGAAGCCAGATGCACTTTTCACGACGTCCCGATGACGTCATCAGAAGCCAGATGCACTTTTCACGACGTCCCGATGACGTCATCAGAAGCCAGATGCACTTTTCACGACGTCCCGATGACGTCATCAGAAGCCAGATGCACTTTTCACTACGTCCCGATGACGTCATCAGAAGCCAGATGCACTTTTCACGACGTCCCGATGACGTCATCAGAAGCCAGATGCACTTTTCACGACGTCCCGATGACGTCATCAGAAGCCAGATGCACTTTTCACGACGTCCCGATGACGTCATCAGAAGCCAGAGGCACTTTTCACGACGTCCCGATGACGTCATCAGAAGCCAGATGCACTTTTCACGACGTCCCGATGACGTCATCAGAAGCCAGATGCACTTTTCACGACGTCCCGATGACGTCATCAGAAGCCAGATGCACTTTTCACGACGTCCCGATGACGTCATCAGAAGCCAGATGCACTTTTCACGACGCCCCGATGACGTCGTAAGAAGCCAGATGCACTTTTCACTACGTCCCGATGACGTCATCAGAAGCCAGAGGCACTTTTCACGATGTCGCGATGACGTCATCAGAAGCCAGATGCACTTTTCACGACGTCTCGATGACGTCATCAGAAGCCAGATGCACTTTTCACGACGTCCCGATGACGTCATCAGAAGCCAGATGCACTTTTCACGACGTCCCGATGACGTCATCAGAAGACAGATGCACTTTTCACGACGTCCCGATGACGTCATCAGAAGCCAGATGCACTTTTCACGACGTCCCGATGACGTCATCAGAAGCCAGATGCACTTTTCACGACGTCCCGATGACGTCATCAGAAGCCAGATGCACTTTTCACGACGTCCCGATGACGTCATCAGAAGCCAGATGCACTTTTCACGACGTCCCGATAACGTCATCAGAAGCCAGATGCACTTTTCACGACGTCCCGATGACGTCATCAGAAGCCAGATGCACTTTTCACGACGTCCCGATGACGTCATCAGAAGCCAGATGCACTTTTCACGACGTCCCGATGACGTCATCAGAAGCCAGATGCACTTTTCACGACGTCCCGATGACGTCATCAGAAGCCAGATGCACTTTTCACGACGTCCCGATGACGTCATCAGAAGCCAGATGCACTTTTCACGACGTCCCGATGACGTCATCAGAAGCCAGATGCACTTTTCACGACGTCCCGATGACGTCATCAGAAGCCAGAGGCACTTTTCACGACGTCCCGATGACGTCATCAGAAGCCAGATGCACTTTTCACGACGTCCCGATGACGTCATCAGAAGCCAGATGCACTTTTCACGACGTCCCGATGACGTCATCAGAAGCCAGATGCACTTTTCACGACGTCCCGATGACGTCATCAGAAGCCAGATGCACTTTTCACGACGTCCCGATGACGTCATCAGAAGCCAGAGGCACTTTTCACGACGTCGCGATGACGTCATCAGAAGCCAGAGGCACTTTTCACGACGTCCCGATGACGTCATCAGAAGCCAGATGCACTTTTCACGACGTCCCGATGACGTCATCAGAAGCCAGATGCACTTTTCACGACGTCCCGATGACGTCATCAGAAGCCAGATGCACTTTTCACGACGTCCCGATGACGTCATCAGAAGCCAGATGCACTTTTCACGACGTCCCGATGACGTCATCAGAAGCCAGATGCACTTTTCACGACGTCCCGATGACGTCATCAGAAGCCAGATGCACTTTTCACGACGTCCCGATGACGTCATCAGAAGCCAGATGCACTTTTCACGACGTCCCGATGACGTCATCAGAAGCCAGATGCACTTTTCACGACGTCCCGATGACGTCATCAGAAGCCAGATGCACTTTTCACGACGTCCCGATGACGTCATCAGAAGCCAGATGCATTTTTCACGACGTCCCGATGACGTCATCAGAAGCCAGAGGCACTTTTCACGACGTCCCGATGACGTCATCAGAAGCCAGATGCACTTTTCACGACGTCCCGATGACGTCATCAGAAGCCAGATGCACTTTTCACGACGTCCCGATGACGTCATCAGAAGCCAGATGCACTTTTCACGACGTCCCGATGACGTCATCAGAAGCCAGAGGCACTTATCACGACGTCCCGAAGACGTCATTAAAAGCCAGATGCACTTTTCATGGCGTCCTGATTACTTCGTCAGAAGCCAGATGCACTTTTCACGACGTCCCGATGACGTCATCAGAAGCCAGATGCACTTTTCACGACGTCCCGATGACGTCATCAGAAGCCAGATGCACTTTTCACGACGTCCCGATGACGTCATCAGAAGCCAGATGCACTTTTCACGACGTCCCGATGACGTCATCAGAAGCCAGATGCACTTTTCACGACGTCCCGATGACGTCATCAGAAGCCAGATGCACTTTTCACGACGTCCCGGTGACGTCATCAGAAGCCAGATGCACTTTTCACGACGTCCCGATGACGTCATCAGAAGCCAGATGCACTTTTCACGACGTCCCGATGACGTGATCAGAAGCCAGATGCACTTTTCACGACGTCCGGATGACGTCATCAGAAGCCAGATGCACTTTTCACGACGTCCCGGTGACGTCATCAGAAGCCAGATGCACTTTTCACGACGTACCGATGACGTCATCAGAAGCCAGATGCACTTTTCACGACGTCCCGATGACGTCATCAGAAGCCAGATGCACTTTTCACGACGTCCCGATGACGTCATCAGAAGCCAGATGCACTTTTCACGACGTCCCGATGACGTCATCAGAAGCCAGATGCACTTTTCACTACGTCCCGATGACGTCATCAGAAGCCAGATGCACTTTTCGCGACGTCCCGATGACGTCATCAGAAGCCAGATGCACTTTTCACGACGTCCCGATGACGTCATCAGAAGCCAGAGGCACTTTTCACGACGTCCCGATGACGTCATCAGAAGCCAGATGCACTTTTCACGACGTCCCGATGACGTCATCAGAAGCCAGAGGCACTTTTCACGACGTCCCGATGACGTCATCAGAAGCCAGATGCACTTTTCACGACGTCCCGATGACGTCATCAGAAGCCAGATGCACTTTTCACGACGTCCCGATGACGTCATCAGAAGCCAGATGCACTTTTCACGACGTCCCGATGACGTCATCAGAAGCCAGATGCACTTTTCACGACGTCCCGATGACGTCATCAGAAGCCAGATGCACTTTTCACGACGTCCCGATGACGTCATCAGAAGCCAGATGCACTTTTCACGACGTCCCGATGACGTCATCAGAAGCCAGATGCACTTTTCACGACGTCCCGATGACGTCATCAGAAGCCAGATGCACTTTTCACGACGTCCCGATGACGCCATCAGAAGCCAGATGCACTTTTCACGACGTCCCGATGACGTCATCAGAAGCCAGATGCACTTTTCACGACGTCCCGATGACGTCATCAGAAGCCAGATGCACTTTTCACGACGTCCCGATGACGTCATCAGAAGCCAGATGCACTTTTCACGACGTCCCGATGACGTCATCAGAAGCCAGATGCACTTTTCACGACGTCCCGATGACGTCATCAGAAGCCAGATGCACTTTTCACGACGTCCCGATGACGTCATCAGAAGCCAGAGGCACTTGTCACGACGTCCCGATGACGTCATCAGAAGCCAGATGCACTTTTCACGACGTCCCGATGACGTCATCAGAAGCCAGATGCACTTTTCACGACGTCCCGATGACGTCATCAGAAGCCAGATGCACTTTTCACGACGTCCCGATGACGTCATCAGAAGCCAGATGCACTTTTCACGACGTCCCGATGACGTCATCAGAAGCCAGATGCACTTTTCACGACGTCCCGATGACGTCATCAGAAGCCAGATGCACTTTTCACGACGTCCCGATGACGTCATCAGAAGCCAGATGCACTTTTCACGACGTCCCGATGACGTCATCAGAAGCCAGATGCACTTTTCACGACGTCCCGATGACGTCATCAGAAGCCAGATGCACTTTTCACGACGTCTCGATGACGTCATCAGAAGCCAGATGCACTTTTCACGACGTCCCGATGACGTCATCAGAAGCCAGATGCACTTTTCACGACGTCCCGATGACGTCATCAGAAGCCAGAGGCACTTTTCACGACGTCCCGATGACGTCATCAGAAGCCAGATGCACTTTTCACGACGTCCCGATGACGTCATCAGAAGCCAGATGCACTTTTCACGACGTCCCGATGACGTCATCAGAAGCCAGATGCACTTTTCACGACGTCCCGATGACGTCATCAGAAGCCAGATGCACTTTTCACGACATCCCGATGACGTCATCAGAAGCCAGATGCACTTTTCACGACGTCCCGATGACGTCATCAGAAGCCAGATGCACTTTTCACGACGTCCCGATGACGTCATCAGAAGCCAGATGCACTTTTCACGGCGTCCCGATGACGTCATCAGAAGCCAGATGCACTTTTCACGACGTCCCGATGACGTCATCAGAAGCCAGATGCACTTTTCACGACGTCCCGATGACGTCATCAGAAGCCAGATGCACTTTTCACGACGTCCCGATGACGTCATCAGAAGCCAGATGCACTTTTCACGACGTCCCGATGACGTCATCAGAAGCCAGATGCACTTTTCACGACGTCCCGATGACGTCATCAGAAGCCAGATGCACTTTTCACGACGTCCCGATGACGTCATCAGAAGCCAGAGGCACTTTTCACGACGTCCCGATGACGTCATCAGAAGCCAGATGCACTTTTCACGACGTCCCGATGACGTCATCAGAAGCCAGATGCACTTTTCACGACGTCCCGATGACGTCATCAGAAGCCAGATGCACTTTTCACGACGTCCCGATGACGTCATCAGAAGCCAGAGGCACTTTTCACGACGTCCCGATGACGTCATCAGAAGCCAGATGCACTTTTCACGACGTCCCGATGACGTCATCAGAAGCCAGAGGCACTTTTCACGACGTCCCGATGACGTCATCAGAAGCCAGAGGCACTTTTCACGACGTCCCGATGACGTCATCAGAAGCCAGATGCACTTTTCACGACGTCCCGATGACGTCATCAGAAGCCAGATGCACTTTTCACGACGTCCCGATGACGTCATCAGAAGCCAGAGGCACTTTTCACGACGTCCCGATGACGTCATCAGAAGCCAGATGCACTTTTCACGACGTCCCGATGACGTCATCAGAAGCCAGATGCACTTTTCACGACGTCCCGATGACGTCATCAGAAGCCAGATGCACTTTTCACGACGTCCCGATGACGTCATCAGAAGCCAGATGCACTTTTCACGACGTCCCGATGACGTCATCAGAAGCCAGAGGCACTTTTCACGACGTCCCGATGACGTCATCAGAAGCCAGATGCACTTTTCACGACGTCCCGATGACGTCATCAGAAGCCAGATGCACTTTTAACGACGTCCCGATGACGTCATCAGAAGCCAGATGCACTTTTCACGACGTCCCGATGACGTCATCAGAAGCCAGATGCACTTTTCACGACGTCCCGATGACGTCATCAGAAGCCAGATGCACTTTTCACTACGTCCCGATGACGTCATCAGAAGCCAGATGCACTTTTCACGACGTCCCGATGACGTCATCAGAAGCCAGATGCACTTTTCACGACGTCCCGATGACGTCATCAGAAGCCAGATGCACTTTTCACGACGTCCCGATGACGTCATCAGAAGCCAGAGGCACTTTTCACGACGTCCCGATGACGTCATCAGAAGCCAGATGCACTTTTCACGACGTCCCGATGACGTCATCAGAAGCCAGATGCACTTTTCACGACGTCCCGATGACGTCATCAGAAGCCAGATGCACTTTTCACGACGTCCCGATGACGTCATCAGAAGCCAGATGCACTTTTCACGACGTCCCGATGACGTCATCAGAAGCCAGAGGCACTTTTCACGACGTCCCGATGACGTCATCAGAAGCCAGATGCACTTTTCACGACGTCCCGATGACGTCATCAGAAGCCAGATGCACTTTTCACGACGTCCCGATGACGTCATCAGAAGCCAGATGCCCTTTTCACGACGTCCCGATGACGTCATCAGAAGCCAAATACACTTTTCACGACGTCCCGATGACGTCATCAGAAACCAGATGCACTTTTCACGACGTCCCGATGACGTCATCAGAAGCCAGATGCACTTTTCACGACGTCCCGATGACGTCATCAGAAGCCAGATGCACTTTTCACGACGTCCCGATGACGTCATCAGAAGCCAGAGGCACTTTTCACGACGTCCCGATGACGTCATCAGAAGCCAGATGCACTTTTCACGACGTCCCGATGACGTCATCAGAAGCCAGATGCACTTTTCACGACGTCCCGATGACGTCATCAGAAGCCAGATGCACTTTTCACGACGTCCCGATGACGTCATCAGAAGCCAGATCCACTTTTCCCGACGTCCCGATCACGTCATCAGAAGCCAGATGCACTTTTCACGACGTCCCGATGACGTCATCAGAAGCCAGATGCACTTTTCACGACGTCCCGATGACGTCATCAGAAGCCAGATGCACTTTTCACGTCGTCCCGATGACGTCATCAGAAGCCAGATGCACTTTTCACGACGTCCCGATGACGTCATCAGAAGCCAGATGCACTTTTCACGACGTCCCGATGACGTCATCAGAAGCCAGATGCACTTTTCACGACGTCCCGATGACGTCATCAGAGACCAGATGCACTTTTCACGACGTCCCGATGACGTCATCAGAAGCCAGATGCACTTTTCACGACGTCCCGATGACGTCATCAGAAGCCAGATGCACTTTTCACGACGTCCCGATGACGTCATCAGAAGCCAGATGCACTTTTCACGACGTCCCGATGACGTCATCAGAAGCCAGATGCACTTTTCACGACGTCCCGATGACGTCATCAGAAGCCAGATGCACTTTTCACGACGTCCCGATGACGTCATCAGAAGCCAGATGCACTTTTCACGACGTCCCGATGACGTCATCAGAAGCCAGATGCACTTTTCACGACGTCCCGATGACGTCATCAGAAGCCAGATGCACTTTTCACGACGTCCCGATGACGTCATCAGAAGCCAGATGCACTTTTCACGACGTCCCGATGACGTCATCAGAAGCCAGATGCACTTTTCACGACGTCCCGATGACGTCATCAGAAGCCAGATGCACTTTTCACGACGTCCCGATGACGTCATCAGAAGCCAGATGCACTTTTCACGACGTCCCGATGACGTCATCAGAAGCCAGAGGCACTTTTCACGACGTCCCGATGACGTCATCAGAAGCCAGAGGCACTTTTCACGACGTCCCGATGACGTCATCAGAAGCCAGATGCACTTTTCACGACGTCCCGATGACGTCATCAGAAGCCAGATGCACTTTTCACGACGTCCCGATGACGTCATCAGAAGCCAGAGGCACTTTTCACGACGTCCCGATGACGTCATCAGAAGCCAGATGCACTTTTCACGACGTCCCGATGACGTCATCAGAAGCCAGATGCACTTTTCACGACGTCCCGATGACGTCATCAGAAGCCAGATGCACTTTTCACGACGTCCCGATGACGTCATCAGAAGCCAGATGCACTTTTAACGACGTCCCGATGACGTCATCAGAAGCCAGATGCACTTTTCACGACGTCCCGATGACGTCATCAGAAGCCAGATGCACTTTTCACGACGTCCCGATGACGTCATCAGAAGCCAGATGCACTTTTCACGACGTCCCGATGACGTCATCAGAAGCCAGATGCACTTTTCACGACGTCCCGATGACGTCATCAGAAGCCAGATGCACTTTTCACGACGTTCCGATGACGTCATCAGAAGCCAGATGCACTTTTCACGACGTCCCGATGACGTCATCAGAAGCCAGATGCACTTTTCACGACGTCCCGATGACGTCATCAGAAGCCAGATGCACTTTTCACGACGTCCCGATGACGTCATCAGAAGCCAGAGGCACTTTTCACGACGTCCCGATGACGTCATCAGAAGCCAGATGCACTTTTCACGACGTCCCGATGACGTCATCAGAAGCCAGAGGCACTTTTCACGACGTCCCGATGACGTCATCAGAAGCCAGATGCACTTTTCACGACGTCCCGATGACGTCATCAGAAGCCAGAGGCACTTTTCACGACGTCCCGATGACGTCATCAGAAGCCAGATGCACTTTTCACGACGTCCCGATGACGTCATCAGAAGCCAGATGCACTTTTCACGACGTCCCGATGACGTCATCAGAAGCCAGAGGCACTTTTCACGACGTCCCGATGACGTCATCAGAAGCCAGATGCACTTTTCACGACGTCCCGATGACGTCATCAGAAGCCAGATGCACTTTTCACGACGTCCCGATGACGTCATCAGAAGCCAGATGCACTTTTCACGACGTCCCGATGACGTCATCAGAAGCCAGATGCACTTTTCACGACGTCCCGATGACGTCATCAGAAGCCAGATGCACTTTTCACGACGTCCCGATGACGTCATCAGAAGCCAGATGCACTTTTCACGACGTCCCGATGACGTCATCAGAAGCCAGATGCACTTTTCACGACGTCCCGATGACGTCATCAGAAGTCAGAGGCACTTTTCACGACGTCCCGATGCCGTCATCAGAAGCCAGATGCACTTTTCACGACGTCCCGATGACGTCATCAGAAGCCAGAGGCACTTTTCACGACGTCCCGATGACGTCATCAGAAGCCAGAGGCACTTGTCTCGACGTCCCGATGACGTCATCAGAAGCCAGAGGCACTTTTCACGACGTCACGATGACGTCATCAGAAGCCAGATGCACTTTTCACGACGTCTCGATGACGTCATCAGAAGCCAGATGCACTTTTCACTACGTCCCGATGACGTCATCAGAAGCCAGATGCACTTTTCACGACGTCCCGATGACGTCATCAGAAGCCAGATGCACTTTTCACGACGTCCCGATGACGTCATCAGAAGCCAGATGCACTTTTCACGACGTCCCGATGACGTCATCAGAAGCCAGATGCACTTTTCACGACGTCCCGATGACGTCATCAGAAGCCAGAGGCACTTTTCACGACGTCCCGATGACGTCATCAGAAGCCAGATGCACTTTCACGACGTCCCGATGACGTCATCAGAAGCCAGAGGCACTTTTCACGACGTCCCGATGACGTCATCAGAAGCCAGAGGCACTTTTCACGACGTCCCGATGACGTCATCAGAAGCCAGAGGCACTTTTCACGACGTCCCGATGACGTCATCAGAAGCCAGAGGCACTTTTCACGACGTCCCGATGACGTCATCAGAAGCCAGATGCACTTTTCACGACGTCCCGATGACGTCATCAGAAGCCAGAGGCACTTTTCACGACGTCCCGATGACGTCATCAGAAGCCAGAGGCACTTTTCACGACGTCCCGATGACGTCATCAGAAGCCAGAGGCACTTTTCACGACGTCCCGATGACGTCATCAGAAGCCAGATGCACTTTTCACGACGTCCCGATGACGTCATCAGAAGCCAGATGCACTTTTCACGACGTCCCGATGACGTCATCAGAAGCCAGAGGCACTTTTCACGACGTCCCGATGACGTCATCAGAAGCCAGAGGCACTTTTCACGACGTCCCGATGACGTCATCAGAAGCCAGATGCACTTTTCACGACGTCCCGATGACGTCATCAGAAGCCAGAGGCACTTTTCACGACGTCCCGATGACGTCATCAGAAGCCAGAGGCACTTTTCACGACGTCCCGATGACGTCATCAGAAGCCAGATGCACTTTTCACGACGTCCCGATGACGTCATCAGAAGCCAGAGGCACTTTTCACGACGTCCCGATGACGTCATCAGAAGCCAGATGCACTTTTCACGACGTCCCGATGACGTCATCAGAAGCCAGATGCACTTTTCACGACGTCCCGATGACGTCATCAGAAGCCAGAGGCACTTTTCACGACGTCCCGATGACGTCATCAGAAGCCAGAGGCACTTTTCACGACGTCCCGATGACGTCATCAGAAGCCAGAGGCACTTTTCACGACGTCCCGATGACGTCATCAGAAGCCAGATGCACTTTTCACGACGTCCCGATGACGTCATCAGAAGCCAGAGGCACTTTTCACGACGTCCCGATGACGTCATCAGAAGCCAGAGGCACTTTTCACGACGTCCCGATGACGTCATCAGAAGCCAGATGCACTTTTCACGACGTCCCGATGACGTCATCAGAAGCCAGAGGCACTTTTCACGACGTCCCGATGACGTCATCAGAAGCCAGATGCACTTTTCACGACGTCCCGATGACGTCATCAGAAGCCAGATGCACTTTTCACGACGTCCCGATGACGTCATCAGAAGCCAGAGGCACTTTTCACGACGTCCCGATGACGTCATCAGAAGCCAGAGGCACTTTTCACGACGTCCCGATGACGTCATCAGAAGCCAGAGGCACTTTTCACGACGTCCCGATGACGTCATCAGAAGCCAGAGGCACTTTTCACGACGTCCCGATGACGTCATCAGAAGCCAGAGGCACTTTTCACGACGTCCCGATGACGTCATCAGAAGCCAGAGGCACTTTTCACGACGTCCCGATGACGTCATCAGAAGCCAGAGGCACTTTTCACGACGTCCCGATGACGTCATCAGAAGCCAGAGGCACTTTTCACGACGTCCCGATGACGTCATCAGAAGCCAGAGGCACTTTTCACGACGTCCCGATGACGTCATCAGAAGCCAGAGGCACTTTTCACGACGTCCCGATGACGTCATCAGAAGCCAGAGGCACTTTTCACGACGTCCCGATGACGTCATCAGAAGCCAGAGGCACTTTTCACGACGTCCCGATGACGTCATCAGAAGCCAGAGGCACTTTTCACGACGTCCCGATGACGTCATCAGAAGCCAGATGCACTTTTCACGACGTCCCGATGACGTCATCAGAAGCCAGAGGCACTTTTCACGACGTCCCGATGACGTCATCAGAAGCCAGAGGCACTTTTCACGACGTCCCGATGACGTCATCAGAAGCCAGAGGCACTTTTCACGACGTCCCGATGACGTCATCAGAAGCCAGAGGCACTTTTCACGACGTCCCGATGACGTCATCAGAAGCCAGAGGCACTTTTCACGACGTCCCGATGACGTCATCAGAAGCCAGAGGCACTTTTCACGACGTCCCGATGACGTCATCAGAAGCCAGATGCACTTTTCACGACGTCCCGATGACGTCATCAGAAGCCAGATGCACTTTTCACGACGTCCCGATGACGTCATCAGAAGCCAGATGTACTTTCACCAGCCTGCGTCCCCCCTAGCAACTTGCCTGCCTGAAATTGACCGCCTGTGACCATTGGCAGTGGATACTAGCAGTGAGGAATGAAAAGCGTGACGGCCCACTACCTACGGCCTACAACCTACGGCCCACGGCTCACGGCTTACGTCGCACACCATGAATTTTTCCTAAGCTTCCGGGCTCACAACTTTGTTATTTGTGAGTGAACCGATTCGGCCCAAATTTTGAGAGCTGGTGTCTTTTGGACCCCTCCACTTAAATCCAGAAGGAAATCTGCAGACAATTTGTTTTAATGGTTTTATAAACTACTTTATAAAATTAGAAGTGATCACAAGGCCTAGGCAAAACCAAACCTCTCCAGCCGCTTCGCGGCTGGAGCGATATATATGTATATATCTTTCTCTCTTTAATCGGTTGGCTTTCGCCTGACGCGGTCATTCCGCATCTTCACCGAGGTGTGCCGTCCTAGTAGTCAGCCGTGTCCATTTTTCACGGTCTTCAGCCACAATTTGAACACATTCCATCCAGCTGTCACTATTCCATTTCCTGCGAAACGAAACATCGCGCCTGAACTGTCTTTCGATGCCGAGTGACTTTAAATCCTCTTTAACCACATCCGTCCAGAACTTTCGCCTACGCCCAGGTGGCCGTTTCCAGACAGGATTTGGAAGCAATTTTAAAGCGTGTTGTACGAGACGATCCGGCGTTCTTCTTAGTATATGCCCGAGCAGTCGAAGTCGACTTTCCATTGCTGCTTGAGATGGCGTTAGGAGATGCTGGCACCTCCCTCGTGTCAAGCGTTGATGTACTGCGTCGATTTCCTTGTAAAGGTCTTCGTTATGGCATACACGCGGCCAGAAATATCCAAGCAAACGCCTAAAAGCTTCCTCTCCGTGCAATCCAACCTTTCCATCTGCGTTTTCGGTGCTGCCCACGTCTCCGATCCGTACATCATGATAGGGCGAATAGCGGATAGGTAGACGCGCAACTTGACTTCCTTCGCGATGGTGGTAGACCACAAACACTTGGTTAGAGAATTGAATGCAGACGTAGCTTTCGCACATCGTTGTCGAATATCCGCTGCATAACTACCATCGTTCTTCAGCAAACAGCCCAAATAACAGAAATCGTCCACCAGTTCGATACGTTGTCCGTCCACACAAACTCCAGTTGAAGGCCTCTGAGAGACCCACATCTGCTTGCATTTGTCGGGACGAAGACGAAGTCCATAGGCTGCGGCATACTTCGAAACGAGGTTCACAATCCTTTGCAGTTTTGCGTTGTTTTCAGCGAATAACACAATGTCGTCGGCGTACTCCAGGTCGACAAGAGAGCGTCCTGATGGTGTTAGGATCACATCCGCAGGAAACTGTTCTGCAACTCTACGCATGATGTCATCAACGGCGAAGTTGAAAAGAAAAGGTCCTGCAACGGCTCCTTGCCTTACTCCTGTTTTCACCTCGAAAGCTGACGTAAATCCGACAGGTGTACGAACTGCTGCTGTTGTTCCTTTGTTCATGTCCTCGATTAACCGAACATACTTTTCCGGGACTCCATCTGCTCGCAGAGCATTGAGCAATCGATCACGATGAGGAGAGTCGAACGCGGCTTCAAAGTCCAAAAAAGCAAGCTGT
Source organism: Aplectana chamaeleonis (assembly GCA_029168955.1). Lineage (NCBI taxonomy): Eukaryota > Metazoa > Nematoda > Chromadorea > Rhabditida > Cosmocercidae > Aplectana > Aplectana chamaeleonis. Next base: position 992,543 of record JAPDOI010000136.1, read on the forward strand.
AATGGCTTCGAAAACCGCTGCCACGATTCAATTACTCTTCTCACGACGAACACTTGGTCGATGGTCGATCTTCCAGGTCGAAAACCGGCTTGCTCATCTCTGGTCGTTCCTTCACGATGTTTGATAAGTCGCTCGAGAATGATACGTTCTAAAACCTTGTACATGACACGAAGTAGAGAGATTCCTCTGTAGTTCTTAGGATCCGTGACGGATAGCTTCTTGTGAAGAGGTACGATGATCGCATGTCTCCACGAATCGGGTATCCTTTCGCTCATCCATATGGCACGGATGGTGTTGGTCATTTCACGAATCCCAGACGGAGGAAGAGCTTTCAGCATTTCAGCAGTGATGTTGTCATCTCCACCTGCCTTTCCATTCTTCATTTTCCGGACACAATCCAAAACTTCAGACTCAGTCGGCGGTTCCTCACTGACATCGTAATGTGCTCTCTGAACATGCGGGAGCTCAGGTACTGATGGCGCTGGGCGATTCAGTAGTGAACTGAAGTAATCCTTCCATATTAGCAGCGTCGCATCACCAACTGCAACTCCATTGGTAGTGTTCAAGACAGGAGAACATCTCTTCATCTTCCCGCTATACTGTCGCAGCAACGTGTAGGCTTTCTTCGGATTCTTCTCCTCCCAAGCCTTCTCGAACTCCTTAGCTCTACACGTCCACTCTCGTTCGCGGTCACTTTGAAGCTGCCGACGCAACTTCCTCCTCAGACGCTTCTCCTCCACGAAGTTTCCTGCAGCTCGGAGAGCACATACTCTGTTGTAGGTAGATGTTGTTTCTTCTGAGACGTAGGCGAACTTCTTCTTAGGCTGTACAACCGGGAGTGCCTCTTTCGAAGCGTCCTGGATGCACTTGACAAAAGAATCCGCGTCGCAAAGTTTCTTCTTAGTCCGTACTCCGATGTGAATAGAAACGCGTTGTCGGAAATTCCTTCTGCACTCTTCATCTCTGAGACTTGTCATGTCAATCCTCTGGAGAGGCTGAGCCCCTCGCTTCCTCTTATGAATCCTCGCAGTGAAGTTCAACAGAACAGGACGGTGATCCGAATCGAATGCGACATCCCACACAGCTCTAGATCTTCGAATGTCCGATACTGGAATATTCCTCGTCAGGACATAGTCAAGCTGTAGTTTCAAAGTTGTCATCTTCCGCTTCCGCTGCTCTTCTAGAGATAGCCGGGTTGGTCCCTGCCACGTAAGCTGATGGCGGCGATGATTCCTCTTGAATGTCGATGCAATAATCAGACCACTGCGTTCACAAAAGTCGACAAGGCGGTAGCCATTGTCCGATGTTTGCTCCACTGGGTAGAACCATTTACCGAGTACTTCGGATTCCTGATCAAGTCCCATCTTCGCATTTGCGTCAATCCCCACGACAACAGCATGTTGACAAGGTATCCTGGCCAGCAACGTATTGAGTTCCTCATAAAACGCATCCTTCGAATTGTCTTCGGCGGTTTCAGTGGGCGCATGAGCACTCACTATCCACAGATTGAATCCTCTGTGATCCCGCAGTCGTACGAATGCATTCCGACACGACGTTGAGCCGAACTCCTTGACCATACCATTGAAATCCTTCCTTACAGCTATTGCACAGCCTCCCACTCTCCTATCGTCAGCGTTACCGCAGTAGATGGTGTACTCTCCGACGCTGATGACGGGTCTATCCTTGAGGCGGGTTTCCTGCAAAGCAGCAAACGGTGCATGGAAATAGCTCAGAAGTCTGGATAGCGCAGTTTTTGGATATCACTCGACAGCGATCGACAGTTCAGGGTGGCGAAATTGTGGCTTGTGGCCAAAGACTCCATGACTCCCTAGGTACGGATCCTAAGGTGTTATGGACCAGAGGCCTTAGTGTGCCGGACGGCGACACCTTTATGCAATGTGCGGGATACTTTCGCGATATAGTTGTGCACGCTATATCGCTCGAACGTTCCCTGTGTACACTCAAACGTCTGCTGGGTTCAGTAGAAGCAGGGGCACCAACGAGCAGGTACCAACAGACTTGTATACACACCCCCTATGTATATATATATATATATATATATATATATATATATATATATATATATATATATATATATATATATATATATACACCCACACAAGGTCCTCAGGTTTAAGACCGAAATCTACGCCAAACAGGATCTTGTGGAGAAGAAGTAAGTCATTCTCTACTCTTCTGAGGGATAACGGTTTCAAATGAAATAGCTCATTTCTCTGCACAGAATAGGGTATGCGGCCATAAACGAAACCATGCATCCTAATAAACAATTTCCTTGTGAAGTTGCTTTGGACTTTCTCAAAACAGTTGATGTCCTTCACTTTGTAGGGATTAAACACCGGCGTGCCATATTCAAGAATTGGCCTCACGTAGATGGTGTAGGCTCTTATAAGCACAGATGGATTACGTGTTGCCAAAGCTCTGAATATCTTATTCATTGCAACAGTAGCCTTCCTCGACGTGACCTCACAATGCGCATCGAAGCTAAGACTCCTGGTGATGACGAAACCAAGATCAGTTATCTGATCAGTGATCTCAATGGGAGTCCCTTCAATGTTATAATTGAAGTTATGATTGTTGGCACCGAGGTGGAGAATTTTGGTTTTTTTCTTAGACAGGGGCAAATCCCAATCACGAGACCACACGCTGATAGCATTAAAGGCAGTGGTCGCGATCAAATATGCTTGTCGACTTTTTCTCTCCAAATCCTTTCCTGGGTCTAGAGTAGTAGGACCTATAAGAAAAAATCGCGAAAAAACCACTGTTTTGGGCCGAATTTGAAACCTGAACTTTCTTGTCTTTTGATGGTGGACGAGCCCTCTCCACATCATCGGCATCGATGACCTCTTATATCAAGAACATCAGCTAGCTTGAAATTGAATGTCAATCAATGAACCTTCGAATTTATGTACACATCTAGTCAAAAAAATTGACTGAAGTGATGCTTTCATTATTCAACTGTTTTTATTCGTTAAATTTGCATTTATTTTGTCCTCTGAATGTCGATGATTTTTGACTGCTCGGCATGAGACTGCGATCTGTTTCGTCATCGCTGTGCACGTGTGCACGAACTAGCTTCTTTGGGCCCTAGAAACTCTATTTGTAGACCGTTTTTCACCGCGCTACCTTCATAGTTTTTCAGCTGTTTTTGATCTAGGCTGATTTTTGTAGTTTTTTAGATAACGTTTTTCATCGTGACCACTGCCTTTAACTGATTGCTGTACAGATTCACAGCCCCCAGGGGAAGTAACCTCATCATAAATTTTGATATCATCAGCAAAAGCACTGAACCCGGTGCCGAAGTGAGTGATCAAATTCGCGATTTCAAACGTGTAGATGTTGATTAGGCTGGGGGAAAGTACTCCTCCTTGTGGGACTCCGCTATGAACGGGTCGCGGACTCGAAAAGGACGAGTTAACGTGGACAGAAAACGTCCTATCAGTCAAAAATGACGAAATCCATGAGACAATTCGCGGATGGATACCAACAAGTGAAAGTGTTTGCAACAATTTATCATGGGGAACCTTATCGAAAGCCTTGGTGAAGTCAAAATAAACAACGTCCACATTTTTCCTTGCTCGATTGTTCAACGCTTCTATCATTGCCATCACAATGGACTTGCCCTTCTGAAACCCATGCTGAAGAGGGGAGATAATATGGTTATCGTCGAGATGTGCAACTATCCGTTTTTTGAGAATTTTTTCAAAAAGACGCGAGAAAATAGATGTAATACTGATGGGTCTGAAGTTGGACGGGTTAGTGAACGGGGGCTTTTTTGGAATTGGGGTAACTAATGAGTGCCTCCATTTCAGAGGAACTTCAGCCGTCATAAAACTTAGATTGAAAGTGTGTTCTAAGGGACCAGAAATCTCATTGGCGACGATTTTGATGAAACTAAGCGGGATGTCGTCAGGGGTTTGAGATCCAGAGTTAGGCCATCGTAAAAGTTCATTCAAAATTTCATCCCTGTGGAACCAGCATGAGTCATTCACAACGGCAAATGCACCGGGAACAGAATGTCTCGACGTATCGGCAGCTTCAGAGAAAGCCTCTTCAAAAACGCTTGCCAGTAACTCGGCTTTTTCATCATCCTTCCTCAGAATCACGCCATCGGGGCTATAAAGTACTCCAACACGTGGCTTTTCTTGAAGTACTCCAACACGTGGCTTTCCTTGATTTTCCTGAATGCTTGTTTCTCTGTCTTTTACTTTGCTTCTAAAGTATTTGATGACTACTTGAAGGGCTTTTAACTACTTTAAAAGCAAAATAACACGCGGAAAAACAACCAATCATAAAACCTCGGTAGTTGGGGGGGGGGGCGGACGGTGAATTTCGATCAATAGCCCCGTTCTTCCCTTCAGTAATTAACCGTCCTAACCTGTTCCTGCACGCTTTTCTTGGTCTTCTCAATTGTTTTCTTTTTTTGTGATGGGCAGATATAACTCCCCATGAGGTTCCGTCCATAGCAGACGACAAACGGCAGGCCCCGGTGACCAGCTGCAGGCGTCATACCGTGTCTAAAACGCTGGCGCATGACGCTCGGCGGCTGGCGCAATCCACGTGCCCGAGACGGCATGGGGCTAACGATGGTATTGATATAATTAGTGACAGCCGCTACTGCCGCTTGCCTCCACCGTCAGCGGCATGCCGGCTGCAGTGGTCGATGGGGAGTCGCAGTAGCGAGATCAATAACAAATGTTAAAGGTGCAAACCCCAGCGTCACTTGGCGCTAGGTCGTCTGCTATGAACGGAGCCTGAGGATCTCACTACTATCGTTTGTATCGTTAACCCCATCTTTAGGTGGCTTCAGAGCATAGCTTCGTTGGGTGGAACCATGTAGGTGGACTCCACCAACCCATTTAGGTGGACTCCACCAACCCATGTAGGTGGACTCCACCAACCCATGTAGGTGGACTCCACCAACCCATGTAGGTGGACTCCACCAACCCATGTAGGTGGACTCCACCAACCCATGTAGGTGGACTCCACCAACCTTCACCTTTGAGCAGGCGAAGGAGGTGGGGACTTTCACCATTGGGAAAACCGGTAACGACCGGTGAAACAAAGAAAGAATGTCTCCAGGTGCGACTCTCCATAAACCTCGGCATTGTGAATCCGTAGTAATTGTGTAGTTGAACTGGACCACGAGGTTGATATACAGGTTATTGGCTTACGCACGTCAGCACATTTCTGATTGCTCTTTGCAGGCTCTTTAGAGCCTGCAAAGAGCAATCAGAAATGTGCTTGCCCGGCTAAATGTCGGCTAAACCTTACTGAGATTCGAGAGATTTTTTCCAAAACGTAGTCAAAAACAGAGAAATTAAGAAATTACCGCCCCTTGGCAGGAAACTCGCTAGATGAATCAGCACGATAGAACGGTGGTGCTATACTGTAGGTACATAGACGACTGCTTTGTCGTCTGCCCCACACAGGAGGAAATGGACCAGTGTTTTAAACTCCTCAATAATCATTCGGAAAACGTTAAATATACCCGGGAAAAAACGGTGGTAAATTGGCTCCCTTCCCTAAATGTACAAATAAAATTCTCTCGGGGCGTTATTGCAATAAAATGGTATCGTAAACCTAGTAACAAAAACATAATTGTGCATTACCAATCAGCTCACCCATCGCAGACAAAAAGGGCAATTGTTAAAAATATGTACCGAACAGCGAAATGCGTCTGCACCGGAGAAGACGAACAAAAAGAATCTGTTCAAATGGCGCATGATATTGCAGCTTTGAACGGATATCCCACAACTTTGGTCCGACGTAGATCCAGGGGTCCGGCCGCGTGCCGGGGAGAACAGGAAACAGCGATTGAGACCAAAATACCCCTAAAAATGCCCTTCATTTCTGATGAAGTGAGCAGATCTTTGCGCAAATGCCTGAAAAAAGCTGGTCTGGAAAGCTCCGTCGCAATCGTCGACATACCCCCTAACAACCTCAGAAACCGTCTTATCCGAAACCGTATATATGACCGAATTTGCTCTACTCCCAATTGTGTGGTCTGCCCATTTGGTAGAGAGGGAGATTGCACTGCATGCGGTGTGGTCTACAGGATCTCGTGCCAACTGTGCGGCGAGCAATATATTGGGGAGACATCGCGGCCGCTCTATGTTAGAGTCAAAGAGCACTTAGATGGGAAAGATAAGCTCCGGGTATCATCAGTTCTGGGGTGTCACCGTGTTAACGCGCACAATGGCGATAATTATCACGTCAAGGTCGAGATATTGGGGCGAGAAAACGATGCCCCTGCCAGAAAAACCCTGGAAGCTTTTTGGATCCAGGCGAGCGACCCAAAAATCAATCGGAAGGGGGAATGCCTATATATAGCTGGAGAACTCAAGACCTACCTCAGACTCGCATTTTAACGTCGAGAGGTAGCGGTCTCGTCCTGTGCTCCGCTTTCCACCACCGTTCTATCGTGTTGATTCATCTAGCGAGTTTCCTGCCAAGATGCGGTGATTTCTTAATTTCTATGTTTTTGACTACGTTTTGGAAAAAATCTCTCTCGAATCTCAGTAAGGTTTAGCCGACATTTGGCCGGGTAATCACATTTCTGATTTGCTCATTTCAGGCTCTGAAGAAGGCGATTCCGCCGAAACGTGCGTAAGCCAATAAACTGTATATCGACCACGTGGTCCAGTTCAACTACTTAATTACTAAAGAAAGAATGAAAATGACCTAATACTCATGCAAGTCATTTTCAAGACTGGGTGGGTGTCACTGCCGGTTTTTCGTCCATAACATTTTTGTGCTCAGAGATAGCCTTTTGTTGTGGTTGTTTTCGGAATTCCCATAACATTCTGCATCGAATGTCGTTTTCAGTTTCAAAAAATACCTTTCCCTTCTTCCAGCCGATTTCAGTTTATAAAGTGCATTTTTTTTTCGCCTGAATTTATCGGTTTTTCGTTCATAACTTCTTTGTGCTTGGAGATAGACCTCTGGTTAAGGCTGTTTTCGGAATCACGATGGAATTCTGTGTCGACTAGTGTTTCAAGTTTGGAAAATTCGACGCAGAATTTTACGTGGATTTCGAGAACAACCTTTACAAAACCCTATCTTCAACGGTTAAAGAGTTATAGGCGAAAAACCGGTGTTTCGTAAAATGAATTAGGCTAAAGGATGGAGAAAATATTTTTCCAAACTGAAAACACTACTCGACGCAGAAATCCATCGAGATTCCGAAAACAACCTCTACGAAAGGGCTATCTCTCAGGGTAAAAAAGTCATGGACGAAAAACTGATTGCTTTTGGTGAAAGAAACGTTACTTCAAAAAAAAAACGTTACTACAACCACCCAATCTTGAAAATGACTTGCATGAGTGTTGGGTCACTTTCATTCTTTTTCGGGGCGTTTCACTGGTTTTCACCGGTTCTCCCAATGGTGAAGGTTCCCCACTTCAGCTGCCCAGGGTGAAGGTTGGCGGAGTACATGGCTCCACCCAACGAAGCTATGGGTGGGGGAGAAGGATTTCCGACAACGATGACGGATATCTTCTCGACACCACTGGGAATGTTTCCCGAAATTGAAGGGAGGCGAAGGGATCTCGCCACAGCGGGTCTTCAGTTGTTCTTCAGAGTGTAGGTCTCCACCATGGTGTCGTAACTCAGCACTCATTCTTTTTCGATTGAATACAAATTACTTCGCCGAAACTCGCTGCTCTCAACAGCTTCCTTTCCTTAGAAAGCTGGACTTGGGCAAACAATATGACCTCGGACATTAGGCTACAGAGAAGCTTCCTATCTTTCCCATATTCCAGTCAGAGAAACGGTACACTGCCCCTTTGGTGTCCTCCGAACATGGTGGACGTATCTTATGAGAGGCACCTGCGCCCCGACAAATCGTGAAGGACGAGACCACTTCGAGACTGGACGATTCACATCACTATATACCAGGTTGTCCAAAAATTCTTGTCCGAAAATTTCACCATTTTTAATTTTTTTTCAACTTTATTGAAAAACAAGTCTAATCAGCAATCTAATCACCACAGTTATCCACAACAGTGGCCCATCGATTGGGCAGGTCGCCGATGCCCTTCGCCCAGAACTCCGGGGGCTGCGACTCGAAGAAGTCCGCGATGTCGGATTTGAGGTTGTCGTAGTTGGTGAATTTTCTTCCGGCTAAATGGTGCTTCAGCGGGCGGAACAAGGGTTAGTCGGAGGGGGCGAGGTCCGGGGAATACGGCGGATGGGCAACCGTCTCCCAGCCGAGCGTCGCCAACTTCTGCTGGGTCTCCTTCGCCACGTGGGGGCGCGCGTTGTCGTGCAGCAGGTGTACCGAGGCCCGTCGGGGACGCCTTTCTCGGATGACAACGGCTAGTTTCTCGAGCTGATCGGTGTAGATGGAGGCGGTGACCGTCCTATCTTGCGGGAGCAGCTCGAAGTACAGCATGCCCTTGGTGTCCCACCAGCAGCAGAGCATGATCTTCAGCGGGTGCAGGTCAGCTTTCGGCGTCGTTGGCGGCTCTTCTCCGCGCGGGGACCAGACGGCACGGCGGGCGACGTTGTCGTAGAGGACCCAGCTCTCATCCCCAGTGACCAGGTCCTCGAGAAACTCCTTGCGATGCGGACGAAGGAGGAGGGACTGGCAGACGGCCACGCGGCTCTGCTTGTTGGCGTCCGTCAGACGGTGGGGGATCCAACGGGTCAGAACTTTGTGGTAGCCGAGTAAGTTGAGTCGATTGTGGATGGTGGACTTGCTGCAGCCAAGCGTCGTCGCCAGTTCACGGATGGTGGCTTCCGGCTTCTCCTTGATACAGCGACGGACTTCGTTATCATCCACCGTAGAAGGCCTCCCGCTGTGCTCTCTGTCCTCGAGGCTCGTGTCGCCGCTCTCGAAGCGATTGAACCAGCGGCTGACTGTGCGTTGGAACACTGCATCCTCCTTGCACGCTCTGCAGATGTTGGCGACCGCGGTGCCGGTGTCGTTGCCCAGCAGCCACTCATAGTACACGAACGTAAGAATTCGACCTTGGTCCATTTTAGCTTGCACTGGTAGCTAGACGCGGCGACTGCGCCTTATATACCCCTAGCGTAGAACTTTGGAGAACCTTTTAGAAGGTTTTACACTTGCCTGATATTATAACACTTCTAAGGAAAATTATAGAATTTTGAAAATTTTCGGACAGGAATTATTGGACGGCCTGGTATGTATATATATATATATATATATATATATATATATATATATATATATATATATATATATATATATATATATATATATATATATATATATATATATATATATATATATATATATATATATATATATATATATATATATATATATATATATATATATATATATATATATATATATATATATATATATATATATATATATATATATATATATATATATATATATATATATATATATATATATATATATATATATATAGTCATTGAACGGACAAGGGAGTACCATCTACCTCTAGCGCTCGTCTTCGTGGACTATACCAAGGCATTCGATTCGGTTGAAGTCCCGGCTGTTCTTAACGCTCTCATCCACGCAGGTGTTGACGCCCAGTACATCAGAATATTGGAAGAGTGCAACAACGGAAGCAACACCATTATTCAACTATTCGAGAGGAAACTGAAGGTGTCGATTGGAAAGGGAGTCAGACAGGGAGATATCATCTCGCCGAAGCTGTTCACGACCGCGTTACAAGACGTGATGCGCCACATCGACTGGGACGGCAAAGGTATCCTCATAGACGGGTGCAGACTATCCAACTTGCGCTTCGCTGACGACATTGTGCTGCTGGGTTCGTCTTCCGCAGAAGTCGAAGAAATTCTTAACGGACTGGACGCTGCAGGAAAAGCGATCGGCCTTACAATGAATCTGAGGAAAACCCAAGTGATGCGCAAGCAGTGGTGTGACGACAGCCCCATTCGTCTCTCTGGCACTCCCCTACCCTCTACGAACAGCTACGTTCATCTCGGAAGAGAGGTGAACATGCAAAACGACTTGTCTACGGAGATCGGACGGAGACGACGAGCGGCCTGGTCTGCACTTGGATCGATAGTGGAAGTGACAGACAAATTGCGGGATGTGAAGACACGAGCACGTTTGTTCGACACCACGGTGCTACCTGCGTTGTGCTATGGAACCGAGACATGGGCGGAAACGAAGGCGACCACACAGGCCATAAGGACAGCTCACAGGGCCTTGGAACGCAGACTACTGAAGACTAATCGTCGTGCCCAGCGAGCTGGTGGCCTACGCAGTGCTGATCTTCGAAAGCAGTCGCAGTTAATGAACCCTCTTCTGTTCATGGCCCAGTCTAAACGCCGATGGGCAGAACACGTGTTGCGCCGGCTGGATGACCGATGGAGCCTCCGTACAACAGTCTGGTTACCACGTGATTGCCACCGGCCTCTGGGCCGTCCTCCCACAAGATGGAACTCTGTATTTTCAGGCAGAGTCAGGACGTTCTGCACCGAGCGAGGGCTTCCTGAAAATCACCATCACTGGATGTCCCTTGCTCGGGATCGGTCGAGCTGGTTGAGATGTGGTCCACACGGCGGCGACGCGCACCCAGTATTTAGCCGTCCTAACTTGCCTCTGCGCGTTTTCCCCCGACACTTTAATTACCGTATCTCCTCTAATAGAAGTACACCTCTGTTTGAAGTACACCTCTAATAGAAGTTCACCTAAAAGGGAAGGCTGAGTATAAGAAGTACAGCCTCTATTTGAAGTACATCTTTCAAAAAAACACCTCTTTTCGGATTGAACCTCCGGTACTCGTTTGAATGTTTGGCAATCCGAATGTAGCATTTGAGAGAGACGAGATGCTTTTCTCGTCTCTCTCAAATGCTGCATGTTTGCACGAGATGCTTTTCAATTTTGTGAGATTTAATAATTCACAAAAAATCTATCGGCCACCCCTCTCTCGGTCACATTTTTCTTGTATGGGATAACGTCCTATGAAACCTCAACGACCTTCGAATGATAAAGAAAAAACACAGAGCTGAAATTTGATATTTGCGGCAAATGCACGGAGCTCATTTAGGTAATTTTAAAGAATTTTGATGACTTGTTTCGGCCCAGGACGATAATTTTAACGGTCCTTGAGAAGTCAAGATTCCTCAGCATTATGAAGTTTGGATCATTCATGCAGAGGTATCGTTTATACGACGAAGAAATCAGGCACCACCAATGGTAGACTTCACCTACAGTATATTGTGGACGCAAACAACTCGCCTCTGGGAGAGCTGTTGTCAGGTGGTACGAGGACTGCGTTTTTTAATCGCTCTGGTAGGCTGGAAAGCCGATCAGTTCCATTGCTTTCAAGCCTAACGAGTGGAATCCCATTGGTCTCTCTCTTTCTCTTAAAGGCAGCATACACGCTCGTAAACGTGGTTGAGGTAACAATGTGAATCAAACCGTATGGCTTACAATATAATGCCATTTTGAAGCGTCAAAAGCTATCCACAGCGCCGCTACAGGAGTAGCGATTTTGGCCCCGCCCGTATTTTCACGCCCACTGTTTGCCCTTTTCCTCCAATGCGGGGTTGCTGGGTCATCTTCGCTGTCGGTGACGTGTGTGGTTCACTTGTTAGGCAGTCCATCAACAGTCCCGACGGTGTAGATGGCCCAGCAACCTTGCGTTGGAGGAAAAGAGCAAATACAGGGGGCGTGAAAATACGGGCGGGGCCAAACTTACTACTTCTGTAACGGCATTGTGGGTCGTTTTTGACGCTTCAAAATGCGTAGGTGTTGTAATGTGAGCCATACCATTCTATTTCCGTAGTTATCTCAATCTCGTTTACGAGCGTGTATGCTGCCTTTAAAGCACGTGTTAACAAAAGCGATACCAAACTCATGCAAATTTAGGAAGAAATTCACTTGCGAAGGGTGTGAATAATAGCTTTGAAAATATGCTATTAGTGATTGTGGAAGCCTCAATTCGTTTGGGCCTGAGTGGCTAAGTTTTCATAGTTACGAACTGAATTTTCAATGCATGCAAATTTCCGGTGTTATACTGGAAATCTCTGCCAGAAATGCGAACAGTTCACCAGTGGAATTTCGAAAATAGCGCCTAATAGAAGTACACCCTCTATTAGAAGTACACCAACAATGAAGGGCTGAGAATTAGAAGTACAGCCTCTATTTGAAGTACCCCTCTAATAGAAGTACATATAAAATAGAAACCTGAGTATAAGAAGTACGTGTACATCTAAAAGAGGAAATACGGTATTTTCATTTTTTTGGATGCCAGATCTAACTTCTCATGAGGTTAGCAGAACGACCTTTCTATCGCGAACCTTGCCATTAGAAGTTTTTCACTTTTTCTGCTTACTTAGAGAAAATGTCACTCCGATCCCAACGGCATCTCCAGAATCGCTCAGAATACACATTATGAATTTGAAGGGCGAAAATTCTGTGAATAAGTTGTCTTGCGCGGAATTTTTTTTCATTCGCAGCTATCAAATCGGAGCAGAGCGCAATAAAAAGCTAGTCCGATAGCGAATGGATAAACACAAATTTCGAATGAGCACCAACGCGCGACTCGACCTTATTGAGATCGGGAACTTTCCGTTGGGTGTGGCACGTTGTTTCTTTTCTGGTGGAGGAATGTGATCCATTTTCCCTCCCCCATTTTTTTCTCGCTTATTTCAGCAAATTGAGATCTCCTTGCTTGGCGGGGTTGCTATTATAGTTGTGCTATTCGAATAGATTCGAATCAATATATTCGAATTATTGCCATTCGAATTCGTATTCATTATCGGAATTCCTAAAATCGCTACATTCGAATACTATTCGAAAATCGGACCTCAAAAAAGAGGCCATTCGAATCTATTAAAAAATCAGACCTCAAAAAAAAGCTGGCTCATTCGAATTTATTCCATATTCGGTCTTTCCGTTCAGGTCGTCGTTCTTCACTCCCTTTCCTATCTGTCTCCTCATATTATTTTGCTCTCGTGCCGCGACTGCGAATGAAGAGAAATATAGGCCTGAGACAAATCGTCCACGAATTTTCCACCTTCAAAATACAGGCATCTTTAAAGGCAGTGTTCACGATAAATTTCACTTCCGATATCTTCACGGTTTGCGGAAGGTCTGGTGCCCTATATAGCAATGCATGCTTGAAAAGGACACGAAAGAAGCGTTTTTGAGCCAAAATAGGCCCTCCCTTGTTTACGTTGATTTTTGAGCGTGGAGGAATTGACCGATGGAAGAATGATACCTATCAGTGCAATGAAGCGGTTAACTCACTTATCAGCACTTCCTTCACTTGATCATTCCTGTAATCTGAGTCTTCATTTGTTCAATCCGAGGGGGCGGATCTGGGGCACCAAAAGGCTTGTTTGCAGCCGTTATTTTGCCGCTCCTAGCTCGTTTTCTACCGTTCTTCAGACACTGGGAGCCTAGCATCCTTCTCGCCTATCATTTCACTGTGGAAAGTCGAAGAGGATGATCATCGTGAACGCTGCCTTTAAGGGCAGCGGACACTCTCAAAAATTATATCGATTTAATGATATAAATCGAAGGTGTGAAACTGGTACATAGTAGTAGAATGGGGAAATAACGAAAAAAAAACAACGAAAACTGTAAGCAAGTAGAGGAATAACGGTTGTTTTTGTTATCGGATGAAATTGGACGAGTTTTACCGCGCGCGGTTGAAACAGCGAATATTAGCGACAAAACGGTTGAGGTAGCTAAGCCAGTACTCCTACAGACGGTACTAGAACTCTCACCTCGTTGAAAGCATCAAAATCCAGCCGAAGCGACCGTATTCGAACGACCAATAAGTACGAGTTTGTATTTGGGGGCGGGGTTGACGAAATTTTGCGACATGCATTGCTCAAATTTCATAGTTTCAACTCGTTTTTGATGCTTCTAACGGCGCGAGCCTTCTACTCTGGGCAATACGACTCCAGTAACATAGATATGTCAACAGCTTTTTCGAGCGTGTCTGCCTTCAAAGAGAGTTGCAGCGCTCGGAGTAAGTGGAAATCCGATGTTGAAACATCGTAGGAATATTGTGGATGAGGCAGCACCTCCCACCCCAATTCATTAATTTTTGTAGGGTTCACTTGCGCAGCGCGGTCTTGCATTGTCGTGTTGGACCCTAACACCTTCTCTACTCACTGTCCCAATCTGCTTCAAATGCTCTTGTATGGTCGACCAAGGTTGGCTAAGACCACTTGACAAATCCTCGATCGTCTGACATGGATTCGCTTCCACTTCCTGCCCTTAAAGGCAGTGTTTACGATAAAAAATGTGTTTCAGTTTCATCTAGGACTTGGTAGTGGAGGGGCACAATGTAGCGTTAAAGTCGAAAGAACGCATGAAAGCGAGCCACGAAGAGCCCCAAAAGGGCCCGAAGTTGTCAATTTGAGTGCAAGGCAAACCCCAAAGGCGTGATGCCCGCTCTCCGACGTGAACAAGTGTAAACTCGAGATCCTGAGAGGAATGATGGTTTCAGATCAATGGACCCGTTCTACCCTTCATTCTCAACTTCTCTCTTTACTCAGGTCAGCTCGCATACATCGGCTGCCAGTGACGGAAGTTACAAGCCTCGGACAACTAGTCCACCATGCTTCCCTAGCTCAATTTTTGAGGGACCATAACTCCGTTCCCAGGGGGTCTTGTACGATTCCAGAGACAGCGTTGGATTCGGCGTGGGACCGTTTTCAAGGTAGAATATGAAACAGAAAAACGGTTCTGAAGTTGGAGAGTGCCTTTATGAAGTCGTTGCCTAACGTTGATGGCCTTCTTGATCGATACAAGTCGAAAGATCAAAATTACCTACTTTGAATTTGGAAAACCACCTTTAGCATTTACGAATGTCTAATGCATTTGGATAAACATCGCAAATGTTTTTGGTAGCAACTGTAGCGTTACTTCCCTTGAGAAACTCAGAGAGCATGCAATGCCGGATGTGTGCCTCTTCCGGTAATTGGGTGGCCATTTTAACCAAAATTAAGAAAAAATAATCCAGTTGCCTATAAGTAGAGAAGTCACTATAACTTCACAATGTCTTTGGCACCCCTGTGAACAAAACAGTGAGCTGATAAATGACAATTAAGTATTGAAATTCGCAGCCGCTGCCCCATTGCCAGCCCCCTCAGCTGAGCAACGTATTTGCCTGCCCACTTGAAAACATTACAACCGAGGCACTCCTTGAGAAGAACCATTAGGCTGCGTACCGAGAAACCGTGCATATTTATATTGCTTTGATGTTCATTTAGAAGCTCTAAAACAGCTTCCATAGCCGCGTCGTTATTTTACGTTGGTGTAAAGCGCTGAAACATCAAAGGATTCGATGACACAGTTGCTGGTGAGTTGTGCACGCCGGAAATGGTCTAAGAAAGCAGAGTTAATTACCATGACGGGGAAAATTTTGATGTGAGAGTGGAGATAGTAGCGCGGGAGGCCAAAGCAAGTGCGCGAAAAGCGCTCGAGGCATTCTGGATCAATGCGAGGGACCCCAAGATCAACCGGAAGGACGAGGGTATAAATATAACGAAGAATCTACAGCCCTACATCAGATTAGCCTTCTGATTTGGGGTACTGGCGTCTGATATCTCGGTACCCCGCCGTTTATCTATCGGATAACCTGATGTCCCACGGACTTTGAAAAGGTA
Source organism: Aplectana chamaeleonis (assembly GCA_029168955.1). NCBI lineage: Eukaryota > Metazoa > Nematoda > Chromadorea > Rhabditida > Cosmocercidae > Aplectana > Aplectana chamaeleonis. Next base: position 1,008,164 of record JAPDOI010000136.1, read on the forward strand.
TGTCGCTCAGTTCCATGTATCCCAGCCATTTGTTTGGAAAAACTTGTCTTGAATTTCTGTAGGGTAGAAACTACGTTTGGCCGAGTAATTTTACTCATAGATTCGACCCTCTTTCAGACTCCGAAGAGGGCGAGACCGCTGAAAGGTTTGTCTTCCAATGAAGCCATACTACCTCGTGTCTGCTACAATCAAGTATCAACTATTGATAGGGTTAATTGGATAACTAACTTATAGTGATTCGAATGAGTGCCGCGCTCGCGGTGAGGACTATAAAAGATGCCTTAGGCCCCAGTTGTACATCGGCGTTTCGCTGTCGCTGGCTTCCGCGGCATGTATGCTATTGGTCAATTTCGAAATCTCACCAATTGCAGACGTCCCGAGAACACCCGCGACGGCGAAACGCCGATGTATAACTAGGGCCTTAGAGATTGAAACTGTCCCTCGCGTGAGCGCAACATTGCTGAAGTGGCATTTAATACTGGGGTGCTCTTTGACCATAAAATGCCTGATCACCGGGAGTTCCCTATCACAGAAAAAAAGTAATCTCACATCATGCAAACTACTGTTGGTGACTATGACTATGCACCGGCTTTGCGCAGATTTTTGTCTTCTGATTTCCCCTTTTTCCTTTCCTTTTGGATGTGTTTCTTTTTTTGTTTTTTTGCGTTTTTTTTCTTGTGAGAACATTCACAACTGTTTGGTTGTCAATGTACGATGTTTTGGCGCGTCCTATGGGCGTAGATAATGAGTAAATAACTAAATAAATAAGTCGAGGATCTATCGAACGGTTGGCCGACCCATCACAGTTTATACTACAGAGTGCTGGCCTGCAACCAAGAGTGCAGAACGTGAATTTGGTGTATCGGAAACCAAAATGTTGTCTGGACTGCTGGTGTCACCCGCTCTAACCACATCACGAATGACGAAATCCGGCAGTGCTTCGGCGTTGCTCCCACCGCTCAATTCTCCGTAAAGTTCTATCACGCTGGTAAAGATACATTATATAACACTGCACTTATCAATTACATCTGCTTTTGTCCTTACAGCTCCTGTATTCTCTAGTTGACCACCCACAGTGTGCTACACTGTGGCCTGTTTGATCTCTTCCCGCCACTAGTCAATGTGTGGCCGGAAAGACTCGAAGACGTCAGTTGCCTTTTCTAGAGCTCGCAGAGGTTGGTTGATTCCAATCCTGTTCTCCCTCGGCGAGCTGTTCTCTCTTTTATTTTCTTCTACTCATTCTCTGCCAACTGCCCCCTAGGTCGAGTTGTTAAGGCGGTTTTTATCGCTTTCCTCACCAGAACAGGGAGCCAAGGCACCATCTGGGATATCGATTCCCCCCTTTTTTGACATGATCAGGTTGTTAAGGCAGTCCCAGACGCCTTCCCTGATAGTGTCCCACCTAAGTTGTTAAGGCTGTCTGGGACGCCTTTCTTAAGGGTGGTTGAATCGCTGAGCGGGCTAGTTCGTTAGGTGTCAGTCTGAAGGCCGTCTATGACGCTTTCCTCCCCACCCATGGGCCTTTTCGTCGGCGGTTCCACTGAAATAAGACCCATTAAGGGACGATACGTGGTTTATCGATTTCCCCCACCTGGGGCAGGCGGCGACCACCGTGCAACGGGTTAGCATCCTGGGAGGTATTTCAAATCAATACATTCGCCACCATAGTATCATAAAATGTGATAGGCGCCTATGTGTTGTTATGTTACAGGGTGATTGCTATATTACCTAACATATTTTTTTCAGATGTCGGACAACGATTCCGACCACGTCAAGCAGCTCGAGAAGATACTACTCGATGAGCCTTCGGACAATGGCGAGCAGGGACCTTCCGTGCAGGATATTGTGCTGTCTAAGCGAAAGCGTGTCCGAGGCCGAACTTCGAGAAACCGTCGTAATAAAAGGCGCCGCTCGAGTGATTCTGATTCCGCGACCTCTGTGGAATCGTCGTCTGATAGCAGCTACGTTTCGAACTCAGATGTCAACCCAATGCTGGACAAGAAACTGAGGGAGCGTGAGGACGAATCGCGCAAGAAGTATGAGCCACCTTCTCCGCTAGAGAGTCTGAATGATAAAGTTCTCAAGAGGGTAGAATTCGCATCCAGCATCCTTGAAGCCCCGGAAATAAGCGGGTTGGAGAAGAAAAATCTCAGGGCGCGTGTGAAGGTGTCCGACCCACTGTTGGAACATTTTAACACATGCGCCGCTGGCAGGTATGTACGTGGGACTGGAAGAGGCGTATATCGTATTACGAACGTCTCCCCTTGTCGCTTCAGCACTGGCTACGGTTCCCGTTCTAGATGACGGTTTACGCGTGCTGAACTACAAGTTACCGGTCGACGAGCAATCTCTCGTAGCGGACTCGGAATGCGTCATGAACGCCCTGAACTTACTCGTCATAAGCAGAAGTGAAACGAGTGAGTAGCGCTTCGATCGTGCCGATATTTATGTCAAGCAGGCCATGGGAATTCTGGGCATTTCGCTACACGATTCGAATGTTCGTAGAAGAGAGCGCTTCTTCATTTAATCACTACAGTCATATTGTGTCCATACCGATTTAAACTGATAATTTCATTTCAGAAGCTACGGCGTGGACCCGGTACGTTCAGTGCCCAATTATCGTCGCTTACCAATCGAGACTCCTACCAGGTCGGCGGACAAGCCCTGGAATGAGTTCGCCGGGGCCTTGATTGGAGCAAAGCTGGCGTCTGAGGTTGTAGAAAAGACGCAGTGTCAGCGCTTGACTGAAGCCCTTGTAAAGGAGCGCAAGACGAACCACCAGAAGAAGGATCCATCTCCCAAGAAGCAGCGGGAGCGGAACACAAAAAAGGACAGGAATCGTGATTCGAGGTTAGTAGGCTTCAATTCATATGGTTTTGAAGATTCCGTTCATAACCTCGTAGCGGGTAGATTCTCGTCTTTCGCTCATCACTGGGAATCTCTCAATATAGACCATTGGGCTTGGGAGACATTACGGGGGTACAAGCTGACGTTCCGGGGAGACCCGCCAGCACTCAAGGAATGTGAGAGGGTTGAGAATTCTCAGGATCCCGCCTTAGCAGATGAAGTGCAGCAGCTGCTTGATAAGGGAGCCATAGAGCCTGTGAGTTGGTCCGAAAAGGTTTGGATTTGGTCCATTTTTGGAATTCCCAAGAAAGATGGATCTGTTCGCCCAACCATTAACCTGAAACCACTCAATAAATTCATTACCCAGGTCCATTTTAAACTTGAGTGTCTGGATATGGTAAGGGATTTGGTCCATACTGGGTCCTATATGGCCAAACTGGACATGAAAGATGCATATTTTTCAATCCCCATACATGAAGACTACCGAAATTATCTCTGTTTCCAATTTCGGGGAAACCTTTACCGATTTCGAGCCCTCCCATTCGGTTTGTCTTCCGCGCCATACGTGTATACCCGCCTTACGAAACATGCTGCTACAGCGTTGAGGCAACAAGGTGTCAGATTGTTGGTCTATCTAGACGACTGGCTCCTTGTCGCTGATTCGAAAGGCGCTGTGTAATAATACAGTGCGTTCGGAAATGATAGGGACACCTCTAAAAAATGAGATTTTCAAAAAATTACCGGGAATGATGATGAATACTGTTCATCAATGAATTCAGCGTGATAAAAAACCTCTGTTCGCAACTTCCTCGAAACCGTGCCTAATTTCATAGAACTTTGCCTTTACATTCAGAAAATTTCACCATTCGGAAATGATAGGGACACCCTGCAAAAAATGGAATTTTTCACTTCCAACAAAATTTCCCGTTACAAGTTCACTACATGAACGCAACACGAGGACACCCAACATCTTTATTCCAATCATGGGCCGTGGTACATCGCTTACTGTTTCCGGACAAGCCCAAATACGTGCCCTCAACGCTGCCGGGCTGAGCCAACGTCGAATTGCCTCCCAGCTCGGACGTTCCCCCAACTGCATCAGCCAGTTCCTACGAGATCCAGACTCCTACGGCTTGGCGAAGAGTCCTGGACGCCCAAGAAAGGTCAGCAGCAGGGATGCACGGAGGATAAGCCGACTCTGCTCAAACAGTAGTCTGTCTCTCAACCAAGTGAGGGCTCAGCTGTCGCTCAATGTGTCGAAGACTACTGTTTGGAGCGTCGTAAACGCAGACGAAAACATCGTCCGCCAAGTGATGAAGAAGGCTCCATCACTCTCAGAAGCTCACAAAGTAGCTCGACTCCGGTTCGCAAGGAACAACATGGCAACATACTGGTCAAAGGTTAGGGATTCTCTAAAAACCCGATAAAATTTAAAAAGATAAAGGCGACATGTTCCAGGTAATTTTCTCCGACGAAAAGAAGTTTAACCTTGATAGACCTGACGGTGCTCGACGCTACTGGAGAGATCTTCGCAAGGATCCGATGGTATTTAGTCGAAGAAATTTCGGAGGCGGTTCGCTGATGTGTTGGGGAGCATTCTGCAGCGAAGGTGTTTTGGAAATCGTCTTCACTTCGTGTCGGATGGATTCGGAGGAGTATAAAGAAACATTGTGGGCGCATCTTCTGCCGTTCTTCGCTGAAAACAGGCGTCAACGCTACGTTTTCCAGTAAGATAACGCTGCGGTCCATGTCTCCAGATCCACAAAGGCGTGGCTTCAACAAAACCGAGTTCGCGTTATGGATTGGCCCGCGTGTAGTCCTGACTGCAACCCGATAGAGATTATCTGGGGCATAATTGTGCGCCAGATTTACGCGAATAACAAGCAGTATGGGACCGTAGACGAGCTAAAGGCCGCTTTGCTCGAAGTCTGGAGAAATTCGGATAAAAATGTGATATCCAATTTGATCCCTTCTATGCCGAATAGAATTTCGAATTAATTTCCAACTCTGGAGGTGCGATATCATATTAGATTTCATGTATGTGTATGTTTGTTCATTCCTTGTTTGATAATTTTTGTTTTTTAATAGTGTTCCTATCATTTCCGAACGGCGAATAATGTGACAATTTGAAATAAAATATTACAATATTATGCTATTGTTATATAAACAAGTGAACAGAGGTTATTTACCTTGCTGAATTCATTTATGAGCATTACTGAACGCCGCACTCAATTTAAACAAAGACTGTGGTTTTCAGGGGTGTCCCTATCATTTCCGAACGCACTGTATATCCTGCGCCATCAGTTTATTGGAGAGACTGAGCTTTATCATCAATCGTGAAAAGTCGTGCCTTATTCCTTCGCAGAACCTGGACTTTTTAGGCATTACCATTGACACCGTAGATTATCGATTTCTGGTACCCGCTCAGAAAATCGCTCGCTGTCAACAGGAAGCTTCTCAGCTTGTGAATGCTGGTTTGGTCACGTTAAGTACGGTTTCAGAATTCGTAGGCGGAGTGGTAGCCTTCTCGATTGCTATTAGGTTAGCTATCCACTTTCTCAGAAACCTACAGCAATGGATAAGCACCTTCTCTCCGGTAATTGGGGAAGACTACCAGGTTAGGGCCCGCTTACCTTCATGTTGTGTAGACGACTTGAAATGGTTCATGACGGATTTCCCTACCAGTTGTTCCGAACCTATCACTATATCAACACCTTTGATAACAGTAACGTCCGATGCTTCGAACGAGGGCTGGGGAGCTAAGTGCGGCGTTAGAACGGCGGGTGGTAGGTGGCGCACGGAGAAGTCCTTACACATAAATGAAAAAGAGTTAACCGCTTGTTTCTTTGGCCTTTGATGTTTCGCGAGTAACTTACTTGACACATCGATCCGCGTAGAAATGGATAATACCTCGGCGGTTTGGTATCTTAACAAGAGAGGAGGTACAAAGAGAAGTGGTCTGAATTACATCGCGCGCAGTATAGCTATTTGGGCGGCTAAGCGACGCATTCAGATCTACAGACCAGGCGCAGACAATGTGGACGCGGACTTCCTGTCTAAGAATTTCTCTGATTCTTCAGAATACACTCTAGACAATAAGGTAGTCTCGATTTTATTCCATAAATGGGGAGCGCCCGACATAGATCTCTTCGCGACTCGTTTAAATACCAAGCGTAGGAGATTCTTCTCATTTCTTCCAGATCCCCGCTGCACAGCTGTCGACGCATTCAAGCAAAGATTGTCGGGAATCTGCGGTTACGGATTTCCACCCTTCAACATGGTGGGCCGAGTGATCAGCAAGGCAGTGCGAGAGCAGGCCAATCTGATCCTCGTGTGCCCGAAATGGCCCAGTCAGCCGTGGTGGCCACTGCTCATGGAGCACTGTCGAGAGATAGTTCAAATCGATCGACAACCAGACCTGCTGGTGAACGCGGTCGGATGTCCGCATCCTTGTCTCCAGAAGAAGACCTTCACGCTCCTAGCATGCCTTATCTCGCCAAGTGCTGGAGGAAAGCAGGCCTCTATGCAGCCTCTACTAAGGTATTAATGGCTAGTTGGTCTAAGGCTACGCTAAAACAGTATGATAGCGCACTTAGAAGGTGGTCGTTATTCTGCTCCCTGCGTAATATTGACAATATTAACCCCAAAATTAAGGATATTATCAATTTCCTATCAAAGCTGCACGCTAGTGGGGTTAGCTTTTCCACGACCAACACTCATAAATCAGCTATAGTGGTGTATATTGAGTGTTTACGAGGGAGGATGAACGAGGACGATAAGCTCTTACTTGCAAGATTCATGAAGGGACTTTTTCGAATACGTCCTTCCGAACCGCGATATAATTCAGTGTGGGATGTTGCGCAGGTCGTGCGCTTCCTAGACAATCTGGGTAACAATGACAGTTTGTCGATAAAGGGTCTCACACTCAAAATCACTATGCTACTGGCTTTAATTTCTCCCAAAAGGGTTTCAGAATTAGCCTCACTGAGCTTAGATGCGATTCAGCAGGGAGATTGGAAATGGGTATTCAGGCTAGATTATATGAATAAAAATCGCAAGGTTGGTTCGGTAGCACATTCAGCCATTTTAACCACCTTTCCTGAAAATCCTCGCCTGTGTCCTATTGCCACACTGAGAGCCTATCTCTGTAGGACAGTTATGCACAGGCTTAGATCCAGACACTTACTCATTTCGTACCAAAAACCATACTCAAAGGTCACAGCCACGACAATTTCTCGTTGGCTCAAAGAGGTCTTGCTCCAAGCAGGGGTGGGCTTGGGCTATGGGCGCATTCAACCAGGGGGGCCGCTACGACTGCGGCAAAGCTAAAGGGCGTGTCCTCGAAAGCAATAATGGAGGCGGCGAACTGGATGCCAAATGGGTCGACCTTTGAAGGATTTCATTTCAAGGGCCCCTCAGAGTCATTCCAAAACTCCATTCTTTCGGAAACGTATGTTGAAGAAGCAGATGTAATTGATAAGTGCAGTGTTATTTAATTGTATATTTTGCTAGACAACGCAGTTGTTGAAGTGAAATGTTTATTATATTAACTATTATTATATTAATATAATAAATATTTCACTTCAACAACTGCGTTGTCTAGCAAAATATACAATTAAATAACACTGCACTTATCAATTACATCTGCTTCTTCAACATACGTTTCCGAAAGAATGGAGTTTTGGAATGACTCTGAGGGGCCCTTGAAATGAAATCCTTCAAAGGTCGACCCATTTGGCATCCAGTTCGCCGCCTCCATTATTGCTTTCGAGGACACGCCCTTTAGCTTTGCCGCAGTCGTAGCGGCCCCCCTGGTTGAATGCGCCCATAGCCCAAGCCCACCCCTGCTTGGAGCAAGACCTCTTTGAGCCAACGAGAAATTGTCGTGGCTGTGACCTTTGAGTATGGTTTTTGGTACGAAATGAGTAAGTGTCTGGATCTAAGCCTGTGCATAACTGTCCTACAGAGATAGGCTCTCAGTGTGGCAATAGGACACAGGCGAGGATTTTCAGGAAAGGTGGTTAAAATGGCTGAATGTGCTACCGAACCAACCTTGCGATTTTTATTCATATAATCTAGCCTGAATACCCATTTCCAATCTCCCTGCTGAATCGCATCTAAGCTCAGTGAGGCTAATTCTGAAACCCTTTTTGGGAGAAATTAAAGCCAGTAGCATAGTGATTTTGAGTGTGAGACCCTTTATCGACAAACTGTCATTGTTACCCAGATTGTCTAGGAAGCGCAATGACCTGCGCAACATCCCACACTGAATTATATCGCGGTTCGGAAGGACGTATTCGAAAAGTCCCTTCATGAATCTTGCAAGTAAGAGCTTATCGTCCTCGTTCATCCTTCCTCGTAAACACTCAATATACACCACTATAGCTGATTTATGAGTGTTGGTCGTGGAAAAGCTAACCTCCACTAGCGTGCAGCTTTGATAGGAAATTGATAATATCCTTAATTTTGGGGTTAATATTGTCAATATTACGCAGGGAGCAGAATAACGACCACCTTCTAAGTGCGCTATCATACTGTTTTAGCGTAGCCTTAGACCAACTAGCCATTAATACCTTAGTAGAGGCTGCATAGAGGCCTGCTTTCCTCCAGCACTTGGCGAGATAAGGCATGCTAGGAGCGTGAAGGTCTTCTTCTGGAGACAAGGATGCGGACATCCGACCGCGTTCACCAGCAGGTCTGGTTGTCGATCGATTTGAACTATCTCTCGACAGTGCTCCATGAGCAGTGGCCACCACGGCTGACTGGGCCATTTCGGGCACACGAGGATCAGATTGGCCTGCTCTCGCACTGCCTTGCTGATCACTCGGCCCACCATGTTGAAGGGTGGAAATCCGTAACCGCAGATTCCCGACAATCTTTGCTTGAATGCGTCGACAGCTGTGCAGCGGGGATCTGGAAGAAATGAGAAGAATCTCCTACGCTTGGTATTTAAACGAGTCGCGAAGAGATCTATGTCGGGCGCTCCCCATTTATGGAATAAAATCGAGACTACCTTATTGTCTAGAGTGTATTCTGAAGAATCAGAGAAATTCTTAGACAGGAAGTCCGCGTCCACATTGTCTGCGCCTGGTCTGTAGATCTGAATGCGTCGCTTAGCCGCCCAAATAGCTATACTGCGCGCGATGTAATTCAGACCACTTCTCTTTGTACCTCCTCTCTTGTTAAGATACCAAACCGCCGAGGTATTATCCATTTCTACGCGGATCGATGGTGTCAAGTAAGTTACTCGCGAAACATCAAAGGCCAAAGAAACAAGCGGTTAACTCTTTTTCATTTATGTGTAAGGACTTCTCCGTGCGCCACCTACCACCCGCCGTTCTAACGCCGCACTTAGCTCCCCAGCCCTCGTTCGAAGCATCGGACGTTACTGTTATCAAAGGTGTTGATATAGTGATAGGTTCGGAACAACTGGTAGGGAAATCCGTCATGAACCATTTCAAGTCGTCTACACAACATGAAGGTAAGCGGGCCCTAACCTGGTAGTCTTCCCCAATTACCGGAGAGAAGGTGCTTATCCATTGCTGTAGGTTTCTGAGAAAGTGGATAGCTAACCTATTAGCAATCGAGAAGGCTACCACTCCGCCTACGAATTCTGAAACCGTACTTAACGTGACCAAACCAGCATTCACAAGCTGAGAAGCTTCCTGTTGACAGCGAGCGATTTTCTGAGCGGGTACCAGAAATCGATAATCTACGGTGTCAATGGTAATGCCTAAAAAGTCCAGGTTCTGCGAAGGAATAAGGCACGACTTTTCACGATTGATGATAAAGCTCAGTCTCTCCAATAAACTGATGGCGCAGGATATACAGTGCGTTCGGAAATGATAGGGACACCCCTGAAAACCACAGTCTTTGTTTAAATTGAGTGCGGCGTTCAGTAATGCTCATAAATGAATTCAGCAAGGTAAATAACCTCTGTTCACTTGTTTCTATCACAATAGCATAATATTGTAATATTTTATTTTAAATTGTCACATTATTCGCCGTTCGGAAATGATAGGGACACTATTAAAAAACAAAAATTATCAAAAAAGGAATGAACAAACATACACATACATGAAATCTAATATGATATCGCACCTCCAGAGTTGGAAATTAATTCGAAATTCTATTCGGCATAGAAGGGATCAAATTGGATATCACATTTTTATCCGAATTTCTCCAGACTTCGAGCAAAGCGGCCTTTAGCTCGTCTACGGTCCCATACTGCTTGTTATTCGCGTAAATCTGGCGCACAATTATGCCCCAGATAATCTCTATCGGGTTGCAGTCAGGACTACACGCGGGCCAATCCATAACGCGAACTCGGTTTTGTTGAAGCCACGCCTTTGTGGATCTGGAGACATGGACCGCAGCGTTATCTTACTGGAAAACATAGCGTTGACGCCTGTTTTCAGTGAAGAACGGCAGAAGATGCGCACACAATGTTTCTTTATACTCCTCCGAATCCATCCGACACGAAGTGAAGACGATTTCCAAAACACCTTCGCTGCAGAATGCTCCCCAACACATCAGCGAACCGCCACCGAAATTTCTTCGACTAAATACCATCGGATCCTTGCGAAGATCTCTCCAGTAGCGTCGAGCACCGTCAGGTCTATCAAGGTTAAACTTCTTTTCGTCGGAGAAAATTACCTGGAACATGTCGCCTTTATCTTTTTAAATTTTATCGGGTTTTTAGAGAATCCCTAACCTTTGACCAGTATGTTGCCATGTTGTTCCTTGCGAACCGGAGTCGAGCTACTTTGTGAGCTTCTGAGAGTGATGGAGCCTTCTTCATCACTTGGCGGACGATGTTTTCGTCTGCGTTTACGACGCTCCAAACAGTAGTCTTCGACACATTGAGCGACAGCTGAGCCCTCACTTGGTTGAGAGACAGACTACTGTTTGAGCAGAGTCGGCTTATCCTCCGTGCATCCCTGCTGCTGACCTTTCTTGGGCGTCCAGGACTCTTCGCCAAGCCGTAGGAGTCTGATCTCGTAGGAACTGGCTGATGCAGTTGGGGAACGTCCAAGCTGGGAGGCAATTCGACGTTGGCTCAGCACGGCAGCGTTGAGGGCACGTGTTTGGGCTTGTCCGGAAACAGTAAGCGATGTGCCACGGCCCATGATTGGAATAAAGATGTTGGGTGTCCTCGTGTTGCGTTCATGTAGTGAACTTGTAACGGGAAATTTTGTTGGAAGTGAAAAATTCCATTTTTTGCAGGGTGTCCCTATCATTTCCGAATGGTGAAATTTTCTGAATGTAAAGGCAAAGTTCTATGAAATTAGGCACGGTTTCGAGGAAGTTGCGAACAGAGGTTTTATCACGCTGAATTCATTGATGAACAGTATTCATCATCATTCCCGGTAATTTTTTGAAAATCTCATTTTTTAGAGGTGTCCCTATCATTTCCGAACGCACTGTATTATTACACAGCGCCTTTCGAATCAGCGACAAGGAGCCAGTCGTCTAGATAGACCAACAATCTGACACCTTGTTGCCTCAACGCTGTAGCAGCATGTTTCGTAAGGCGGGTATACACGTATGGCGCGGAAGACAAACCGAATGGGAGGGCTCGAAATCGGTAAAGGTTTCCCCGAAATTGGAAACAGAGATAATTTCGGTAGTCTTCATGTATGGGGATTGAAAAATATGCATCTTTCATGTCCAGTTTGGCCATATAGGACCCAGTATGGACCAAATCCCTTACCATATCCAGACACTCAAGTTTAAGATGGACCTGGGTAATGAATTTATTGAGTGGTTTCAGGTTAAAGGTTGGGCGAACAGATCCATCTTTCTTGGGAATTCCAAAAATGGACCAAATCCAAACCTTTTCGGACCAACTCACAGGCTCTATGGCTCCCTTATCAAGCAGCTGCTGCACTTCATCTGCTAAGGCGGGATCCTGAGAATTCTCAACCCTCTCACATTCCTTGAGTGCTGGCGGGTCTCCCCGGAACGTCAGCTTGTACCCCCGTAATGAGCGAAAGACGAGAATCTACCCGCTACGAGGTTATGAACGGAATCTTCAAAACCATATGAATTGAAGCCTACTAACCTCGAATCACGATTCCTGTCCTTTTTTGTGTTCCGCTCCCGCTGCTTCTTGGGAGATGGATCCTTCTTCTGGTGGTTCGTCCTGCGCTCCTTTACAAGGGCTTCAGTCAAGCGCTGACACTGCGTCTTTTCTACAACCTCAGACGCCAGCTTTGCTCCAATCAAGGCCCCGGCGAACTCATTCCAGGGCTTGTCCGCCGACCTGGTAGGAGTCTCGATTGGTAAGCGACGATAATTGGGCACTGAACGTACCGGGTCCACGCCGTAGCTTCTGAAATGAAATTATCAGTTTAAATCGGTATGGACACAATATGACTGTAGTGATTACATGAAGAAGCGCTCTCTTCTACGAACATTCGAATCGTGTAGCGAAATGCCCAGAATTCTCATGGCCTGCTTGACATAAATATCGGCACGATCGAAGCGCTACTCACTCGCTTCACTTCTGCTTATGACGAGTAAGTTCAGGGCGTTCATGACGCATTCCGAGTCCGCTACGAGAGATTGCTCGTCGACCGGTAACTTGTAGTTCAGCACGCGTAAACCGTCATCTAGAACGGGAACCGTAGCCAGTGCTGAAGCGACAAGGGGGAGACGTTCGTAATACGATATACGCTCTTCCAGTCCCACGTACATACCAGCGGCGCATGTGTTAAAATGTTCCAACAGTGGGTCGGACACCTTCACACGCGCCCTGAGATTTTTCTTCTCCAACCCGCTTATTTCCGGGGCTTCAAGGATGCTGGATGCGAATTCTACCCTCTTGAGAACTTTATCATTCAGACTCTCTAGCGGAGAAGGTGGCTCATACTTCTTGCGCGATTCGTCCTCACGCTCCCTCAGTTTCTTGTCCAGCATTGGGTTGACATCTGAGTTCGAAACGTAGCTGCTATCAGACGACGATTCCACAGAGGTCGCGGAATCAGAATCACTCGAGCGGCGCCTTTTATTACGACGGTTTCTCGAATTTCGGCCTCGGACACGCTTTCGCTTAGACAGCACAATATCCTGCACGGAAGGTCCCTGCTCGCCATTGTCCGAAGGCTCATCGAGTAGTATCTTCTCGAGCTGCTTGACGTGGTCGGAATCGTTGTCCGACATCTGAAAAAAATATATTAGGTAATATAGCAATCACCCTGTAACATAACAACACATAGGCGCCTATCACATTTTATGATACTATGGTGGCGAATGTATTGATTTGAAATACCTCCCAGGATGCTAACCCGTTGCACGGTGGTCGCCGCCTGCCCCAGGTGGGGGAAATCGATAAACCACGTATCGTCCCTTAATGGGTCTTATTTCAGTGGAACCGCCGACGAAAAGGCCCATGGGTGGGGAGGAAAGCGTCATAGACGGCCTTCAGACTGACACCTAACGAACTAGCCCGCTCAGCGATTCAACCACCCTTAAGAAAGGCGTCCCAGACAGCCTTAACAACTTAGGTGGGACACTATCAGGGAAGGCGTCTGGGACTGCCTTAACAACCTGATCATGTCAAAAAAGGGGGGAATCGATATCCCAGATGGTGCCTTGGCTCCCTGTTCTGGTGAGGAAAGCGATAAAAACCGCCTTAACAACTCGACCTAGGGGGCAGTTGGCAGAGAATGAGTAGAAGAAAATAAAAGAGAGAACAGCTCGCCGAGGGAGAACAGGATTGGAATCAACCAACCTCTGCGAGCTCTAGAAAAGGCAACTGACGTCTTCGAGTCTTTCCGGCCACACATTGACTAGTGGCGGGAAGAGATCAAACAGGCCACAGTGTAGCACACTGTGGGTGGTCAACTAGAGAATACAGGAGCTGTAAGGGCAAAAGCAGATGTATTTGATAATAGCATTAATATAATATTTCACTTCAACAACTGCGTTTTCTAGCAAAATATACAATTCTACGCCCTAGAAACATCATCGCTCGCAAAGCTGGCCTCAACATACATAGATAAGCCTGGAAAACAACATGAAGGAAGATCAAGGCAACGACTGCATGACGCGCTGCGTGCTGTATTAAAGGCTGCCGGTGTACGCCATGACCAGAAGCATGGCGAGGAAAATGGCGCCGGCGTATCAGAAGAGCGGACCCGGGTAAATGCTAAAGAAGAACAGTGTCTTTCAATGATCTGTGCTTGGTTAAGGAACAAAGCTGACTATAATTGAAGTATATAATGATGCAGATTTTGAAATCAGTTGCTTTCTTATTAATTGAGAGTTTCACTGTTCTCAAAGGTAGTGTTCGCCTTCAAAGATGAACCTTCCACTTTTTATCGGAGTGCTTTTCGGGATAAGAGTATTACGGCCGATGGAAAGAAACACGTAATGAACCCTGCTCGGGGGTAGCGGGAAACACTTGAACCTAGGCAGTTCTTGCTGATGCACGAGCTCAGTCGTCAGCATCAATAAATTGTAGTATCAAGGGTCATCAGCTGGCTAGAAAGCGATATCAAATCAATGACGGCTGGCTCCCGACCAGGCCTGTTGGCAGCTTTTTTCTGTTTCCTGTGAGTTATACCTTACGCTTTTGTGCTTGCTTTCCTCGTTGCATTATGTTTTACATTTATTCGTATTTTACTTTTAGCAGTACAGGTCGCAGAACTCCGACCACGCATTTCCTATCTACATTTTCCTGAATTCGCGAGGACAGATGGGGAAATTGAAATCTCCCCTGAATGCACCCAACTTTCAGACGGTGATTTAATACTCAATTTCATCTAATCATGGTGTGAAATAGCGATTCTGACAAAGCAGTTTTCGGTACATCTCCAGCCGCTTCTTGGTAGGCTCGTGAGCCATCACCAGCTTTTTTTTGTTTCCGTCAAAAACACCTGAACTCCTCGAATGCAGAAACTGGATGTTTTTGCACTTCTCTGGTCCGGATGCAGTGGCCTTCAGTCGTTCTTCTAGAACCGATCTTGGCACTGAGATCGCTGGCGATGACTTCAAAGATCGGTTCGCAGTCCTCCTTAAAGTTCTTTTCTAGATTCATTCGGAAAGTGCAATAGTGAATACTTCAGTAGCAGCTTCATGTAAGCGACACGTACGCGAGGATTGATTAATTTATTGTCACAACCGGTGTTGATCATCTCGCTCCAGCCGCGAAGCGGCTGGAGAGTTTTGATTTTGCTCAGGCCTTCTGATCACTGAGATTTTTATGAAGTAAGGAATAAAACCTCTAAAACAAAATTTCCTCGAGATTTCATCCTGGATGTAAGTGAGAGGGTGTAGGAGGCACCTGCTGGCGAAATTTGAGCCAAATCGATTCACAAAAAACAAAATTGTGATCCAGGAAGCTCAAGAAATTTTGGGACGTCGTGGAAATGCATAGAGCTTCAGATGACGTCATCGGGACGTCGTGAAGAGTGCAGAGGGTTTCTGGTGTCGTCATCGGGACGACACGTAGAGTAAGCAAAAGCCCGGCACCAGTTGCTCGTCTTCCGTAAAATTGTGAATGACACCCCGGAGAGTGAGCAGGAGTCCGGGACCCACTGCTGGTCATACGGGGGATTGTGCAAGACACACCGGAAGGTTAGCAGGAGTCCGAAACCCTCTCGTTTCCCCGTCACTCATCTTCAGAGCTCCTAATGCTTTTTTGCCAGCCTACTAATCTTTTCTCATAAAAATGGTACGTGCTTATCACTACCTCCTTTGAAACGACTTGTTTAGAACACTGCTATGAAATGGGTTTGCTTTGATTTTTCCAGATTTCCGTTGCCAAAACAACTTTCTGTCTCTGGAGTAAAGCCGTTAGTTAACGGTTGTCAGCAATGGAATCAAAATTGCGCCTTATGGAACCTAAGTCATACCTGCAGATCAAAAAATATTCACTTTTCCCATCTCCTATGCAAGCTTCCCTTTTCTACTCTTTCTCGAAAAATTTTTCATTGAAGCACTAATTCCTCCCTCCCCTCTTTCCCTAAACCCACCAACCGATATGCGTCATCGCGTCCTCAGTTCTGCCTCTCACTTCTCTGGTTCTTTTTGTGAAAACGGATTATATGCGGTAAGCACTATCTTTGACACGAAGCAACCATAACAAACCAAGTCACAAAGGAACTCAGGCGGTCCAGCGTTTCGAGCAGAGGCGAAACACTTCTTCTCCCGGCATCGGGGCGATGGACGGAACCAGGGTCAAGCAACCCGTTGGAAAAGCTGCGATCGTGGTTGCGATCCCCCCTTCAGCGATGCCGGAATTGGCGACCCCCCCCCCTCCACCATGGCCCCGCTGATTCCGATTTTTCGCCCCGCCCACTTTCTGTTTCTTTAGATAAGATTTTTTTCTGATCATGATTATTCGACTTCTTTACTTTTTTTATTTTTTTATTCAGGTCAGTGTGAAGGTTTCGACCTCAAATCAAAAAAAACAATACATTTTATTTACCAATGTTCTCTTTATCCAACAAACGCCCAACTACTATTTAAAAAATAGGGTTTTCAAAATTTTTCATCGTCTTTGGAAAGTGACAGCTCGTAGCTTGAAGCAAATCGATAGAAATCATTGTACTTCGATCTTAAGAGGACAATTCTTTACCTGTATGCGGGTAATCAACTTAGAATTACCTCGAACGGTTTTTCACACAATTTCAGCCCAATCAGACTGGTTTTTGAGCCGCTGGACACCTAAATGCTCGTCGAAATCAGATTTTCGGTCTAGCGAAAAAATAGGTTTTCCGGACCTTCTGGTGTCTTTGGTACTGCCATGAGGTGCCGTAACTCAGCGATTCGGTAAAATAGACCCACTAAATGAGTGGATAAAATCAAAGCCGCTCATCTAGAGTGAGAAATAGAAAAAATCGCCCGTTGGAAAAAGTGGTGTTAAAGGCCGTCTTTTCCAAATGACCCTTACAGCCTTCGTTGTCACTTTTAGAAGGCGGCGTCAAGCAAAAGATGCATCTACTGGACGATTATCGAAAACTACATTGGCTGTATTTTTTCTGAATTTTTTTTGAGGTTCGCTCATCGCACGAACAGGAAGGAAAACAGTGAGGTGAGAAAACTCAGAATTTTTTTTTCTAGAAAAAATTCAGCTAATTTAGTTTTCGAGAACCACCTAGTAGATGCATCTTTTGATCGACTGACTGCCGCCTTCTAGAAGTGAAAACCAAGGCTGTAAGGGCCATTTGGAAAAAAACGGCCTTTTAACACCACTTTTCCCTACGTGGAAATTTTTTTATTTCTCGTTCTATATGCGCGGCTTTGATTTTATCCACTCACTTAGTGGGACTATTTTACTAAACCGCTGAGTTACGGCCCGTCAGAGCATGACACTGAAAGGTCTCCAAAATCCATTTTTTCGCTATTTGGACAATTACAATTTTGACGAGTATTTAGGTCACCAGTGGTTGACAAACCAGTCTGAACAACTCGTAGTTGCGTAGGAAACATTCTGTGGTGCAGCTGAGTTAAAATCGGAAAAAAAGGAATCGAAAAAATCCGGCGGTGCGACCCCCCCCCCAATTTTCAAGTTTGGTGGCGACCTCCCACTTTGGAAAATTTCCAACATTGCTTGACCCTGGACGGAACTAGCGATCGAGAAATAAGAAGGTTCATCTTCGAGAGCTTACATGGGATATTACTGCGCATTATCAACAAAAAGTGAACAATGCTGTTGAAAAGGGGCGTTCTATGAGAAAGTGGCTTGGTTGGTGGAAACACGGACCAGCAATCAATATCGCTTCAACCGTAAAACACCTTTCATATTTTCCAGTCGTCTCGGACGATGCCAGTGGCGATAGATCGCATTGATCATAAGGCAACTGATAACGCGCGCGTATGCGGCCCGCTGAGAGCATGTAGAGTGCTCTTGCTAGGAACGAAAAATGGGTGGTCAACACCCGAAAACTCTCCTGTTCATGCCGAAAACTGCGAGTGTCCACCTCCCACCGACCGCACACGTCACATCCTGCTTGAACAACACGAAAACGCCGCTTGATCACCTTCTAGACCTGGGCAACTATGACGTCATAGCCTGGCGTGTATGCCTCGAAACCTCTCTTCGAAATCAACCAGTGATATCATCACGTTCCCAGAGAAGTGACGTCGATCACTTATGCAGTTGTAGGCATCGATGGTAGGTTAAGAGGTGGCAGGGTTGGCGATTCAACCTGCCATCGACCTTCCACCAGTGCGTCGTTATTCCGAGGAATGTCAACTGTGCCCTGACTACACACCCTTCAGTGCAGCATACATATTGTGGGCTGCCATTTTTTCGGGATGTTGACCGAATTCACAGTGCGGGAGCGGTTCGGCTGGCATACGTGACGCGCGAGGCGTGAGACCCTAGTTATACACCAGCGTTTCGCCGCCGCTGGCTTCCGCGGCATGTCTGCTATTGGTCAATTTTGAAATCTGACCAATGGCAGACGTCCCGCGAAAACCAGCGGCACCGAATCGCCGATGAATAACTAGGGCCTAAAACCGCTGCGTGCTCGTCGTCGTAGGAGCGCGTTAATCGAGCGCCAACTAGTTTTTCTTTCCTCAGAACGTCGGAGGGCCGCGTCCCCGTACTCACCATTTAGCGAGACGGGACCAGGGGCCGGATGCATCAACGCGAATCTCGGGGTTTGGGCAGGCGCGGGGCACGGAGGGCAGCGAAATCGGTATGCTAAGCCGCCGGGGCAAGGGCAAGGGCAGTGCCCCCACCTGCCCCAGCTCGGAAGCTGGGGCAGCGGCTGCCCCGGCTGGGGCAAGAGTGATGAAACCTTGCAGAAATATGATACGATGATGTAGCAACCAAGATTTTTTAGACTTGCTGTCACTTTCCTCGACAAAATATTTTATTTAGCTTCTTGTAAAACATTTTTTTTGCCTAAAATTTTCACATCTACCTGGAAATTATTCCATTATCGATTGATTTTCTTCCCTACTCCTCCCTTTTAGCATTAACTCGGCTTTTCTTTTTATTTCCAGGATACTGATTCCATCATCTCTATTCCGCGTTCCTTGAACTTTGGTTTGATGAACCACGTTTTCAAAGCACTGAAAAACTTTTAAAAGAATGAAGTTTCACAAAATTTCTTTTGGAAATCAGTCCGAATTTTTTGAAGAATTTGATTTTGATACATGTACAGATTTCTTTCGAGACAAGTATGAAATTTTTAGCCTACCGTCGTACTTATAACTTTCTTCATGGTATTCGACTTAAGCTTAGAAATTAAGCTACATTTTCAGTTGGAATCGACCAAATTTTTCCTAATCAATGCTATCTTGAATATTTGTTGGTTAAAATCACAAAGTCAAAAGCATGCTTATAAAATTCCTCGCACGTCGAGGAAAGATTACTCGGCATGATTTTAACAAGAACTGAGCTCAATTACTGTAATTATCGGCCTGCAACGGTTTGTATCCTTCTTCACCTTCCTTTGTTGTGTGCTCTCCTTCTTACATTTTCACAACGGGTGAACATCTTGCAGTCCTTTTATTCTCAGTTAAAATAAACAAGCGAGTGCGAAAGGAAAATTTGGTCGCTGTAATAAGCTGAGAAAAAGTACAGAATTATCTTAACAATGACTGATTCTTTCTTTACACTCCAAACTTCAATTTCAGATTTCGTGAAAAAAGACATAGCGAAATCGTGAAGCTTTATGTAAAGTTGTTCTTGTTGTTTTTTTTTCAAACTGCGCTAACCCGTCAACAGAGCGAAATGACGGATAATCAAACCTCGTAGTAACTTTGAAGGCAGGGATAAAAACGATTCTTGAGCTCTCTTCATGAGAATGTAGATTTGATCATCACAAAAGTAAAAATAAGTGAAAACAAAAACCGGAAACTTGCGGAAAAACGCTCAAAAACATGTATAACGGCTAACTACAGGTGTCCGCCGGCCCCCTAATTAACGAGAATTTTGTTAATGATTGTTTATGCGCCGTTTCTTTTGCTGTTGAAGTAATCACTAGTCTCCAGAAGTGCTCAGAAATCACTTTAGATGCAAAATAAAAGTTGACAGAACAGGCATTTATAGAAATCTCGATGATTGGGGGCGGGCGGACACCAAGCAATAACTTGTTCCTGAGCGTGTTTTCTACAACTTTTCTCTTATTTTCACATTTTTGATGGCCTGATCTACGAAAGTGATTAGCCACCGGAGGCCGGCTGGCGTGACGCGTGCGACGCAAATCTCCGCCGCGCGCTTTTACGATTGGAGCACGATTATACACTCGACCAATATCGTATACAGGTGAGAGAATGTGATATACAGGCGAAACGAAGCCTAGCTCTGCTTAATACCCTACAGGCGAGCCTCGGGAAGTGAAAACAATGCAATACGTGGTATGAACACTAATTTTCACACTTCTCTAGGGTTAACAGGCGAAACTAGTCTAAGCTCTTCCTATTACAGAAGCAACATCAATAACAAGGGAGGGTTGCCCATATAAGGTGGAGTTTCGAGATGCAACTATGATATGTTCGAGGGGGAGGACAGTGCTCCAATATTCCATACTCAGAATCTGCCAAATTCCTCAGATATTTACAGGAGATTTGCAAAAGTGGACATTTCCATAGCATAGCCAATAGAAAAGGGGTACACGAATGACAATTTTGAGAGCGTTCAAAAAATTGTCTCGGATTGAGCCCGAAACTCGTTTCTGGGGGTTGTTTTGGGTGCTAATTACGAATCTGAGGCTCATTTGTCAATATTTGAAAAACTCCATCTGACTCGGTCCGAAGCTTCGAAGCGGGCGAATTTTTTCTGCCCAAACGCGACGTTTGACGATTTCGAGAATGCTACGATCAAATCGCCTCAAAACTTGTACATAGGGGTTATTCGGGCTGTCTCACACACTAACATTTCCGAAATTTTTTTTATGAACGCTCCGAAAAATTCCTGATAGGGTGCCCCTACTTTTTTTGTGACGCAATATAAATGCCATTTTTGGAATCCCGCAGTTAGTTAGCCAGTTTCAAGCGCAGGTAATTTATTTACTGTCGCAGACCTACAGCAACGACAACATGGTTTTCCAAATCTCCACCGGAAGATGGCAAGCCTCCCTTGTAACAGAACTCACGAGACCAATCTTAACAGCTGTTAAAAACTAGTCTATTGCTCCTCTGCTGCGCTCGATTTATCTTCTCGAGACGGTTCCCCACTGTCAACTAGCAGAATGGGAAAAGCATTGAGCGAATAAGGAATATTGAATGTTGTCTAATGAATCGTTTTTCATGCTTTTTTCTGAGGCAGTAAGGCTTAGTCTACCGTCTAAAACCTCAGAAATTACGAGTAATACTGGAGCTCTGAAGGGTAAGGGGTGTAGTTCATGAGGTTTTGCTCTGCAGAAATGTTTTTAAAAAAACTCATCAATCAAATCACCCAAGTTCCGCTTGTTTCTCCAAGTTTGATGTTGTTACTAGAGTGATATATTCCTGAGAAATCCGATCTCATATCTAGTTTTCAGAGGTTGAAATGGATCGAATTCAAGACGGACTGTGATGATGGAGAAGAATAATCAGACTTCCTGCTAACTAGTAGGCTAGAAAATTCTTCTGTAGTCCTAGGACTGATTAATAACGGTTTTTTTCCTTGCATGAGTGGAATCACCTATATATTTGAGAATTGGAAGAATATGTTCTCCTTAAGTCAGTTCAAAGGCCTGTTTTATGGTCTGTTCTAAACACTTTGAGCTCCTCATATGCTGTTGAGATAGGTCTCGTGGGTTCTCACAGTGATGTTGCTTCTGTAATAGGAAGAGCTGAGAGTAGTCTCGCCTCTTAACCTTAGAGAAGTGTGAAACTTAGTGCTCATACCACATATTGTATTGTTTTTACTTCCCGAGTTTCGTCAGTAGAGTATTAAGAAGAGCTAGGTACTCGTTTCGCCTGTATATCACATTCTCTCGCATGTATGGCATTTTGGTGGAGTGTATAATCGTGCTCCAATCGTACAAACGCACGCGCCGCAGATTTGCGTCGCACGCGTTGCGCCAGCCGGCCTCCGGTGGTTAATCACTTTCCTGATCTACCTTCTCATGAGGACAGCAAACCTACAACAACCATTTTTATCGCGAACCTTGCCTTAAAGTAGAAAAAACGGTGGGCGAAATGGGAATTAGAGCCAGACTACAACTCATGGTTTTCTAGATACATCCCACGATTTTTTCAAAAGTTGATACTCACACGAAGTTTGCAGCATTCGCAGTCATGCACACACTGTGAAGCCCAAATAGCGAGCGAACTCAAAAAAAAATTGACATTTTAAAACTGTGAATGAAATTAAGACATATTTATGTTTTATTAACATGCTACATTATGAAAAAAATTAACCCGAGATGTTCAACCGCACCAAAAACAGAAGGAAGTAAGAAGCAGAAGGCTCAGAGCAGACGGGGTAAAAATTCTCAGCTGTTTCGGCCGATCGATCACAGGTTTCAGCCGTAAAATGGCGCGCACCGTACGTCGTTGCATACACTCCGCTGGGGCTAGCCTCAGATACTCGAGGGGGGGGGGCGAGCCCTACTTCCACCAGGACGCCAGCCTTCCTTCCATGACAAGGCTGGCGTGCCAGTGGAACGAGGCTGGCGCCCCCATCGTCTCTTCGCGGCGGGACCGTCCTACCCCGGTTCTCACCCGCAGTGGTTAAGCGGTTCATCCCAAAGCCAATATTTTCGGTACCCTAGGATTTGCTCCGTTCTCGTCGCTTCCTCGCCATTCAGGACAATGTCCTCACTAATCAGACTAGTAAAGCACTTAAAAACTATGAAAATTTATTTAAGCTTCAGTAATTGTAATAATCTTCATTTCACTATACCCGAATGATCGGAGACGTAAATACAAAGTTGTGAGGCGACTTAACATCGACAAGGATCCTGAAGAGTCTTTGCGTTCCCTATCGGAGGTTGGCGCAAACTCGGTGCACCTATGCTGTAGCATATGGCACGGAGTTTGCGCCAACCCGCAACAGTGAACGCGAAGTCTCCCCAGGATCCATGCCAGCGTTACACGTTTTCGTTTTGATTTCTTTTGAGGTACTTTTTGTTACCCAAATTCAGTTTGCATTAAAAATCGTCAAAAGCAACGGGAAAAAATCTGTGAACACCGACCTGCGTGATAAAGTGATTATACTAGAAGAGGAACTACTGAGGTCTAGATACCCGTACAAAAGATAATCAACAGAGTAGCACATTCAAAAAACAGGAAAATAATGTCAACAACACATCAACAATATTTAGCAGAAAATAGTGATAAGGCAAATATTCCGCTTGGCTCCTCGTTCGTGTTGTTCATCTTGCTCTTTTGAACTTTCGGAAAACTGTAATGTTGATAGTTTTAAACTTAGCTGACTGCTCAAATGTTTTCAGCACAGGAAAACCTACCCTTTAAGAAGTCCAGTTGTGTACTGCTGTAACGATGTCGCACCCGCAATCGCTCAAGAGGCGCCTGAAAATCAATTTTGAAGGGGTCTGCAGAGTCCAAGTTGCGGCGTTGCTCGCAGCGACGAGCAACGCTGGGTGATGCAACATCAATCTTTTTCAGCGACGGGGGCGACCGACGCGGCGTAAAGGGCGACGAGGGGGCACCACAGAGTGTATTGACGCCGAGACGGCTCTGCATCACTGCCAGCGAGCGGCAACCGACGCTGCGACGATAATGTTTCGATACATTTTTGTCGCCGTGTCAAGGCTGACGCTCGGCGACCACCCGCCGGTCTCCGCAACTCTGCCGATCCCTTAAGGGCCTGCAGAGTTCAAGTTGCGGCGTTGCTCGCAGCGACGAGCAACGTTGGTTGATGCAATATCAATCTTTTCCAGCGACGGGGGCGACCGACGCGGCGTAAAGGGCGACGAGGGGGCACCACAGAGTGTATTGACGCCGCGACGGCTCTGCATCACTGCCAGCGAGCGGCGACCGACGCCGCGACGATAATGTTTCGATACTTTTTTTGTCGCCGTATCAAGGCTGACGCTCGGCGACCACCCGCCGGTCTCCGCAACTCTGCAGACCCCTTAAGGGCCTGCAGAGTTCAAGTTGCGGCGTTGCTCGCAGCGACGAACAGCGCTGGGTGATGCACTATCGATTACATTCGGCGAAGAGGGCGGCCGACGCAGCGTGATGGGCGACGAGGGGGCATCACATAGTGTTTTGACGCTGCCACGACCCTACACCACTGCCAGCGAGCGGCAACCGACGCGGCGACGATAATGTTTCGATACTTTTTTTGTCGCCGTATCAAGGCTGACGCTCGGCGACCACCCGCCGGTCTCCGCAACTCTGCAGACCCCTTAAGGGCCTCCGCAACTCTGCAGACCCCTTAAGGGCCTGCAGAGTTCAAGTTGCGGCGTTGCTCGCAGCGACGAACAGCGCTGGGTGATGCAATATCGATTACATTCGGCGAAGAGGGCGGCCGACGCAGCGTGATGGGCGACGAGGGGGCATCACATAGTGTTCTGTCGCTGCCACGACCCTACACCACTGCCAGCGAGCGGCAACCGACGCGGCGACGATAATGTTTTGAAACATTTTTGTCGCCGTGTCAAGGCTGACGCTCGGCGACCACCCGCCGGTCTCCGCAACTCTGCAGACCCCTTAAGGGCCTGCAGAGTTCAAGTTGCGGCGTTGCTCGCAGCGACGAACAGCGCTGGGTGATGCAATATCGATTACATTCGGCGAAGAGGGCGACCGACGCAGCGTGATGGGCGACGAGGGGGCATCACATAGTGTATTGACGCCGCGACGGCTCTGCATCACTGCCAGCGAGCGGCGACCGACGCCGCGACGAGCGGCAACCGACGCGGCGACGATAATGTTTCGATACTTTTTTTGTCGCCGTATCAAGGCTGACGCTCGGCGACCACCCGCCGGTCTCCGCAACTCTGCAGACCCCTTAAGGGCCTGCAGAGTTCAAGTTGCGGCGTTGCTCGCAGCGACGAACAGCGCTGGGTGATGCAATATCGATTACATTCGGCGAAGAGGGCGACCGACGCAGCGTGATGGGTCGCCGACCGACGCAGCGTGATGGGTCGCCGTGACGGTTCGTTCGTAATGTTTCGATACTTTTTTTGTCGCCGTATCAAGGCTGACGCTCGGCGACCACCCGCCGGTCTCCGCAACTCTGCAGACCCCTTAAGGGCCTGCAGAGTTCAAGTTGCGGCGTTGCTCGCAGCGACGAACAGCGCTGGGTGATGCAATATCGATTACATTCGGCGAAGAGGGCGACCGACGCAGCGTGATGGGCGACGAGGGGGCATCACATAGTGTTTTGACGCTGCCACGACCCTACACCACTGCCAGCGAGCGGCAACCGACGCGGCGACGATAATGTTTTGAAACATTTTTGTCGCCGTGTCAAGGCTGACGCTCGGCGACCACCCGCCGGTCTCCGCAACTCTGCAGACCCCTTAAAGGCACAGTACACCCTCAGATATGAATTTTCAGATTTTCATGTAATTATGTAGAAGACCCCTCCTGTATAACACGTGCCAAATACGAGATCTCAATTCCTTCAAATAAGCGAAATACAAGCGACCACCACAGGCCCGACCCCTTTCGCTCACCACCACAGGCCCGACCCCCTAACAGATTTTCGCGCTCCATAGCGGCTCGATGGATGGATGAATTCCAACAAACCGTCGTTCTTCAGTCTATTGCCGGACTGTCTCCTTATCCTGGCTTTTTCTCACGCAAGGATTGCGCACGAAGAGAAATGTAGGCCTGAGACAACTCGTCCACCAATTTTTCACCATTAAAATCTAGGCATCTTCGAAAAGCCATAAATCTGTTCAAAGGGGGTCTTGGATGATTTTTTTTTACTGTGATCAGCGTGTGATTCGCTCCAAGATAAGTATGAAATCTGAAAATTAATTTTTTGGGTGTCCTGTGCCTTTAAGGGCCTGCAGAGTTCAAGTTGCGGCGTTGCTCGCAGCGACGAACAGCGCTGGGTGATGCAATATCGATTACATTCGGCGAAGAGGGCGAACGACGCAGCGTGATGGGCGACGAGGGGGCATCACATAGTGTATTGACGCCGCGACGGCTCTGCATCACTGCCAGCGAGCGGCGACCGACGCCGCGACGAGCGGCAACCGACGCGGCGACGATAATGTTTCGATACTTTTTTTGTCGCCGTATCAAGGCTGGCGCTCGGCGACTACCCGCCGGTCTCCGCAACTCTGCAGACCCCTTAAGGGCCTGCAGAGTTCAAGTTGCGGCGTTGCTCGCAGCGACGAACAGCGCTGGGTGATGCAATATCGATTACATTCGGCGAAGAGGGCGACCGACGCAGCGTGATGGGCGACGAGGGGGCATCACATAGTGTTTTGACGCTGCCACGACCCTACACCACTGCCAGCGAGCGGCAACCGACGCGGCGACGATAATGTTTTGAAACATTTTTGTCGCCGTGTCAAGGCTGACGCTCGGCGACCACCCGCCGGTCTCCGCAACTCTGCAGACCCCTTAAGGGCCTGCAGAGTTCAAGTTGCGGCGTTGCTCGCAGCGACGAACAGCGCTGGGTGATGCAATATCGATTACCTTCGGCGAAGAGGGCGACCGACGCAGCGTGATGGGCGACGAGGGGGCATCACATAGTGTATTGACGCCGCGACGGCTCTGCATCACTGCCAGCGAGCGGCGACCGACGCCGCGACGAGCGGCTACCGACGCGGCGACGATAATGTTTCGATACTTTTTTTGTCGCCGTATCAAGGCTGACGCTCGGCGACCACCCGCCGGTCTCCGCAACTCTGCAGACCCCTTGAGGGCCTGCAGAGTTCAAGTTGCGGCGTTGCTCGCAGCGACGAACAGCGCTGGGTGATGCAATATCGATTACATTCGGCGAAGAGGGCGACCGACGCAGCGTGATGGGCGACGAGGGGCATCACATAGTGTATTGACGCCGCGACGGCTCTGCCCCACTGCCAGCGAGCGGCGCCCGACCCCGCGACGAGCGGCAACCGACGCGGCGACGATAATGTTTTGATACTTTTTTTGTCGCCGTATCAAGGCTGACGCTCGGCGACCACCCGCCGGTCTCCGCAACTCTGCAGACCCCTTAAGGGCCTGCAGAGTTCAAGTTGCGGCGTTGCTCGCAGCGACGAACAGCGCTGGGTGATGCAATATCGATTACATTCGGCGAAGAGGGCGACCGACGCAGCGTGATGGGCGACGAGGGGCATCACATAGTGTATTGACGCCGCGACGGCTCTGCATCACTGCCAGCGAGCGGCGACCGACGCCGCGACGAGCGGCAACCGACGCGGCGACGATAATGTTTCGATACTTTTTGTCGCCGTATCAAGGCTGACGCTCGGCGACCACCCGCCGGTCTCCGCAACTCTGCAGACCCCTTAAGGGCCTGCAGAGTTCAAGTGCGGCGTTGCTCGCAGCGACGAACAGCGCTGGGTGATGCAATATCGATTACATTCGGCGAAGAGGGCGACCGACGCAGCGTGATGGGCGACGAGGGGGCATCACATAGTGTTTTGACGCTGCCACGACCCTACACCACTGCCAGCGAGCGGCAACCGACGCGGCGACGATAATGTTTTGAAACATTTTTGTCGCCGTGTCAAGGCTGACGCTCGGCGACCACCCGCCGGTCTCCGCAACTGTGCAGACCCCTTAAGGGCCTGCAGAGTTCAAGTTGCGGCGTTGCTCGCAGCGACGAACAGCGCTGGGTGATGCAATATCGATTACATTCGGCGAAGAGGGCGACCGACGCAGAGTGATGGGCGACGAGGGGGCATCACATAGTGTATTGACGCCGCGACGGCTCTGCATCACTGCCAGCGAGCGGCGACCGACGCCGCGACGAGCGGCAACCGACGCGGCGACGATAATGTTTCGATACTTTTTTTGTCGCCGTATCAAGGCTGACGCTCGGCGACCACCCGCCGGTCTCCGCAACTCTGCGGACCCCTTAAGGGCCTGCAGAGTTCAAGTTGCGGCGTTGCTCGCAGCGGCGAACAGCGCTGGGTGATGCAATATCGATTACATTCGGCGAAGAGGGCGACCGACGCAGCGTGATGGGTCGCCGACCGACGCAGCGTGATGGGTCGCCGTGACGGTTCGTTCGTAATGTTTCGATACTTTTTTGTCGCCGTATCAAGGCTGACGCTCGGCGACCACCCGCCGGTCTCCGCAACTCTGCAGACCCCTTAAGGGCCTGCAGAGTTCAAGCTGCGGCGTTGCTCGCAGCGACGAACAGCGCTGGGTGATGCAATATCGATTACATTCGGCGAAGAGGGCGACCGACGCAGCGTGATGGGCGACGAGGGGGCATCACATAGTGTTTTGTCGCTGCCACGACCCTACACCACTGCCAGCGAGCGGCAACCGATGCGGCGACGATAATGTTTTGAAACATTTTTGTCGCCGTGTCAAGGCTGACGCTCGGCGACCACCCGCCGGTCTCCGCAACTCTGCAGACCCCTTAAGGGCCTGCAGAGTTCAAGTTGCGGCGTTGCTCGCAGCGACGAACAGCGCTGGGTGATGCAATATCGATTACATTCGGCGAAGAGGGCGACCGACGCAGCGTGATGGGCGACGAGGGGGCATCACATAGTGTTTTGTCGCTGCCACGACCCTACACCACTGCCAGCGAGCGGCAACCGATGCGGCGACGATAATGTTTTGAAACATTTTTGTCGCCGTGTCAAGGCTGACGCTCGGCGACCACCCGCCGGTCTCCGCAACTCTGCAGACCCCTTAAGGGCCTGCAGAGTTCAAGTTGCGGCGTTGCTCGCAGCGACGAACAGCGCTGGGTGATGCAATATCGATTACCTTCGGCGAAGAGGGCGACCGACGCAGCGTGATGGGCGACGAGGGGGCATCACATAGTGTATTGACGCCGCGACGGCTCTGCATCACTGCCAGCGAGCGGCGACCGACGCCGCGACGAGCGGCAACCGACGCGGCGACGATAATGTTTCGATACTTTTTTTGTCGCCGTATCAAGGCTGACGCTCGGCGACCACCCGCCGGTCTCCGCAACTCTGCAGACCCCTTGAGGGCCTGCAGAGTTCAAGTTGCGGCGTTGCTCGCAGCGACGAACAGCGCTGGGTGATGCAATATCGATTACATTCGGCGAAGAGGGCGACCGACGCAGCGTGATGGGTCGCCGACCGACGCAGCGTGATGGGTCGCCGTGACTGTTCGTTCGTAATGTTTCGATACTTTTTTTGTCGCCGTATCAAGGCTGACGCTCGGCGACCACCCGCCGGTCTCCGCAACTCTGCAGACCCCTTAAGGGCCTGCAGAGTTCAAGTTGCGGCGTTGCTCGCAGCGACGAACAGCGCTGGGTGATGCAATATCGATTACATTCGGCGAAGAGGGCGACCGACGCAGCGTGATGGGCGACGAGGGGGCATCACATAGTGTATTGACGCCGCGACGGCTCTGCATCACTGCCAGCGAGCGGCGACCGACGCCGCGACGAGCGGCAACCGACGCGGCGACGATAATGTTTCGATACTTTTTTTGTCGCCGTATCAAGGCTGACGCTCGGCGACCACCCGCCGGTCTTCCGCAACTCTGCGGACCTTAAGGGCCTGCAGAGTTCAAGTTGCGGCGTTGCTCGCAGCGGCGAACAGCGCTGGGTGATGCACTATCGATTAAATTCGGCGAAGAGGGCGACCGACGCAGCGTGATGGGTCGCCGACCGACGCAGCGTGATGGGTCGCCGTGACGGTTCGTTCGTAATGTTTCGATACTTTTTGTCGCCGTATCAAGGCTGACGCTCGGCGACCACCTGCCGGTCTTCCGCAACTCTGCAGACCCCTTAAGGGCCTGCAGAGTTCAAGCTGCGGCGTTGCTCGCAGCGACGAACAGCGCTGGGTGATGCAATATCGATTACATTCGGCGAAGAGGGCGACCGACGCAGCGTGATGGGCGACGAGGGGGCATCACATAGTGTTTTGTCGCTGCCACGACCCTACACCACTGCCAGCGAGCGGCAACCGATGCGGCGACGATAATGTTTTGAAACATTTTGTCGCCGTGTCAAGGCTGACGCTCGGCGACCACCCGCCGGTCTCCGCAACTCTGCAGACCCCTTAAGGGCCTGCAGAGTTCAAGTGCGGCGTTGCTCGCAGCGACGAACAGCGCTGGGTGATGCAATATCGATTACATTCGGCGAAGAGGGCGCCCGCCGCAGCGTGATGGGCGACGAGGGGGCATCACATAGTGTTTTGTCGCTGCCACGACCCTACACCACTGCCAGCGAGCGGCAACCGATGCGGCGACGATAATGTTTTGAAACATTTTTGTCGCCGTGTCAAGGCTGACGCTCGGCGACCACCCGCCGGTTCTCTGCAACTCTGCAGACCCCTTGAGGGCCTGCAGAGTTCAAGTTGCGGCGTTGCTCGCAGCGACGAACAGCGCTGGGTGATGCAATATCGATTACATTCGGCGAAGAGGGCGACCGACGCAGCGTGATGGGGCGCCGACCGACGCAGCGTGATGGGTCGCCGTGACTGTTCGTTCGTAATGTTTCGATACTTTTTTTGTCGCCGTATCAAGGCTGACGCTCGGCGACCACCCGCCGGTCTCCGCAACTCTGCAGACCCCTTAAGGGCCTGCAGAGTTCAAGTTGCGGCGTTGCTCGCAGCGACGAACAGCGCTGGGTGATGCAATATCGATTACATTCGGCGAAGAGGGCGAACGACGCAGCGTGATGGGCGACGAGGGGGCATCACATAGTGTATTGACGCCGCGACGGCTCTGCATCACTGCCAGCGAGCGGCGACCGACGCCGCGACGAGCGGCAACCGACGCGGCGACGATAATGTTTCGATACTTTTTTTGTCGCCGTATCAAGGCTGGCGCTCGGCGACTACCCGCCGGTCTCCGCAACTCTGCAGACCCCTTAAGGGCCTGCAGAGTTCAAGTTGCGGCGTTGCTCGCAGCGACGAACAGCGCTGGGTGATGCAATATCGATTACATTCGGCGAAGAGGGCGACCGACGCAGCGTGATGGGCGACGAGGGGCATCACATAGTGTTTTGACGCTGCCACGACCCTACACCACTGCCAGCGAGCGGCAACCGACGCGGCGACGATAATGTTTTGAAACATTTTTGTCGCCGTGTCAAGGCTGACGCTCGGCGACCACCTGCCGGTCTCCGCAACTCTGCAGACCCTTAAGGGCCTGCAGAGTTCAAGTTGCGGCGTTGCTCGCAGCGACGAACAGCGCTGGGTGATGCAATATCGATTACCTTCGGCGAAGAGGGCGACCGACGCAGCGTGATGGGCGACGAGGGGCATCACATAGTGTATTGACGCCGCGACGGCTCTGCATCACTGCCAGCGAGCGGCGACCGACGCCGCGACGAGCGGCTACCGACGCGGCGACGATAATGTTTCGATACTTTTTTTGTCGCCGTATCAAGGCTGACGCTCGGCGACCACCCGCCGGTCTCCGCAACTCTGCAGACCCCTTGAGGGCCTGCAGAGTTCAAGTTGCGGCGTTGCTCGCAGCGACGAACAGCGCTGGGTGATGCAATATCGATTACATTCGGCGAAGAGGGCGACCGACGCAGCGTGATGGGTCGCCGACCGACGCAGCGTGATGGGTCGCCGTGACGGTTCGTTCGTAATGTTTCGATACTTTTTTTGTCGCCGTATCAAGGCTGACGCTCGGCGACCACCCGCCGGTCTCCGCAACTCTGCAGACCCTTAAGGGCCTGCAGAGTTCAAGTTGCGGCGTTGCTCGCAGCGACGAACAGCGCTGGGTGATGCAATATCGATTACATTCGGCGAAGAGGGCGACCGACGCAGCGTGATGGGCGACGAGGGGCATCACATAGTGTATTGACGCCGCGACGGCTCTGCATCACTGCCAGCGAGCGGCGACCGACGCCGCGACGAGCGGCAACCGACGCGGCGACGATAATGTTTTGATACTTTTTTTGTCGCCGTATCAAGGCTGACGCTCGGCGACCACCCGCCGGTCTCCGCAACTCTGCAGACCCCTTAAGGGCCTGCAGAGTTCAAGTTGCGGCGTTGCTCGCAGCGACGAACAGCGCTGGGTGATGCAATATCGATTACATTCGGCGAAGAGGGCGACCGACGCAGCGTGATGGGCGACGAGGGGCATCACATAGTGTCTTGACGCTGCCCCGACCCTACACCACTGCCAGCGAGCGGCAACCGACGCGGCGACGATAATGTTTTGAAACATTTTTGTCGCCGTGTCAAGGCTGACGCTCGGCGACCACCCGCCGGTCTCCGCAACTCTGCAGACCCCTTAAGGGCCTGCAGAGTTCAAGTGCGGCGTTGCTCGCAGCGACGAACAGCGCTGGGTGATGCAATATCGATTACCTTCGGCGAAGAGGGCGACCGACGCAGCGTGATGGGCGACGAGGGGCATCACATAGTGTATTGACGCCGCGACGGCTCTGCATCACTGCCAACGAGCGGCGACCGACGCCGCGACGAGCGGCAACCGACGCGGCGACGATAATGTTTCGATACTTTTTGTCGCCGTATCAAGGCTGACGCTCGGCGACCACCCGCCGGTCTTCCGCAACTCTGCAGACCCCTTGAGGGCCTGCAGAGTTCAAGTTGCGGCGTTGCTCGCAGCGACGAACAGCGCTGGGTGATGCAATATCGATTACATTCGGCGAAGAGGGCGACCGACGCAGCGTGATGGGTCGCCGACCGACGCAGCGTGATGGGTCGCCGTGACGGTTCGTTCGTAATGTTTCGATACTTTTTTGTCGCCGTATCAAGGCTGACGCTCGGCGACCACCCGCCGGTCTCCGCAACTCTGCAGACCCCTTTAAGGGCCTGCAGAGTTCAAGTGCGGCGTTGCTCGCAGCGACGAACAGCGCTGGGTGATGCAATATCGATTACATTCGGCGAAGAGGGCGACCGACGCAGCGTGATGGGCGACGAGGGGCATCACATAGTGTTTTGACGCTGCCACGACCCTACACCACTGCCAGCGAGCGGCAACCGACGCGGCGACGATAATGTTTTGAAACATTTTGTCGCCGTGTCAAGGCTGACGCTCGGCGACCACCCGCCGGTCTCCGCAACTGTGCAGACCCCTTAAGGGCCTGCAGAGTTCAAGTTGCGGCGTTGCTCGCAGCGACGAACAGCGCTGGGTGATGCAATATCGATTACATTCGGCGAAGAGGGCGACCGACGCAGAGTGATGGGCGACGAGGGGCATCACATAGTGTATTGACGCCGCGACGGCTCTGCATCACTGCCAGCGAGCGGCGACCGACGCCGCGACGAGCGGCAACCGACGCGGCGACGATAATGTTTCGATACTTTTTTTGTCGCCGTATCAAGGCTGACGCTCGGCGACCACCCGCCGGTCTCCGCAACTCTGCGGACCCCTTAAGGGCCTGCAGAGTTCAAGTTGCGGCGTTGCTCGCAGCGGCGAACAGCGCTGGGTGATGCAATATCGATTACATTCGGCGAAGAGGGCGACCGACGCAGCGTGATGGGTCGCCGACCGACGCAGCGTGATGGGTCGCCGTGACGGTTCGTTCGTAATGTTTCGATACTTTTTTGTCGCCGTATCAAGGCTGACGCTCGGCGACCACCCGCCGGTCTCCGCAACTCTGCAGACCCCTTTAAGGGCCTGGGGGCAGAGTTCAAGCTGCGGCGTTGCTCGCAGCGACGAACAGCGCTGGGTGATGCAATATCGATTCCATTCGGCGAAGAGGGCGCCCGACGCAGCGTGATGGGCGACGAGGGGGCATCACATAGTGTTTTGTCGCTGCCACGACCCTACACCACTGCCAGCGAGCGGCAACCGATGCGGCGACGATAATGTTTTGAAACATTTTTGTCGCCGTGTCAAGGCTGACGCTCGGCGACCACCCGCCGGTCTCCGCAACTCTGCAGACCCCTTAAGGGCCTGCAGAGTTCAAGTTGCGGCGTTGCTCGCAGCGACGAACAGCGCTGGGTGATGCAATATCGATTACATTCGGCGAAGAGGGCGACCGACGCAGCGTGATGGGCGACGAGGGGGCATCACATAGTGTTTTGTCGCTGCCACGACCCTACACCACTGCCAGCGAGCGGCAACCGATGCGGCGACGATAATGTTTTGAAACATTTTTGTCGCCGTGTCAAGGCTGACGCTCGGCGACCACCCGCCGGTCTCCGCAACTCTGCAGACCCCTTAAGGGCCTGCAGAGTTCAAGTTGCGGCGTTGCTCGCAGCGACGAACAGCGCTGGGTGATGCAATATCGATTACATTCGGCGAAGAGGGCGACCGACGCAGCGTGATGGGCGACGAGGGGCCTTCACATAGTGTCTTGACGCCGCGACGGCTCTGCATCACTGCCACCGAGCGGCGACCGACGCCGCGACGAGCTGCAACCGACGCGGCGACGATAATGTTTCGATACTTTTTGTCGCCGTATCAAGGCTGACGCTCGGCGACCACCCGCCGGTCTCCGCAAATCTGCAGACCCCTTAAGGGCCTGCAGAGTTCAAGTTGCGGCGTTGCTCGCAGCGACGAACAGCGCTGGGTGATGCAATATCGATTACATTCGGCGAAGAGGGCGACCGACGCAGCGTGATGGGTCGCCGACCGACGCAGCGTGATGGGTCGCCGTGACGGTTCGTTCGTAATGTTTCGATACTTTTTTTGTCGCCGTATCAAGGCTGACGCTCGGCGACCACCCGCCGGTCTCCGCAACTCTGCAGACCCCTTAAGGGCCTGCAGAGTTCAAGTTGCGGCGTTGCTCGCAGCGACGAACAGCGCTGGGTGATGCAATATCGATTACATTCGGCGAAGAGGGCGACCGACGCAGCGTGATGGGCGACGAGGGGACATCACATAGTGTATTGACGCCGCGACGGCTCTGCATCACTGCCAGCGAGCGGCGACCGACGCCGCGACGAGCGGCAACCGACGCGGCGACGATAATGTTTCGATACTTTTTTTGTCGCCGTATCAAGGCTGACGCTCGGCGACCACCCGCCGGTCTCCGCAACTCTGCAGACCCCTTAAGGGCCTGCAGAGTTCAAGTTGCGGCGTTGCTCGCAGCGACGAACAGCGCTGGGTGATGCAATATCGATTACATTCGGCGAAGAGGGCGACCGACGCAGCGTGATGGGCGACGAGGGGGCATCACATAGTGTATTGACGCCGCGACGGCTCTGCATCACTGCCAGCGAGCGGCGACCGACGCCGCGACGAGCGGCAACCGACGCGGCGACGATAATGTTTCGATACTTTTTTGTCGCCGTATCAAGGCTGACGCTCGGCGACCACCCGCCGGTCTCCGCAACTCTGCAGACCCCTTAAGGGCCTGCAGAGTTCAAGTTGCGGCGTTTCTCGCAGCGACGAACAGCGCTGGGTGATGCAATATCGATTACATTCGGCGAAGAGGGCGACCGACGCAGCGTGATGGGCGACGAGGGGGCATCACATAGTGTATTGACGCCGCGACGGCTCTGCATCACTGCCAGCGAGCGGCGACCGACGCCGCGACGAGCGGCAACCGACGCGGCGACGATAATGTTTCGATACTTTTTTTGTCGCCGTATCAAGGCTGTAGCTCGGCGACCACCCGCCGGTCTCCGCAACTCTGCAGACCCCTTAAGGGCCTGCAGAGTTCAAGTTGCGGCGTTGCTCGCAGCGACGAACAGCGCTGGGTGATGCAATATCGATTACATTCGGCGAAGAGGGCGACCGACGCAGCGTGATGGGCGACGAGGGGGCATCACATAGTGTTTTGACGCTGCCACGACCCTACACCATTGCCAGCGAGCGGCAACCGACGCGGCGACGATAATGTTTTGAAACATTTTTGTCGCCGTGTCAAGGCTGACGCTCGGCGACCACCCGCCGGTCTCCGCAACTCTGCAGACCCCTTAAGGGCCTGCAGAGTTCAAGTTGCGGCGTTGCTCGCAGCGACGAACAGCGCTGGGTAATGCAATATCGATTACATTCGGCGAAGAGGGCGACCGACGCAGCGTGATGGGCGACGAGGGGGCATCACATAGTGTATTGACGCCGCGACGGCTCTGCATCACTGCCAGCGAGCGGCGACCGACGCCGCGACGAGCGGCAACCGACGCGGCGACGATAATGTTTCGATATTTTTTTTGTCGCCGTATCAAGGCTGACGCTCGGCGACCACCCGCCGGTCTCCGCAACTCTGCAGACCCCTTAAGGGCCTGCAGAGTTCAAGGTGCGGCGTTTCTCGCAGCGACGAACAGCGCTGGGTGATGCAATATCGATTACATTCGGCGAAGAGGGCGACCGACGCAGCGTGATGGGTCGCCGACCGACGCAGCGTGATGGGTCGCCGTGACGGTTCGTTCGTAATGTTTCGATACTTTTTTTGTCGCCGTATCAAGGCTGTAGCTCGGCGCCCACCCGCCGGTCTCCGCAACTCTGCAGACCCCTTAAGGGCCTGCAGAGTTCAAGTTGCGGCGTTGCTCGCAGCGACGAACAGCGCTGGGTGATGCAATATCGATTACATTCGGCGAAGAGGGCGACCGACGCAGCGTGATGGGCGACGAGGGGGCATCACATAGTGTTTTGACGCTGCCACGACCCTACACCACTGCCAGCGAGCGGCAACCGACGCGGCGACGATAATGTTTTGAAACATTTTTGTCGCCGTGTCAAGGCTGACGCTCGGCGACCACCCGCCGGTCTCCGCAACTCTGCAGACCCCTTAAGGGCCTGCAGAGTTCAAGTTGCGGCGTTGCTCGCAGCGACGAACAGCGCTGGGTGATGCAATATCGATTACATTCGGCGAAGAGGGCGACCGACGCAGCGTGATGGGCGACGAGGGGCATCACATAGTGTATTGACGCGGCCACGGCTCTGCATCACTGCCAGCGAGCGGCGACCGACGCCGCGACGAGCGGCAACCGACGCGGCGACGATAATGTTTCGATACTTTTTTTGTCGCCGTATCAAGGCTGACGCTCGGCGACCACCCGCCGGTCTCCGCAACTCTGCAGACCCCTTAAGGGCCTGCAGAGTTCAAGTTGCGGCGTTGCTCGCAGCGACGAACAGCGCTGGGTGATGCAATATCGATTACATTCGGCGAAGAGGGCGACCGACGCAGCGTGATGGGCGACGAGGGGGCATCACATAGTGTTTTGACGCTGCCACGACCCTACACCACTGCCAGCGAGCGGCAACCGACGTGGCGACGATAATGTTTTGAAACATTTTTGTCGCCGTGTCAAGGCTGACGCTCGGCGACCACCCGCCGGTCTCCGCAACTCTGCAGACCCCTTAAGGGCCTGCAGAGTTCAAGTTGCGGCGTTGCTCGCAGCGACGAACAGCGCTGGGTGATGCAATATCGATTACATTCGGCGAAGAGGGCGACCGACGCAGCGTGATGGGCGACGAGGGGGCATCACATAGTGTATTGACGCCGCGACGGCTCTGCATCACTGCCAGCGAGCGGCGACCGACGCCGGGACGAGCGGCAACCGACGCGGCGACGATAATGTTTCGATACATTTTGTCGCCGTATCAAGGCTGACGCTCGGCGACCACCCGCCGGTCTCCGCAACTCTGCAGACCCCTTAAGGGCCTGCAGAGTTCAAGTTGCGGCGTTGCTCGCAGCGACGAACAGCGCTGGGTGATGCAATATCGATTACATTCGGCGAAGAGGGCGACCGACGCAGCGTGATGGGTCGCCGACCGACGCAGCGTGATGGGTCGCCGGGACGGTTCGTTCGTAATGTTTCGATACTTTTTGTCGCCGTATCAAGGCTGACGCTCGGCGACCACCCGCCGGTCTCCGCAACTCTGCAGACCCCTTAAGGGCCTGCAGAGTTCAAGTTGCGGCGTTGCTCGCAGCGACGAACAGCGCTGGGTGATGCAATATCGATTACATTCGGCGAAGAGGGCGACCGACGCAGCGTGATGGGCGACGAGGGGCATCACATAGTGTTTTGACTCTGCCACGACCCTACACCACTGCCAGCGAGCGGCAACCGACGCGGCGACGATAATGTTTTGAAACATTTTTGTCGCCGTGTCAAGGCTGACGCTCGGCGACCACCCGCCGGTCTCCGCAACTCTGCAGACCCCTTAAGGGCCTGCAGAGTTCGTTGCGGCGTTGCTCGCAGCGACGAACAGCGCTGGGTGATGCAATATCGATTACCTTCGGCGAAGAGGGCGACCGACGCAGCGTGATGGGCGACGAGGGGGCATCACATAGTGTATTGACGCCGCGACGGCTCTGCATCACTGCCAGCGAGCGGCGACCGACGCCGCGACGAGCGGCAACCGACGCGGCGATGATAATGTTTCGATACATTTTGTCGCCGTATCAAGGCTGACGCTCGGCGACCACCCGCCGGTCTCCGCAACTCTGCAGACCCCTTAAGGGCCTGCAGAGTTCAAGTTGCGGCGTTGCTCGCAGCGACGAACAGCGCTGGGTGATGCAATATCGATTACATTCGGCGAAGAGGGCGACCGACGCAGCGTGATGGGCGACGAGGGGGCATCACATAGTGTTTTGACGCTGCCACGACCCTACACCACTGCCAGCGAGCGGCAACCGACGCGGCGACGATAATGTTTTGAAACATTTTTGTCGCCGTGTCAAGGCTGACGCTCGGCGACCACCCGCCGGTCTCCGCAACTCTGCAGACCCCTTAAGGGCCTGCAGAGGTCAAGTGCGGCGTTGCCCGCAGCGACGAACAGCGCTGGGTGATGGAATATCGATTACATTCGGCGAAGAGGGCGACCGACGCAGCGTGATGGGTCGCCGACCGACGCAGCGTGATGGGTCGCCGTGACGGTTCGTTCGTAATGTTTCGATACTTTTTTTGTCGCCGTATCAAGGCTGACGCTCGGCGACCACCCGCCGGTCTCCGCAACTCTGCAGACCCCTTAAGGGCCTGCAGAGTTCAGAGATTACGGCGTTGCTCGCAGCGACGAACAGCGCTGGGTGATGCAATATCGATTACATTCGGCGAAGAGGGCGACCGACGCAGCGTGATGGGCGACGAGGGGCATCACATAGTGTTTTGACGCTGCCACGACCCTACACCACTGCCAGCGAGCGGCAACCGACGCGGCGACGATAATGTTTTGAAACATTTTTGTCGCCGTGTCAAGGCTGACGCTCGGCGACCACCCGCCGGTCTCCGCAACTCTGCAGACCCCTTAAGGGCCTGCAGAGTTCAAGTTGCGGCGTTGCTCGCAGCGACGAACAGCGCTGGGTGATGCAATATCGATTACATTCGGCGAAGAGGGCGACCGACGCAGCGTGATGGGCGACGAGGGGGCATCACATAGTGTATTGACGCCGCGACGGCTCTGCATCACTGCCAGCGAGCGGCGACCGACGCCGCGACGAGCGGCAACCGACGCGGCGACGATAATGTTTCGATACTTTTTTTGTCGCCGTATCAAGGCTGACGCTCGGCGACCACCCGCCGGTCTCCGCAACTCTGCAGACCCCTTAAGGGCCTGCAGAGTTCAAGTTGCGGCGTTGCTCGCAGCGACGAACAGCGCTGGGTGATGCAATATCGATTACATTCGGCGAAGAGGGCGACCGACGCAGCGTGATGGGCGACGAGGGGCATCACATAGTGTTTTGACGCTGCCACGACCCTACACCACTGCCAGCGAGCGGCAACCGACGCGGCGACGATAATGTTTTGAAACATTTTGTCGCCGTGTCAAGGCTGACGCTCGGGGACCACCCGCCGGTCTCCGCAACTCTGCAGACCCCTTAAGGGCCTGCAGAGTTCAAGTTGCGGCGTTGCTCGCAGCGACGAACAGCGCTGGGTGATGCAATATCGATTACCTTCGGCGAAGAGGGCGACCGACGCAGCGTGATGGGCGACGAGGGGCATCACATAGTGTATTGACGCCGCGACGGCTCTGCATCACTGCCAGCGAGCGGCGACCGACGCCGCGACGAGCGGCAACCGACGCGGCGACGATAATGTTTCGATACTTTTTTTGTCGCCGTATCAAGGCTGACGCTCGGCGACCACCCGCCGGTCTCCGCAACTCTGCAGACCCCTTAAGGGCCTGCAGAGTTCAAGTTGCGGCGTTGCTCGCAGCGACGAACAGCGCTGGGTGATGCAATATCGATTACATTCGGCGAAGAGGGCGACCGACGCAGCGTGATGGGCGACGAGGGGGCATCACATAGTGTTTTGACGCTGCCACGACCCTACACCACTGCCAGCGAGCGGCAACCGACGCGGCGACGATAATGTTTTGAAACATTTTTGTCGCCGTGTCAAGGCTGACGCTCGGCGACCACCCGCCGGTCTCCGCAACTCTGCAGACCCCTTAAGGGCCTGCAGAGTTCAAGTTGCGGCGTTGCTCGCAGCGACGAACAGCGCTGGGTGATGCAATATCGATTACATTCGGCGAAGAGGGCGACCGACGCAGCGTGATGGGTCGCCGACCGACGCAGCGTGATGGGTCGCCGTGACGGTTCGTTCGTAATGTTTCGATACTTTTTTTGTCGCCGTATCAAGGCTGACGCTCGGCGACCACCCGCCGGTCTCCGCAACTCTGCAGACCCCTTAAGGGCCTGCAGAGTTCAAGTTGCGGCGTTGCTCGCAGCGACGAACAGCGCTGGGTGATGCAATATCGATTACATTCGGCGAAGAGGGCGACCGACGCAGCGTGATGGGCGACGAGGGGGCATCACATAGTGTTTTGACGCTGCCACGACCCTACACCACTGCCAGCGAGCGGCAACCGACGCGGCGACGATAATGTTTTGAAACATTTTTGTCGCCGTGTCAAGGCTGACGCTCGGCGACCACCCGCCGGTCTCCGCAACTCTGCAGACCCCTTAAGGGCCTGCAGAGTTCAAGTTGCGGCGTTGCTCGCAGCGACGAACAGCGCTGGGTGATGCAATATCGATTACATTCGGCGAAGACGGCGAGCGACGCAGCGTGATGGGCGACGAGGGGCATCACATAGTGTATTGACGCCCCGCCGGTTCTGCCTCCCTGCCAGCGAGCGGCGACCGACGCCGCGACGAGCGGCAACCGACGCGGCGACGATAATGTTTCGATACTTTTTTTGTCGCCGTATCAAGGCTGACGCTCGGCGACCACCCGCCGGTCTCCGCAACTCTGCAGACCCCTTAAGGGCCTGCAGAGTTCAAGTTGCGGCGTTGCTCGCAGCGACGAACAGCGCTGGGTGATGCAATATCGATTACATTCGGCGAAGAGGGCGACCGACGCAGCGTGATGGGCGACGAGGGGGCATCACATAGTGTATTGACGCCGCGACGGCTCTGCATCACTGCCAGCGAGCGGCAACCGACGCGGCGACGATAATGTTTTGAAACATTTTTGTCGCCGTGTCAAGGCTGACGCTCGGCGACCACCCGCCGGTCTCCGCAACTCTGCAGACCCCTTAAGGGCCTGCAGAGTTCAAGTTGCGGCGTTGCTCGCAGCGACGAACAGCGCTGGGTGATGCAATATCGATTACATTCGGCGAAGAGGGCGACCGACGCAGCGTGATGGGCGACGAGGGGCATCACATAGTGTTTTGACGCCGCCACGACCCTACACCACTGCCAGCGAGCGGCAACCGACGCGGCGACGATAATGTTTTGAAACATTTTTGTCGCCGTGTCAAGGCTGACGCTCGGCGACCACCCGCCGGTCTCCGCAACTCTGCAGACCCCTTTAAGGGCCTGCAGAGTTCAAGTTGCGGCGTTGCTCGCAGCGACGAACAGCGCTGGGTGATGCAATATCGATTACATTCGGCGAAGAGGGCGACCGACGCAGCGTGATGGGCGACGAGGGGGCATCACATAGTGTATTGACGCCGCGACGGCTCTGCATCACTGCCAGCGAGCGGCGACCGACGCCGCGACGAGCGGCAACCGACGCGGCGACGATAATGTTTCGATACTTTTTTTGTCGCCGTATCAAGGCTGACGCTCGGCGACCACCCGCCGGTCTCCGCAACTCTGCAGACCCCTTAAGGGCCTGCAGAGTTCAAGTTGCGGCGTTGCTCGCAGCGACGAACAGCACTGGGTGATGCAATATCGATTACCTTCGGCGAAGAGGGCGACCGACGCAGCGTGATGGGCGACGAGGGGGCATCACATAGTGTTTTGACGCTGCCACGACCCTACACCACTGCCAGCGAGCGGCAACCGACGCGGCGACGATAATGTTTTGAAACATTTTTGTCGCCGTGTCAAGGCTGACGCTCGGCGACCACCCGCCGGTCTCCGCAACTCTGCAGACCCCTTAAGGGCCTGCAGAGTTCAAGTTGCGGCGTTGCTCGCAGCGAAGAACAGCGCTGGGTGATGCAATATCGATTACATTCGGCGAAGAGGGCGACCGACGCAGCGTGATGGGCGACGAGGGGGCATCACAGAGTGTATTGACGCCGCGACGACCCTGCACCACTGCCAGCGAGCGGCGACCGACGCCGCGACGAGCGGCAACCGACGCGGCGACGATAATGTTTCGATACATTTTTGTCGCCGTGTCAAGGCTGACGCTCGGCGACCACCCGCCGGTCTCCGCAAATCTGCAGACCCCTTAAGGGCCTGCAGAGTTCAAGTTGCGGCGTTGCTCGCAGCGACGAACAGCGCTGGGTGATGCAATATCGATTACATTCGGCGAAGAGGGCGACCGACGCAGCGTGATGGGTCGCCGACCGACGCAGCGTGATGGGTCGCCGTGACGGTTCGTTCGTAATGTTTCGATACTTTTTTTGTCGCCGTATCAAGGCTGACGCTCGGCGACCACCCGCCGGTCTCCGCAACTCTGCAGACCCCTTAAGGGCCTGCAGAGTTCAAGTTGCGGCGTTGCTCGCAGCGACGAACAGCGCTGGGTGATGCAATATCGATTACATTCGGCGAAGAGGGCGACCGACGCAGCGTGATGGGCGACGAGGGGGCATCACATAGTGTTTTGACGCTGCCACGACCCTACACCACTGCCAGCGAGCGGCAACCGACGCGGCGACGATAATGTTTTGAAATATTTTGTCGCCGTGTCAAGGCTGACGCTCGGCGACCACCCGCCGGTCTCCGCAACTCTGCAGACCCTTAAGGGCCTGCAGAGTTCAAGTTGCGGCGTTGCTCGCAGCGACGAACAGCGCTGGGTGATGCAATATCGATTACATTCGGCGAAGAGGGCGACCGACGCAGCGTGATGGGCGACGAGGGGCATCACATAGTGTATTGACGCCGCGACGGCTCTGCATCACTGCCAGCGAGCGGCGACCGACGCCGCGACGAGCGGCAACCGACGCGGCGACGATAATGTTTCGATACTTTTTTTGTCGCCGTATCAAGGCTGACGCTCGGCGACCACCCGCCGGTCTCCGCAACTCTGCAGACCCCTTAAGGGCCTGCAGAGTTCAAGTTGCGGCGTTGCTCGCAGCGACGAACAGCGCTGGGTGATGCAATATCGATTACATTCGGCGAAGAGGGCGACCGACGCAGCGTGATGGGTCGCCGACCGACGCAGCGTGATGGGTCGCCGTGACGGTTCGTTCGTAATGTTTCGATACTTTTTTTGTCGCCGTATCAAGGCTGACGCTCGGCGACCACCCGCCGGTCTCCGCAACTCTGCAGACCCCTTAAGGGCCTGCAGAGTTCAAGTTGCGGCGTTGCTCGCAGCGACGAACAGCGCTGGGTGATGCAATATCGATTACATTCGGCGAAGAGGGCGACCGACGCAGCGTGATGGGCGACGAGGGGGCATCACATAGTGTTTTGACGCTGCCACGACCCTACACCACTGCCAGCGAGCGGCAACCGACGCGGCGACGATAATGTTTTGAAACATTTTTGTCGCCGTGTCAAGGCTGACGCTCGGCGACCACCCGCCGGTCTCCGCAACTCTGCAGACCCCTTAAGGGCCTGCAGAGTTCAAGTTGCGGCGTTGCTCGCAGCGACGAACAGCGCTGGGTGATGCAATATCGATTACATTCGGCGAAGAGGGCGACCGACGCAGCGTGATGGGCGACGAGGGGCATCACATAGGGTATTGCCGCCGCGCCGGCTCTGCATCCCTGCCACCGAGCGGCGACCGACGCCGCGACGAGCGGCAACCG
Source organism: Aplectana chamaeleonis (assembly GCA_029168955.1). Lineage (NCBI taxonomy): Eukaryota > Metazoa > Nematoda > Chromadorea > Rhabditida > Cosmocercidae > Aplectana > Aplectana chamaeleonis. The sequence goes on from JAPDOI010000136.1 coordinate 1,052,009, forward strand.
ACGCGGCGACGATAATGTTTCGATACTTTTTTTGTCGCCGTATCAAGGCTGACGCTCGGCGACCACCCGCCGGTCTCCGCAACTCTGCAGACCCCTTAAGGGCCTGCAGAGTTCAAGTTGCGGCGTTGCTCGCAGCGACGAACAGCGCTGGGTGATGCAATATCGATTACATTCGGCGAAGAGGGCGACCGACGCAGCGTGATGGGTCGCCGACCGACGCAGCGTGATGGGTCGCCGTGACGGTTCGTTCGTAATGTTTCGATACTTTTTTTGTCGCCGTATCAAGGCTGACGCTCGGCGACCACCCGCCGGTCTCCGCAACTCTGCAGACCCCTTAAGGGCCTGCAGAGTTCAAGTTGCGGCGTTGCTCGCAGCGACGAACAGCGCTGGGTGATGCAATATCGATTACATTCGGCGAAGAGGGCGACCGACGCAGCGTGATGGGCGACGAGGGGGCATCACATAGTGTTTTGACGCTGCCACGACCCTACACCACTGCCAGCGAGCGGCAACCGACGCGGCGACGATAATGTTTTGAAACATTTTTGTCGCCGTGTCAAGGCTGACGCTCGGCGACCACCCGCCGGTCTCCGCAACTCTGCAGACCCCTTAAGGGCCTGCAGAGTTCAAGTTGCGGCGTTGCTCGCAGCGACGAACAGCGCTGGGTGATGCAATATCGATTACATTCGGCGAAGAGGGCGACCGACGCAGCGTGATGGGCGACGAGGGGGCATCACATAGTGTATTGACGCCGCGACGGCTCTGCATCACTGCCAGCGAGCGGCGACCGACGCCGCGACGAGCGGCAACCGACGCGGCGACGATAATGTTTCGATACTTTTTTTGTCGCCGTATCAAGGCTGACGCTCGGCGACCACCCCCCCCCCTTAAGGGCCTGCAGAGTTCAAGTTGCGGCGTTGCTCGCAGCGACGAACAGCGCTGGGTGATGCAATATCGATTACATTCGGCGAAGAGGGCGACCGACGCAGCGTGATGGGTCGCCGACCGACGCAGCGTGATGGGTCGCCGTGACGGTTCGTTCGTAATGTTTCGATACTTTTTTTGTCGCCGTATCAAGGCTGACGCTCGGCGACCACCCGCCGGTCTCCGCAACTCTGCAGACCCCTTAAGGGCCTGCAGAGTTCAAGTTGCGGCGTTGCTCGCAGCGACGAACAGCGCTGGGTGATGCAATATCGATTACATTCGGCGAAGAGCGCGACCGACGCAGCGTGATGGGCGACGAGGGGGCATCACATAGTGTATTGACGCCGCGACGGCTCTGCATCACTGCCAGCGAGCGGCGACCGACGCCGCGACGAGCGGCAACCGACGCGGCGACGATAATGTTTCGATACTTTTTGTCGCCGTATCAAGGCTGACGCTCGGCGACCACCCGCCGGTCTTCCGCAACTCTGCAGGCCCCGTAAGGGCCTGCAGAGTTCAAGTTGGGGCGTGGCTCGCAGCGACGAACAGCGCTGGGTGGTGCAATATCGATTACGTTGGGCGAAGAGGGGGACCGACGCAGCGTGATGGGCGGCCGACCGGCGCAGCGTGTTGGGTCGCCGTGACGGTTCGGTCGTAATGTTTCGATACTTTTTGTCGCCGTATCAAGGCTGACGCTCGGCGACCACCCGCCGGTCTCCGCAACTCTGCAGACCCCTTAAGGGCCTGCAGAGTTCAAGTTGCGGCGTTGCTCGCAGCGACGAACAGCGCTGGGTGATGCAATATCGATTACATTCGGCGAAGAGGGCGACCGACGCAGCGTGATGGGCGACGAGGGGGCATCACATAGTGTTTTGACGCTGCCACGACCCTACACCACTGCCAGCGAGCGGCAACCGACGCCGCGACGATAATGCTTTGAAACATTTTGTCGCCGTGACAGGGCTGCCGCTCCGCGACCACCCGCCGGTCTCCGCAACTCTGCAGACCCCTTAAGGGCCTGCAGAGTTCAAGTTGCGGCGTTGCTCGCAGCGACGAACAGCGCTGGGTGATGCAATATCGATTACATTCGGCGAAGAGGGCGACCGACGCAGCGTGATGGGCGACGAGGGGCATCACATAGTGTATTGACGCCGCGACGGCTCTGCATCACTGCCAGCGAGCGGCGACCGACGCCGCGACGAGCGGCAACCGATGCGGCGACGATAATGTTTCGATACTTTTTTTGTCGCCGTATCAAGGCTGACGCTCGGCGACCACCCGCCGGTCTCCGCAACTCTGCAGACCCCTTAAGGGCCTGCAGAGTTCAAGTTGCGGCGTTGCTCGCAGCGACGAACAGCGCTGGGTGATGCAATATCGATTACATTCGGCGAAGAGGGCGACCGACGCAGCGTGATGGGTCGCCGACCGACGCAGCGTGATGGGTCGCCGTGACGGTTCGTTCGTAATGTTTCGATACTTTTTGTCGCCGTATCAAGGCTGACGCTCGGCGACCACCCGCCGGTCTTCCGCAACTCTGCAGGCCCTTAAGGGGACTGCAGAGTTCAAGTTGCGGGGTGGCACGCAGCGACGAACAGCGCTGGGTGATGCAATATCGATTACATTCGGCGAAGAGGGCGACCGACGCAGCGTGATGGGCGACGAGGGGGCATCACATAGTGTTTTGACGCTGCCACGACCCTACACCACTGCCAGCGAGCGGCAACCGACGCGGCGACGATAATGTTTTGAAACATTTTTGTCGCCGTGTCAAGGCTGACGCTCGGCGACCACCCGCCGGTCTCCGCAACTCTGCAGACCCCTTAAGGGCCTGCAGAGTTCAAGTTGCGGCGTTGCTCGCAGCGACGAACAGCGCTGGGTGATGCAATATCGATTACATTCGGCGAAGAGGGCGACCGACGCAGCGTGATGGGCGACGAGGGGGCATCACATAGTGTATTGACGCCGCGACGGCTCTGCATCACTGCCAGCGAGCGGCGACCGACGCCGCGACGAGCGGCAACCGATGCGGCGACGATAATGTTTCGATACTTTTTTTGTCGCCGTATCAAGGCTGACGCTCGGCGACCACCCGCCGGTCTCCGCAACTCTGCAGACCCCTTAAAGGCCTGCAGAGTTCAAGTTGCGGCGTTGCTCGCAGCGACGAACAGCGCTGGGTGATGCAATATCGATTACATTCGGCGAAGAGGGCGACCGACGCAGCGTGATGGGTCGCCGACCGACGCAGCGTGATGGGTCGCCGTGACGGTTCGTTCGTAATGTTTCGATACTTTTTTTTGTCGCCGTATCAAGGCTGACGCTCGGCGACCACTCGCCGGTCTCCGCAACTCTGCAGACCCCTTAAGGGCCTGCAGAGTTCAAGTGCGGCGTTGCTCGCAGCGACGAACAGCGCTGGGTGATGCAATATCGATTACATTCGGCGAAGAGGGCGACCGACGCAGCGTGATGGGCGACGAGGGGCATCACATAGTGTTTTGACGCTGCCACGACCCTACACCACTGCCAGCGAGCGGCAACCGACGCGGCGACGATAATGTTTTGAAACATTTTTGTCGCCGTGTCAAGGCTGACGCTCGGCGACCACCCGCCGGTCTCCGCAACTCTGCAGACCCTTAAGGGCCTGCAGAGTTCAAGTTGCGGCGTTGCTCGCAGCGACGAACAGCGCTGGGTGATGCAATATCGATTACATTCGGCGAAGAGGGCGACCGACGCAGCGTGATGGGCGACGAGGGCATCACATAGTGTATTGACGCCGCGACGGCTCTGCATCACTGCCAGCGAGCGGCGACCGACGCCGCGACGAGCGGCAACCGACGCGGCGACGATAATGTTTTGAAACATTTTTGTCGCCGTGTCAAGGCTGACGCTCGGCGACCACCCGCCGGTCTCCGCAACTCTGCACACCCCTTAAGGGCCTGCAGACTTCAAGGTGTGGCGTTGCTCGCAGCGACGAACAGCGCTGGGTGATGCAATATCGATTACTTTCGACGAAGAGGGCGCCCGACGCAGCGTGATGGGCGACGAGGGGGCATCACATAGTGTTTTGACGCTGCCACGACCCTACACCACTGCCAGCGAGCGGCAACCGACGCGGCGACGATAATGTTTTGAAATATTTTTGTCGCCGTGTCAAGGCTGACGCTCGGCGACCACCCGCCGGTCTCCGCAACTCTGCAGACCCCTTAAGGGCCTGCAGAGTTCAAGTGCGGCGTTGCTCGCAGCGACGAACAGCGCTGGGTGATGCAATATCGATTACATTCGGCGAAGACGGCGACCGACGCAGCGTGATGGGCGACGAGGGGCATCACATAGTGTATTGACGCCGCGACGGCTCTGCATCACTGCCAGCGAGCGGCGACCGACGCCGCGACGAGCGGCAACCAACGCGGCGACGATAATGTTTCGATACTTTTTGTCGCCGTATCAAGGCTGACGCTCGGCGACCACCCGCCGGTCTCCGCAACTCTGCAGACCCCTTAAGGGCCTGCAGAGTTCAAGTTGCGGCGTTGCTCGCAGCGACGAACAGCGCTGGGTGATGCAATATCGATTACATTCGGCGAAGAGGGCGACCGACGCAGCGTGATGGGTCGCCGACCGACGCAGCGTGATGGGTCGCCGTGACGGTTCGTTCGTAATGTTTCGATACTTTTTTTGTCGCCGTATCAAGGCTGACGCTCGGCGACCACCCGCCGGTCTCCGCAACTCTGCAGACCCCTTAAGGGCCTGCAGAGTTCTGCTGCGGCGTTGCTCGCAGCGACGAACAGCGCTGGGTGATGCAATATCGATTACATTCGGCGAAGAGGGCGACCGACGCAGCGTGATGGGCGACGAGGGGGCATCACATAGTGTTTTGACGCTGCCACGACCCTACACCACTGCCAGCGAGCGGCAACCGACGCGGCGACGATAATGTTTTGAAACATTTTTGTCGCCGTGTCAAGGCTGACGCTCGGCGACCACCCGCCGGTCTCCGCAACTCTGCAGACCCCTTAAGGGCCTGCAGAGTTCAAGTTGCGGCGTTGCTCGCAGCGACGAACAGCGCTGGGTGATGCAATATCGATTACATTCGGCGAAGAGGGCGACCGACGCAGCGTGATGGGCGACGAGGGGGCATCACATAGTGTATTGACGCCGCGACGGCTCTGCATCACTGCCAGCGAGCGGCGACCGACGCCGCGACGAGCGGCAACCGATGCGGCGACGATAATGTTTCGATACTTTTTTTGTCGCCGTATCAAGGCTGACGCTCGGCGACCACCCGCCGGTCTCCGCAACTCTGCAGACCCCTTAAGGGCCTGCAGAGTTCCAGTTGCGGCGTTGCTCGCAGCGACGAACAGCGCTGGGTAATGCAATATCGATTACATTCGGCGAAGAGGGCGACCGACGCAGCGTGATGGGTCGCCGACCGACGCAGCGTGATGGGTCGCCGTGACGGTTCGTTCGTAATGTTTCGATACTTTTTTTGCCGCCGTATCAAGGCTGACGCTCGGCGACCACCCGCCGGTCTCCGCAACTCTGCAGACCCCTTAAGGGCCTGCAGAGTTCAAGTGCGGCGTTGCTCGCAGCGACGAACAGCGCTGGGTGATGCAATATCGATTACATTCGGCGAAGAGGGCGACCGACGCAGCGTGATGGGCGACGAGGGGCATCACATAGTGTTTTGACGCTGCCACGACCCTACACCACTGCCAGCGAGCGGCAACCGACGCGGCGACGATAATGTTTTGAAACATTTTTGTCGCCGTGTCAAGGCTGACGCTCGGCGACCACCCGCCGGTCTCCGCAACTCTGCAGACCCCTTAAGGGCCTGCAGAGTTCAAGTGCGGCGTTGCTCGCAGCGACGAACAGCGCTGGGTGATGCAATATCGATTACATTCGGCGAAGAGGGCGACCGACGCAGCGTGATGGGCGACGAGGGGCATCACATAGTGTATTGACGCCGCGACGGCTCTGCATCACTGCCAGCGAGCGGCGACCGACGCCGCGACGAGCGGCAACCGACGCGGCGACGATAATGTTTCGATACTTTTTGTCGCCGTATCAAAGCTGACGCTCGGCGACCACCCGCCGGTCTTCCGCAACTCTGCAGCCCCCTTAGGGGCCTGCAGAGTTCAAGTTGCGGCGTTGCTCGCAGCGACGAACAGCGCTGGGTGATGCAATATCGAATACATTCGGCGAAGAGGGCGACCGACGCAGCGTGATGGGTCGCCGTGACGGTTCGTTCGTAATGTTTCGATACTTTTTTTGTCGCCGTATCAAGGCTGACGCTCGGCGACCACCCGCCGGTCTCCGCAACTCTGCAGACCCCTTAAGGGCCTGCAGAGTTCAAGTTGCGGCGTTGCTCGCAGCGACGAACAGCGCTGGGTGATGCAATATCGATTACATTCGGCGAAGAGGGCGACCGACGCAGCGTGATGGGCGACGAGTGGGGCATCACATAGTGTTTTGACGCTGCCACGACCCTACACCACTGCCAGCGAGCGGCAACCGACGCGGCGACGATAATGTTTTGAAACATTTTTGTCGCCGTGTCAAGGCTGACGCTCGGCGACCACCCGCCGGTCTCCGCAACTCTGCAGACCCCTTAAGGGCCTGCAGAGTTCAAGTTGCGGCGTTGCTCGCAGCAACGAACAGCGCTGGGTGATGCAATATCGATTACATTCGGCGAAGAGGGCGACCGACGCAGCGTGATGGGCGACGAGGGGGCATCACATAGTGTATTGACGCCGCGACGGCTCTGCATCACTGCCAGCGAGCGGCGACCGACGCCGCGACGAGCGGCAACCGACGCGGCGACGATAATGTTTCGATACTTTTTTTGTCGCCGTATCAAGGCTGACGCTCGTCGACCACCCGCCGGTCTCCGCAACTCTGCAGACCCCTTAAGGGCCTGCAGAGTTCAAGTTGCGGCGTTGCTCGCAGCGACGAACAGCGCTGGGTGATGCAATATCGATTACATTCGGCGAAGAGGGCGACCGACGCAGCGTGATGGGCGACGAGGGGCATCACATAGTGTATTGACGCCGCGACGGCTCTGCATCACTGCCAGCGAGCGGCGACCGACGCCGCGACGAGCGGCAACCGACGCGGCGACGATAATGTTTCGATACTTTTTTTGTCGCCGTATCAAGGCTGACGCTCGGCGACCACTCGCCGGTCTCCGCAACTCTGCAGACCCCTTGAGGGCCTGCAGAGTTCAAGTTGCGGCGTTGCTCGCAGCGACGAACAGCGCTGGGTGATGCAATATCGATTACATTCGGCGAAGAGGGCGACCGACGCAGCGTGATGGGTCGCCGACCGACGCAGCGTGATGGGTCGCCGTGACGGTTCGTTCGTAATGTTTCGATACTTTTTTTGTCGCTGTATCAAGGCTGACGCTCGGCGACCACCCGCCGGTCTCCGCAACTCTGCAGACCCCTTAAGGGCCTGCAGAGTTCAAGCTGCGGCGTTGCTCGCAGCGACGAACAGCGCTGGGTGATGCAATATCGATTACATTCGGCGAAGAGGGCGACCGACGCAGCGTGATGGGCGACGAGGGGCATCACATAGTGTATTGACGCCGCGACGGCTCTGCATCACTGCCAGCGAGCGGCGACCGACGCCGCGACGAGCGGCAACCGACGCGGCGACGATAATGTTTCGATACTTTTTTTGTCGCCGTATCAAGGCTGACGCTCGGCGACCACCCGCCGGTCTCCGCAACTCTGCAGACCCCTTAAGGGCCTGCAGAGTTCAAGTTGCGGCGTTGCTCGCAGCGACGAACAGCGCTGGGTGATGCAATATCGATTACATTCGGCGAAGAGGGCGACCGACGCAGCGTGATGGGCGACGAGGGGGCATCACATAGTGTTTTGACGCTGCCACGACCCTACACCACTGCCAGCGAGCGGCAACCGACGCGGCGACGATAATGTTTTGAAACATTTTTGTCGCCGTGTCAAGGCTGACGCTCGGCGACCACCCGCCGGTCTCCGCAACTCTGCAGACCCCTTAAGGGCCTGCAGAGTTCAAGTTGCGGCGTTGCTCGCAGCGACAAACAGCGCTGGGTGATGCGATATCGATTACATTCGGCGAAGAGGGCGACCGACGCAGCGTGATGGGCGACGAGGGGGCATCACATAGTGTATTGACGCCGCGACGGCTCTGCATCACTGCCAGCGAGCGGCGACCGACGCCGCGACGAGCGGCAACCGACGCGGCGACGATAATGTTTCGATACTTTTTTTGTCGCCGTATCAAGGCTGACGCTCGGCGACCACCCGCCGGTCTCCGCAACTCTGCAGACCCCTTAAGGGCCTGCAGAGTTCAAGTTGCGGCGTTGCTCGCAGCGACGAACAGCGCTGGGTGATGCAATATCGATTACATTTGGCGAAGAGGGCGACCGACGCAGCGTGATGGGTCGCCGACCGACGCAGCGTGATGGGTCGCCGTGACGGTTCGTTCGTAATGTTTCGATACTTTTTTTGTCGCCGTATCAAGGCTGACGCTCGGCGACCACCCGCCGGTCTCCGCAACTCTGCAGACCCCTTAAGGGCCTGCAGAGTTCAAGTTGCGGCGTTGCTCGCAGCGACGAACAGCGCTGGGTGATGCAATATCGATTACATTCGGCGAAGAGGGCGACCGACGCAGCGTGATGGGCGACGAGGGGGCATCACATAGTGTTTTGACGCTGCCACGACCCTGCACCACTGCCAGCGAGCGGCAACTGACGCGGCGACGATAATGTTTGGAAACATTTTTGTCGCCGTGTCAAGGCTGACGCTCGGCGACCACCCGCCGGTCTCCGCAACTCTGCAGACCCCTTAAGGGCCTGCAGAGTTCAAGTTGCGGCGTTGCTCGCAGCGACGAACGGCGCTGGGTGATGCAATAACGATTACATTCGGCGAAGAGGGCGACCGACGCAGCGTGATGGGCGACGAGGGGGCATCACATAGTGTTCTGACGCTGCCACGACCCTGCACCACTGCCAGCGAGCGGCAACCGACGCGGCGACGATAATGTTCGTAAACATTTTTGTCGCCGCGCCAAGGCTGTCGCTCGGCGACCATTCGCCGGTCGGTTCAACTCTGCAGACCCCCAACCTGCTAAATGCTGTGGAGAAGCGCTTAAAATTACCTGTCGATGGACTGGTACCTTTTCCCCGAATTCCCAGGAGGTACGCCGGGTCGTTCTTAGGGCTTTCTCACCATGACGCAAATCAATCAAACCGACCTATGGAATGAGTTTCCATAGCAAACGAAATTAAGAGGAATCATACCAGTGAGCACTAACTCACCATATTACAGTTCTGGTCATCGTATATATCGGCGCTGCGATAAAATTGCGATAAGAAAGCAAACGAACTCCTGTAATGAAATGTTAGAAGCCAAAGGTAAACGGACGCCACCGATCAAACGAAAAGCTATAGGGAACAACTTGTAAAATGATTTTTCTATTTTTACCTGGAAGGAATTTCTGATTAATCACGTCCAAACCTTAACCCGGGGCTCCTTGAAGAGATAAATCTTCGCAAGGAACAAAAAAAATATAAAACAAAAAAAAACTTTAACGAAACTAGAAACCCAGAAGAGATCTCATAATTCTGTTCCAACCATGAAATCTCCCTAAGTGGATGGTTTATATGATCGAAAGAACGGGATGAAAACAGACTCAGCAATAGAAGCATCGAACACAAAAGAATCAGAATGCTGAAAAGCAGCGCGGATTGTGAAAACTTGAAGTGAGATTTTGTGCTCCACGGCAGAAAAACTGCCCCAAGAACAAAGCACGCGTCGCGGCGCTGAGGGCTGGCTCAACGGTGGTCGGAGCGCCGTCCCCTCAAGTCTCCGCCCACAATTAAGGTTCAAGGCTGGCCCCCCTTGAGCAAAAATGAACGAGGCTTGCCCCCCTCGAGTGTCTGAGAGCTGCCCCGACGCCATCAAGCGCCTGTGCATAAGGGTCAGGGCACAGACTCTCGGGGCACCTGCGCTGGGGTAACGAGACCCTGCCCCTGTCCTTGCCCCGCCGTGTGCGTTCATGCATCCGGCCCCAGGGGTGTGCGGCAAACGATTTTGAAAAATCGGCAAACGGAAATCGCCAAAATTTGTCCGAAAATGGCCGGCAAACGGCAATCGGCAATCGACAAACGGCAAAATAATTAAAATCTTGTGCAAAAACCATACAAATGCTCTAAAAGTAGCAGTAGAAGTACTTCTTTCTCATGCACATTTCGTATTTCGATATCCAGATAAGAAATAGTTTTTGAATAGTGTACGCCCGACTGTCCTTGAACCTCGGCATTTGGTTCTAGTTCGAAAACACCAAAAGGTTTTTCAATAATGCCACAAGGAGTTTAAAGTCTTACGTTGCGTCTTGCTACGCACTTTACCTGATATAAAAAAACAGCACCGGAATGAGCATTCTATTGAACACTGCTAATAGGAATGCTTTGGTGAAAGGACAGTCGTTTTTAGAGGTTCTCTAATGTCAACCTTTTCGGAATATGTAGTAGTCATTCAATTGCTTCGTGCTTCAGATTCATCGGACAAAATTTAGAGTATCGCGTAATGCAAGTCAAGAGGGTGAGCACTTGAAAGTCGTTCAAAAGAAGGGAGAGGTCCATGTGTCCCTTCTCTAGAGGATTATTTCCCAACAAGCGTGGCAGTGATGCCGCTTCTCTAGTAGGCATTGCCGCTGTGGCTCCGCGATAAAGCCATACCGGCACCTACAGGCACCAGAGCTGCTCCACGGAAGTGCCGCTGCGGCACCGCGATCGGTGGCTGCGCCTCTACAAAAATAGGACCAACTGAAAGTAACTCATATGAAATTAATCATGAGCCACACAACAACTGGGCGGGGCCTACGAACCAAAATGCGCACCTACGGTTGTTAGATCCTTTGTCTGATAGGAACAGAGGGTATCCTGTTACTGCGGGCAAGAAGATACGGAACGTGGGTAATCAAACTTGGGTGATTGAACCGGCCACACCACACAGGACAGTGCATCGTAGTCGACGCGGGTTCGCTGATGCATCCTCGCGGAGTCGGTGCGGTTCTAACACGGAACCGCTGCGGTGCTATCGAGCCAATGTCGTGACGTTGCTGAGGCGCAAGGCACTGCAACATAATTGTGTCGACACAGTGATGAACGCGGAGCCGCTGCGGTACTACCGCGGAACTATCGCGGCACAGTTGATGGTCGCTTTACTTTTCCGGCTATGCCGCGGCAAACTTTCTGAAAGTTTGCATCGTACTCGCTGGCGTGCCTCATGGTGTGTTTACTATTTGACCGGAATTTAGATGAAGGATTATCACGAGGAGAAATACAACTACAGAAATACGACACGTTTTCGAACAGTCTTGAAAACCTTCCCGAGAAACTGCTCCATCTCCGTCATCTCTTCCCCTCCGACAATTTAAATTTCTTCTGAACTGCGCACTAACAACTCACATACATGAAATTGAGTAGTTTTTCAAGCTTTCCAAAAATACGACTCTTGAAAAACCACGGTTGTCTCAAACCACCTCCTTCCCAAACTGTACGCCACCGTTTATTCCGAACTGATCACCGTCGACTCCGTCAATCCAGTTTATAGTCAAGCAGCGAATTTATTCAAAACGGATGTTCCCCACGACGTGTACACCCTCCCCACCTTTTTGACTCTAACTTTAAACTTGGTAGCATTTTTCTCAGCTCAATTGTGAGCATAATAGAAGATGACGGAGTGCATAAGCCCACAAACTGCCAGTGAAGTCCAACATCCTCTGCATACACGACGCTTTGAGAAATATCTGAAAGAGATTGAGCTCTGAACCTTTTATGCTCTCTCCTGAAAATGTTCAGGGTGTTAATCAGGGCTGTGCGGAACAGTTCCGCTTCCGATTCCGTTTCCGTATTTCCGGTATTTTTTGGGCTGTTCCGTTCCGCTTCCGTTTCCGAGTTTTTGGGTCCGGAAACGGAATAAATCAGTGAAACACGCTATATGATAGTGGGTCTAGGCAAGGATTTTTGAAGGGTTCATGCGGCGCTGAAAACTGCATCTGACCTCGTGTTCAAGTGGATATCTGAGCTCGGCTGATATCATTCACGAAGTCTGGGGTCTGCGATTGGAACTCTATAAAACGATGACACGAAATGGGTGTGGCAGGAATCTGAACGGCTTTTGAGAATTATTCTGAAAAATATGTAGCTTTTTTCTCTGAGATTCAATGATTTCGTGAAGATTTTCTTCCTGATTCCACTTCTTTGCTTTTTTAACCCCACGAAAGCAACAAAAATCGAAATAGTTTTTTTTCGAACGAGCAGCCTGTATTCTATAAAGGTGTCGCGGTGGAGACAGGTAGAGGTGACCACCGGCAGCGGCGAGGCTCGTTTGAGGAAGATCATAAGAGAAGTTTCTCATCTCGCCAAGGAGTTTTTCTTCATTTTTCGAATTCAATCGTTTAATAAACACTCCAATAGGCAAATTTGGTTCGAAAGAAGAAAAGTAGTCGCTGATTATCTGAAAATTGACTTCTGATTAGCCTTGAAGGACACCAGGTGTCGCTTGGAATGCTTGCTTTCTGCGGGACAGGCTGTACACCAGTGTGCGGCAACGAAAAATAAATTCCGGCAAACGGCGACGGCAAACCCCCAAGAGGTCAGCAAATTGCAATCGGCAAACGGCAAATACCGCACACCCCTGCTTTATACTTTTTCGAAGGGCGGCTACATATAATGAGTATTTTTAGAGGTTGCCTTTTCGGATGTTTAAAAGCGACACTTCGAAATCGTTGAATGCCTCGTAGTGACTTTATTTCGGGTTAGTATTAGTTTATTGACTGAAATCACTGGTTATTGAATGAGAGCTCCGGGCAATGAGCAACAGCGTGACAATGAGGCAACCCAGCATTTTTTAGTCTCTTCCGTTTCCGTTTCCGGCGTTTTTTGGCCATTTTTCTTCCGTTTCCGTTTCCGAAAATTTTGAAAAAGAGTTCCGCACAGCCCTGGTGTTAATTCTTGTCCCGATGAATCCTGCAATAATTGATCAAGCTTCACCAAGGAGGAGGTGGGGAATTCGGTACTCTTCCAGACAAGAGGACCCACACGAGCATTACACTGCAATACTAGCAATTGCTTTGACGTGTCAGCAGGGTAGGTCACATCAACTGGCTTGAAGTTTTGAAGTACGTATAGTGTGTCTCTCTACTTTCGAGCCAGTCGCTGCAAGGCTTATCGGGTTTCCATTCGCATCTTAATCGCGGCGTTTGTTATCTATTGCGCACTTTTTGCCGAATTTTGTCAAAAGGTGAGTGGAAAACCGGCAAACAACAATCGACAAAAATCGTCCAAAAACGGCCGGCAAACGGCAATCGGCAACCGGCAAAGGACGGGACCCCCCTGCGCGCCTGGCGCCCTTAGGGCCCCCTTGCCCCAGCCCTATGGGCGCGACGCCCGGACATCTTAGCAAAGGGCGCGGGGCCCGGCTATTCTAGCAAAAAGGACGGGGGGCCCGGACGATTTCTATCATTATTGAAACTGCCTTCGCCTTTCTCGCTCGTTTTTAGCCCAGAAGAAGGAGAATCGATCGTTTTCGATTTCTCTAACTTGGGAAAATGATTTATCACTAAATGACGTCATCAATTGTGTAGAAATCAACAAAATAATTGGAATTTTTATTTCACAACTCAACAATACATTTCTTAGAAATATTAGAAAATCGTGATGTTATTCTATAGCGCCCCAATCTTCGCATCTTCACCGGTTTTAAACACACGTGAATAGAAATACTGTGCTTATCTGGGCCAAATTCCGGTCCGCAATTGCGTCTTGACACGCTTCACGGCCGCACGCGCTAGAGTCAGTCGGGTTTGCAGCGCCAAAGCCGACTCGATGTGGCTTTTTTGTACAATTTTCTCCAATATTTCTTAGTCTCCAGTTTCCAAAACCCACTTGGAGTCAGCAGATCGGCGACTGCGGCGCTGGAAGCTCTTCTGACACGGGAGCGTGCGGCCGCAAGGCGTGTCGAGACGCAATTGCGGACCGGAATTTGGCTCAGATAAGCACAGTACACGTATATCAAAATACACGCAGAACAAAATCCTCCTCGAGAAGGCAAACATAATAACTAGGTATAAAAAAATCTAATCTTTTTCCCTGGAACTGTAATCTTCTCCAGTTTCGGAAACACGAGAACAGATGTGCAGTGTAGTAAGGGCAAAATATTTTTGAACAATGCGATCAAGGAATTTTTCGTTTCAATCTCGAAACTCTTGATTGATTCGATCTCTCTTTGGTTTCGGACACCAATTAAAGGCAGGGTTCTCGATAAAATCGGTTGTTGTGCTATCCTCATGGAAAGGTAGATCTGGGCATCAAAAAAGTGAAAATAAGTAGAAAATTGGATAAAAAACGCTCCGGAACAAGTTATCGCTTGGTGTCCTCCCGCCCCCAATTATCGAGATTTCTATAAATACCTGTTTTGTGAACTTTTAATTTGCTTCTAAAGTATATTTTGAGCATTTCTGGAGATTACTGCCTACTTTAACAGCAAAATAAAAGGCGGTTAAGCAAGCATTAATGAAAATCTCGTTAATTAGGGGGCTGGCCGACACCAGTAATTAGGCCTTATACCTTGTTTTTAAGCGTTTTTCCTGCAAATTTCCGGGTTTTTTCACTTATTTTTACTTTTGTGATGACCAAAACTACATTGTCATGAAGAGAGCTCAAAAGTTGTTTTTATCGTGAACCCTGCCTTTAAGAAGACCATATTTTAGAATCGACAACAGTAAATTTTTTCGCATTCACCGAGACAAATCTTATGAAAAGTTCTTTCTCTCTTGGTGTCTGAAAACCAAAGAGAGATCAAATCATTTCAAGATTGAAGCCGAAAATTGATTGATCGGATTATTCGAGAATATTCGGTCCTCACTGTAATATACACGTAGATCAAGACACACGCGAAACGAAAAATTCTTTCTAAAGAAGTCAAACATAACAACTAAATTGAACAATTCGCTCACTAAAATAATCAGATGTGCCTGCAGCGTGGAGTCCAACTCCCTACGAAAACGCAATTAACGAAATTTCTAGAATTTCGCCTCCAAAAAGGTCGTTTTCGTGTTTTCAAGCCGCACTCTTTTTTGATCATTTCCACATAAGGCAGCGCCCATACGTGGCGAGAGCGGGCGTTCCCGCTGTTGTGCGCCTCTCGACGCTCCTCAACGCTGGAGCAGCCGGGCACCGCAAATTAATAAATGCGAACACTTCCTATCTCGTGTTTATTCGATTGAAAACGTTTGATCGGGTGATCAATCGCTCGAGTCGGCGCAACGGCTAATGATTTCCCACGACTTTCGACTTCCGTGATGGGATTATGAAAAACAAGGGCAGTAGTTTTGATACAGGTTCAATGCCACCTGCTTCAGTTATGGAGCAGTAAGCTTGGAACTTGCTGCTTGCTTCGTGGTGCTGGCGCAAGCGCGCGTGAGCGAGCGGGAGAGGGCGTGCGAGAAGGGCGCCTGTGAGCGGCTAGCGAAACGTGTGCCCACGATGACCATCGATTTTGCGTAATCGCACGCTCTCGCCACGTATGGACGGAGCCTAACTAATCCGCTCCCACCCTGCACAAACAGCATTCGCAAACTCAAAAATGAGCTAATCCCTCACATGAAAAAAATGGTCAAGAACTGCCTCATTCGTTCGCGCCGTAGCCGCAATCTTCCTCGTAGTGCGCATCCTCCACTTCTTCGTAGAGCACATCTTCTACTTCTTCATTTCCACTGTCTCCTGGGGCGGCATTAAGAAACCCGGTAGCACGCACCAGAACTAGCGCGGTTGTGCTGGCGCTAGAAGAGGCCCATAGCGCGCGCCTGTTTGCCTACTATCAAGAACCGGAAGGCTAGCCCACGCCAATGCCAAGCGCGCGTTTTCCCTTGGTGCATTGGTCAGCCATTGGAAACGTTTGCCTACATTTAAACTGTGTTATTACCAACGAAATTCTCAAGGAGGGCTGTATTTCAATTGTTCACGAATATGCGTTCAGTCAACCACGAATATGGCGACGAAAAAAGGAATAGCACAACCTTTGCGAACTATTCCTTGCTTATAACTTCCTTGAAATTTGTGCAAAATCATCTTCAGAGCGTTGTAGCAGTGTGACGGCACATGAATAGTCCATGCTAGATTTTATTAGTGCCTCGGGAGATTCTAAAAACGGCGTGTCTATAGCTTCACGCACAGCTAAATCTTTTTTTCAAGTTGTTTTTGATTTTCATCAGGGAATTTTCGAGATGTTCAAAAAACTTTTTTGAATTCCGCTCAAAAGTTCCAATTGGGGTAATCTCGGGCGCTGATCACGAATCGGGGATCCTCCTGTTGCTAGTCTGGGGGTTACTGTAAGTTGCGGTAGGCATAGTGAATACTAGGTTGGGCACCTATCATAGTATTTCGAGCATTGACAAGTTATTCACAAATCTGTGTTTGGCGTCCCACTTCTACAAGGAATTTTTGAGCCCAATCTGAAACTCGGACCAAGCTTTCGTATACCCACTGTTAAGCCAAGAAAAATGGATAAACAAACTGATCCGTGTTAGGTAGCTCGAAAACTCCTTTGAATAGGTTTGAGGCAATATTATCGTAGCATCGCTAAGAGTCGTGTTTGGCTAGCGAAATTGTCCTCACAAGGGAACTACTTTTTGTCAGCCTGGCCATTCCGTATAAAATGTGCTTCTCTAGAACAGTTCTTGGCGTAGAGTCCAATTATGGTCTTCACAGCTGCCTAAAAACACTCTAAAAAGGTTAGACGCGTTTTCCAAAGTCCGGCGGCAAGGTAGGGGTTTCACCCCCCCCCCATGAAAAGTTTACGGTATTTAAAAAAAAACTCGGATTCGGCTCAAAACTTGTACGTAGGGGTAATCTTGGGTGTTGAACACGAATCTCGAGTCCGTTTGTCGCGATTCTGAGGTTTACTGTAGGTTACAGTGGGTATCATGCCATTTAAGGGCAAAACCTACCTTGATTATTCGAAAGCCAAAAAATGGTCATTGAGTTCGTATTCATCACCCTAAATAACCCCCGCTCAGAATTTTTGAGTAAAATCTGAGTCTGACGAAGCTACCGTATACCCACCGTAATCTACCATAATCTGACAAAAATCGATAAACGAACCTCGGATTCGTGATCAGCGCCCCGATTGACCCACCTCGTAAGATTTCGAGTCAAATCTGGAAATTTTTAAAAACGCTTCAAGAGCCTTCTAATCGGTATAAATAGACGCCCAACCGCAACCGCAAATCCGTACAAGTCCAAAAAGGTGTCAGTCTGTGCGAAGTTTGGAAAATGTGCCTTCACACAAAATTTGCGCAGGGGGTTATTTGGGAGCTGAACACAATTATGAGGTGCCTTCCAGATTCTCCAAAGTTGAATGCTTGTTTCGGAAGGTACAATAGGTACGGAAATCCGGCGAAAAACGCTTATAACATTTTTCAGAGAGGCTTCAGGCAGCTGCGAAGACATATCGTATTCTACGCTGAAAACGGTAAGAAACGTATATTTCATCTAAAAGACAGGCTGACTAGAAGAAGTTCCCTTGTCAGAGAAAAGCCCCGTACCAGCACCCGAAACAATCTCTAGAAAGCCTAATCCGAAAAACATTGTTTTGGAACACCCCGAAAGTTGCCTTTTGGTTACGGATTTTTCCAAAAGCTAAGAAAAAGCTCGTTTTTTGAATCCTCCACGCACAAGCGAGTTTTGAGCTCGGATTGTTTATAAACTGTTGCACACCTGCAACTGTCAAAGCACTGTTTTTTTTACCAGGTTGTCCAATAATTCTTGTCCGAAAATTTTCGAAATTCTATAATTTTCCTATGAAGTGTTATAATATCAGGCAAGTGTAAGAACCTTCTAGAAGGTTCTCCGAAGTTCTACGTTAGGGGTATATAAGGCGCAGTCGCCGCGTCTAGCTAGCAGTACAAGTTAAAATGGACCAAGGTCGAATTCGTACGTTCGTGTACTACGAGTGGCTGCAGGGCAACGACGCGGGCACCGAGGACCTGGTCACTGGGGATGACAGCTGGTCCTCTACGACAACGTCGCCCGATGTGCCGTCTGGATCCCGCGCGGAGAAGAGCCGCTGACGACGCCGAAAGCCGACCTGCACCCACTGAAGATCATGCTCTGCTGCTGGTGGGACACCAAGGGCATGCTGTACTTCGAGCTGCTCCCGAAAGGCAGGACGGTCACCGCCTCCATCTACACCGATCAGCTCGAGAAACTAGCCGCTGCCATCCGAGAAAAGCGTCCCCGACGGGCCTCGGTCCACCTGCTGCACGACAACGCGCGCCCCCACGTGGCGAAGGAGACCCAGCAGAAGTTGGCGACGCTCGGCTGGGAGACGGTTGCCCATCCGCCGTATTCCCCGGACCTCGCCTCCTCGACTACCACTTGTTCCGCCCGCTGAAGCACCATTTGGCCGGAAGAAAATTCACCAACTACGACAACCTCAAATCCGACATCGCGGACTTCTTCGAGTCGCAGCCCCCGGAGTTCTGGGCGAAGGGCATCGGCGACCTGCCCAATCGATGGGCCACTGTTGTGGATAACTGTGGTGATCATATTGTTGATTAGACTTGTTTTTCAATAAAGTTGAAAAAAAATTTAAAATGGTGAAATTTTCGGACAAGAATTATTGGACAACCTGGTACTAGCAGGAAATCTGGAGCGGGACCTGGTGAGGCACACTCAAATGCCACAATCGTTTTATTAATATTCTCACACTTCGGATTCACAAATTATTTAATCGCTGTTCAAAACGAGCCATTGAAGCGGAATAGTTCAAAGAAAAACCTGAATAGGGGACATAAGAGAAGAATATTGATTACTTCTCATACAAACGACAGGGTACTGAGCGTTTGAAAGATTGGAAAGGATGTTTAGAATGGAAAACGACGTGGAGTCGTTCGCTCGCCACTGGTAGCGCGCTTCGTGTAGAGCGCTAGCGGTAGCGCGGTCTCAGGCAGCGTCTATACGTGGCGAGAGCGGGCGCCCCCGCTGTTGTGCGCCTCTCGACGCTCCTCAACGCTGCCTGCAAATTAACACAGGCAAACACCCCTGCCTCGTGTTGCTTCGATTGAAAAGGTTTGATCGGGTGATCAAATCGCTCAAATCGTCGCAACGGCCGATGATTTTCTACGATTTTCAACGTCCGTGGTGGGATTACGAAAAACAAGGGGAGAGGTTTCGATACAGGTTTAATGCCACCTGCTTTAGTGATGAAGCAGTAAGCTTGAAACTTGCTGCTTGCTTCGTGGTGCTGGCGCAAGCGCGTGAGAGCGAGAGGGCGAGGGCGCGCGAGAAGGAGCGCCTGTGAGCGGCAAGCGAATCGTGTGCACACGATGACCATCGATTTTGCGTAATCGCACGCTCTCGCTACGTATGGACGGAGCCTCAGAGGGTCTGTCGCGCTTCCCGTAGCGCGCCTTGCAAGTACTTGATATCAAACAGCGCTAAGATCTCCACGATAGCGCGTTTGGGTCATGCCAAGCGCGCGCCTGCATAGTTCTTGATTGCAGATTGCGCTATGCCGTCCCCATAGCGCGTTCGCGCTAGTTTTGGTGCGCGCTACCTCGATTCTTAATGCCGCCCCTGCCCTGCGCTTTGCACGTTTTGACCATTATGCTGAAAAAGCATTCAAATTTCTTGCATAATTACAATAAAATGAATAGAAAACGGATCTTTTAACAAACACACTTTTTGGGATCCATTTCTGCGTTCCTCCTTCGCTTACAAATCTCGCGCCACGGACATCGCGATTGAAAATTATAAGATTCAGATATTTTTAAGAAAATATGCATGAGTTGAAAATATGAGTTTCATGCATATTGATCTTCAGCCGATCGCATCTTCTTTCTCAGCAGATGATCAATCTTTTGTGGAATAGACCATATTATCATGTTAAAGAAGAACAAATAAGTTGAAAGAGTAGATTTTTGGCAGTTTGCAGCTTGTCAAAATTTTATGTATACGTATTCGATGTTAGTTTTTGCTCAAATATTCTGATTTCTGTTGCACATAGTAACTCTTCCAGTGAAGAAAATTAATATATTTATTACATGAATGTCGTTATTCATGAATCATATTCTACAACGCCATTCGTCGAGACATGTCAGAAAATTTGGGCGTAGTGGCGCACGCATAGTGTCCTTTATTTCAGATGACACCCGTCAAGTGTAACAGATATGAATTTATATGCACCATATACCCACCAAGTGCGAGGAAGATGAAAAGACGAATGAAAAACATGTACAAAGATTGCAGAAGTAGGGTGACCATAATGAAGGTCTCAAATGTTCCCGGGCGCACGGCCCTCCGTATTCCACACAGGAACAAGCGAGCAAAATTTCGAGACACACCCGCCTCGCGCCTGTTGATTCTTCGCTCAAAAAACATGCCCCCCTCGGCTCGCCCATGGTCGGCAATTCCCGGGCGCACGGCCCTTCGACGTTCTGACGACGGGAACGCAGCGGTTTCCGCCCCGCGCATGGCTTGTGCTGGTTGAACTGCTTCAGTGCTATGAAATCGATCAACATCCCCACATTTGCGTTCTTTTTTTCTTTGCGTTTCTAGAGTATTAGAGAAAAACAATCCGGACACCGCAGCATGTTTCCGCCGAAACTCCGCAAGATATGACAATTCACCCCGAAAACTTCGGCAGTCTCGAAGCACGCCGAAACCTCCTTCGATCATCCAGACTGGTTTGATTTGATTGGGAAAGAGGCGTTTTGATCGTTTGCCGGCGCTCGCAAATGCCTATGCCAACGAGCAGCTACATGCTGCCGTTTCCTCCCCATGGTCTGCAGCATCGCCGCGGCGGAAATTATCCTCGGCAAGGTTTTTCAGAGACCCACTCGGGTCGGCTTACACGGCCAGCCACAATGTCGAGTAATCACTACGTGGGGTGACTGAACCAATCTGGGCGAACGACCTATCTGCGTTCAGCATAGCCAGCGCGGGTGGAGATTGCTGTTCAACACAGGCTGTGGCTAAACCCGTAAATTCTCGTTACAATCTTATAGCGAGAATATACGGGTTCAGCGACAGCGAGATCATTATAGTGAATTTAGTCATCGCATTTACGTACAATACCGCTGCTATCCAAGGGAAAAGGGGTGAAATCGCCAAAGTGGGCAACTAAGCATCTTTCGACCACAACTCGCCTCAAAGTGCTCCGTTTTCAATTCCGAAAGCGCGAAAATGTACAGCACGTGGTGATCTAGTCAATAGGGTAGAAATATTTCGCAAAATTCGGGAGGAACATTATATTCTAAGGCGAACTACATTTTCATTTTGACAGTGCTAGAGATCGCGTTCGGTTGTTTTTCATCGAATACGCTCGTTATCTTATGATAACATTATCAAATTCATAACTAACTCCATCTTAAAAACGCGTGTTCATAAGTGAATTTAGATTTTATCTCATGTAGTCAGATAGATTGGGTCGCGTTGAACATTTCGGTCTTTTCGAAATTGAAAACAAAGCACTTTGAGGCGAGTGGTGGGCGAAAGACGCTTTAGTTGCCCACTTTGGCGATTTCGCCCATTTTTTCCCCTTGGATAGCAGCGGTATTGTAGACTATGCGTAGAACTTGCACCCTTGCACCTTGGATGTAAGAATATGCGGGTTTAAGCGATGGTCGCTAAAACCCATAAATTCTCGCCAAATGGAACGAGAAGCCGCTCTCTCGGAGGCATCTCGCTACCCATCGGCAGAGGTATGAGAAGAACTATAAACGAAAGTTTTTCGCTCGAACGTTGAATGAGCGGTTCATGGTGCGTGTTGACATAATTTGAGCGGGTGTTAAGAACGGCATCCACTCCACCAACCCAGGTTACAGTCCTTTTCATGTAAATATCGAGAACGGCGTGAAAGTGTTGTTCTCGGTTGGTTCGACAACGTTGTATTTAATCTCACTGACTGGCATCTTTAGGTCCACAAGTCAAGCTTTAGACACCGACGTATGTGTTCCAAAAAAAATGTTTGAAGATTTCATAGCGGAAACAAAGAACCTTGTGGGAGTCCAGTTGTTTTTCTCTGGTAATATTGGGTGTGTACGTTGGCCGAAACGAAACGCGGTCCATGTTTACAAGACTGCAGTGGTCAAGAACGATTGTCAACTGAGTTCTGTTCTAGAGAGATGATTGGACCGCTGAATAGAAATTTTTAGTTTTCTTTTAGTTACTTTCTGACAAGTAAAGTTTAAGTAGCGCAGGTTCGAACGAAGGAAGTTGAATACCTTGTGAGAATGGTCATGCCTTGGATGGCTGAATAACATGTGTATCCCGCCGTGACTCCTTGAACACAACAAGATAAAAACTTGAAAAAATAGGTTACAGTAGGTGTAATGTATTTAGCTGCCCTAACCCACCGAGAATTCACGGGAGACCAGAAACGGATATTACATTCGTGTTCAGGGGCCGGATTCATCAACGCGGCAGTGCTGGGTAGGGGTAAATGCGTCGGCACGTTTGATGATTACCCAGTAAAAGCGGAAGATCGCTAACCGACAGCGCTCTTGGCCTACCCAGCTACATAATAGGCTGGGGCAGCTGAGACACTGCTCTGGTAGGAAACCATAGCATAGGGCGACACGCGTTGCAGAATCCGACCCCAGTGGCCCAAGTAAGCATCTGGTTGAAGTTTGAACGAGCATTGAACAATTTTTACGACCTCACGCTTGCAAAGGGGGTCCCTTACTCTCTTTTATATGGCTCGAGAGGTCCGAGAGAAATTTCAACCTAAACGTCTTCGAGAGACGCTGTTTGGGGCGCTGCACACGAATATGGTGTCTATTTTTGGTTTTGCAGAATAGTGTGTTAGGTTACGGTAGATACATAAATGACATTATAACTAGTGTAATCTGTCACAGTCATCGATGAAACTGAAAACGGACCCATCGTTTTCTAGTTCAATGCTTCTTATAACCACTCGGAGATGACTTCTGGGGGCAAGAAAGATTATAGCTTGAGAGTAAAAAGAGTGTTATGGATCCATTGCGATGTTGATGCGATCAAAAACTGTTGGTGGGGATAAAACCTCGAATCTCATTTACCCTAGTCTAATTTACTGGCTATATCGCACTGTAAAATGATAATATGACCCTTGGGATAGAATTCTCGACAAAAGTATGGAAGTTTCGCCAATTTTCAAAACAACCTACAAGCTGGAATTGGAACCCTCGTCGCACGCCCAACACTGGCCCTCCCTACCGACTGCGCCATAGATGCTATTTTTACTCGGTTAGCTCTTCATACATAGACTAGGAGTATGTAGATGCGATCTCAAGCAAACTTCCCGAGCTTGAAACCCCTTCTGATCAACGACTCGCGGCTGATCACTTTTACTATTTTACCATGTCAGGCTAAGCATTCCCACATGGTATTTGGTTGTCACCGTTCAGACCAACGGTTCTATACTTCCCCTGTGAGGAAATCGGTCAACCGGGAACCTGCTGCGAGCTGACATGTGGGCCCAGTTTGAGAAAAAGGGGACCCACTAGACTAGACCCAAAAGCCACAAAGCTGACCTCCTCGGTACCGAATCGGTGCCGAAGCAAAAAGTTCCCGGCAGATTTCAGGTAAAATTGCAGCCCTCCTCCAAATGTGAGGAGATTACGGTTCGTCGATTGGCAAAGTTGCCCAATCGCCGGGATTGTGCTAAGAATTTTTCTTGCTGCATAGTAGGATCTGAACTATGAACCCTTACTAATCCATCGTTTTGTAGCCCACCCCCTTATCGACTGAGCCATAGTGCACTCCCCCACTAAAGCGGTCTCGTAGAGGTGATCCTCGTTGCACGCAATGAGCATCACTCAAAGGCAGCGGTTGCGATCAAATGTGCTTGTCTTCTTTTACTCTCTAAACCCTCTTCTGGGTTCAGAGTAGAGGGACCTAAAAGAAAAAATTGCGAAAAAACCGCTGTTTCGGGCCAAATTTCAACCCTGAACTTTCTTGTCTTTTGATGGTGGACTAGCCCACTGTACATCATCGGCATCGATGATCTCTAGTATCAAGAACATCAGCTGGCTTGAAATTGAATTTCAATATATTTATGTACTCATCTAGTCAAAAACATTGACCGAAGTGCTTGCTTTTTTTTGCTCAACTATTTTTTTTAGATAAATTTGCATTTATTTCGTTCTCTGAATGTCGATGATTTTTGACTGCTCAGCTAGAGACTGCGATCTTTTTGAGCGGCGCTGTGCACGTGTGCACGAACTGACGTATTCGGGCCTTACAAGGGAACCACAATAAGTCATAGTGACCATTCC
The DNA here is from genome assembly GCA_029168955.1 of Aplectana chamaeleonis. NCBI lineage: Eukaryota > Metazoa > Nematoda > Chromadorea > Rhabditida > Cosmocercidae > Aplectana > Aplectana chamaeleonis. The sequence goes on from JAPDOI010000136.1 coordinate 1,076,234, forward strand.
AGACAAAATGTACTTTTCTAGAACCATTTTAGGACGAAAAGTCCGAATATGCCCATCACAGCTGCCTAGACCCACTCTGAAAAAAGTTATAGGCATTTTTTCTCTGATTTTCGTACTTATTGTACCCTCCAAAAAGCGCATTATTTTTACGAAAATCCGGAAACGGACCTCATAATCGTGCTCAGCGCCCAAAACTACCCCACTAAGCAAAGTTTCGGTGAAGGGACATTTTCCAAACTTTGCGCAGACTAACAGCGTTTTGGACTTGTACGGATTTTCGGTTGGGCGTTTATTCATACCAATTAGAGGGCTCTCAAAGCGTTTTAGATAAATTTTCCAGATTTGACTAAAAATTCGCTTTGGGGGGTTATTTGGGGTGCTGATCACGAATCTGAGGTTCATTTATCGATTTTTCGAAGTTTTCGACTGTATTCGTTCACAGATTCCCAGCGGGGGAGAATTTGATGCCAAATCGCGACTTTTGACGATTTCCGGAGTGCTACTATAGATCATGCTCAAATTATTTCTCTGGGGGTTGTTTGGAGTGCTGAACACAAATCTGATGTCGGTTTATCGATTTTTTGGCAGCTTACGATAGATTACGGTGGGTATAGAAAAATACTACACGGCCTTGAGCTGTGGCTCGCTACGCGCCGCGGTCGCGTCGCGGCGTTGCAATTAGAGCACGCTCATACGTCGCCAACGCCTTTCCATGGGGTTGTGTGTTCTAACACGGATGAGATGAAGAAGAACATGACAGACAACAATGTACAGGTGTTCAGGCATGAAGATCGCTGTCTACAAAGCCATTATTGGCAATCAACAATGGTTCCTACTTCCAATGATGGGGCATGGGTGTTAAATGGCAGGTAAAACTGACGGAGGCTGACGGAGACTCACTCGTCATCATGTTAATAGTGTCTGATTTCTAACAGTCATCACTCTCTTCTATAGTTGTACAATTTCGAAAAAAAAATTTCGAACACGAAAAATGAAAAAAAATTCGTTCGACAAAAGTTCGAACGAACGGAATTTGAAAAAACTTAGTTCGACGAATTTTCGAACGAAAGAAGACGAACGAAAAAAATTTCGAAAATTTTGTTCGTGTACAACTATACTCTCTTCTTCTATACTTTAAATAATTTCTTATTGTGAGACATTCTTCTTCCGTATTTCCTAGGATTATTACCTGAGCTTATCAGTTATCTCTCACAAGACTGCCAACAGAGGATCGGTCTCGAAAACTTTACGGAAATCCTTCAGGCACGGAGAACACATCAACTTTTTGCCCCTTGTGCAAGCTAGAGCCTTTTGCATTCAAGAACCTGTATAGGCACATGAGGGGGTTCACTAGTGCTCAGAGGCACAGGTGGAGCAGGTGAAAAATGATGTGAAAATGGCTAAATTCAAGGACTGCACCACATTTCCCTGTAATACTTGCGAGAAAACCTATCATTCAGCAAGCGGTCTAAAAAAGACGGAGGGGTATGTTTCAAAAATCGCAATGCTCCAGTTCCCACGTTAATGGCGAACTGAGGCCGAAACTACTCCACTACCGTCCTCGAGATGAAATATGTGTTCAGCACCCCAGATTACCCCTACATACATGTTTTTAGCGAAATCCGGACAAAAATTTGAAAACACCCTAAAAATTCCATAGGGGTTACCCTTACCTTGCCGCGAAGCTTTAAAAAACGCTCATAACTTTTTTCAGAGTGGGTCTAGGCAGCTGCGATGAGCATATTCGGACTTTTCGTCCGAAAATGGTTCTACAAAATTACATTTCATTTGGAATGGTCACTATGACTTATTGTGGTTCCCTTGTTAGAAACTCTAATCCTAGCCCGTTTTTCACGAAAACTACAAAAATCAGCTTAGGTGGAAAACAGCTGAAAAACTATGAAGGTACGCTACCGTACCTTCATAGTTTTTCAGCTGTTTTCCACCTAAGCTGATTTTTGTAGTTTTTTTTTTCGACAACGTTTTTCATCGTGACCACTGCTTTTAACAGACAGGAAAACAACTCATAACTTCAAACCCATACCAGATTTCCCCTCAAATACTTTTCGAGGACTTTTATAGGTCTTACTGAAATTCTCGTGTAGATCCCATTTGTTTTGTCTCCTCTGAATCAAGCGTTTCGGCATCATTTGGTTTTGGATCCTTTGTTTCAGAGTCCTCAAATTTCGGAAACTTCCATTCATTACATAATATCTGTGTCAAAGAACCCGAGAAATTATCAAGAATGCCCGGTTTTGGTCTGAATGATACCACATTCTTCATAGTTGAGTAGGGGAATTGGCCGATAAGTAGAAACGCTCACTTATTGTCGAATCAAGCGTCCTTTCTCATCGTCTCTCATTTGATACTCAGGTGAAAAAAGTTGTCGAGAATCCAGTGAGAAGTTGTCCAGAATTCGTAGGAATTCAAGACAACTTCTCGCTGGGTTCTCGACAACTTCTCGCCTTATTCTCGACAAGTTTTCCTTTTATTGTCGACAGCAGCTTTTCGCCTGGGGTGCGTTCCAAGAATATTCCCAAGGCAAAACGCGTCCATGGAACCGTAGTCACGGCCACGTGGGAGCAATTTTCAGTTACAATTCGCATCCATGGAAAGCAAATTTGTCCATAGGAAGGTTGTTTTTCCTCCCACAGCGTCGTGGGAACGTTCTTGGAACGCGCCCCTGATTTCTCCTCTCAAGAATCCTGTCACAGTATCGCAGAGAAATAATTCAAAATAAAATAAGCGAATAAGAAAAAAAAATAACCACATGTATGTCTATAGAAACGGTATGTCTCCTAAAGGAAGTATCTCACTGTATCTGTAGGACTTGAATGAATCAAAAGCATCAGTTTTTCAATAAATTTGTAAACACTAATTGCAGAAGCACTAATTATTCTCTTATTTCTAGACCTCGAAATTTTGTCAAACGAATTTTTTTTTCAAATTTCGTCAAAAGAATTTTTTCACGATTTGCATTTGTTCGAGATCTGATTTTTCGATTTTTTTTGGAAATTCGTCCGCTCTTGAAAACGCTTCTCGAAGCCTAGGTTACGCTGTTTCGTTAAGGGCTCTGGAGAGTTGCAGCGACCAGCAGCCGGTCGCCGAGCGAGAGGTTAGGGGCGAAGTCGAAACATGACGAGGCGTTGGGCACCGAGACCCTTTTAGAGTTGCAGCGACTTCGCCGTCTGTGTCGCTCTCCTACCAATGCGTACGCACTAATTAGTCAGACGCCACATTTTGATTTCAATAGTCTTTAGTGCTTCTTTATGATTTTAGGAAGTGCCTATGAGCATCCTCTAAACAATGAAATTCATAGAAAGCAGTGGAGTGAGCCACTAATTTGTGTTCAATAAAGTAATGATGCTGTAGTACACATATTATAAGACAAGCGAATTAGTAGATGGTTTGTAGAAGTTATGTTTACCACTAATAGGCCACGTTGAAGCAAGAAAGAAATAAGCCAGAATTAGTATGGGAATAAAGAAATCAAAACCGGAATCAAACAAGAAAAGTGTACGCTTTAAAATATTGTCCAATTATTGTTTCTATCATTCTGTGCTGAATTTTAATAAGGACGCATTGAAACGTTCAAATTTAAGAAAAGGAGCTCGAGCTCTTCGACGTCGACGTTCCTCACCACGGCAGGAAATGGTCCAGACCATTTCCTGCCGCCGCTCGTAGACGGCGTCGCTCCGAGAGTCGCTGCTGTCGCGGCGGCGAAAGCACTCTGCGAGATCACCGCGTCGCCGCTTTAGCCCGATTCGTCGCCGCTATCGCCCCCTGCGTAGCGTCCCCCATTCTCCAACACTGCGGTCCAGCCGCGGGACTCGTCGCGGTGCAACTCTACAGAGCCCTTTATTCCTCGGGCCGAGTTTTTCGTGGGCGTGAGCGAATGCGACAAGAGTAGAAATCGAATACGAGTGGAATATTCATTATCTGACCGAGCGTTGAAAATAAAACGTCGGTTTTGAGAAAAAAATCCGAAATTTCAAAGGAGTATCGAAAAAAATCCTAAACTCCGAACGAAATTCGAAAAAATCCAAAATTTCGAACGACTTTGGAAAAAAATCAAAATTTCGATTAGTTTCGAAATTCGTTTGTTCAACGTACGAAATTTCGAAAGATTTTCGAAATTTAGAAATTTTTTCGAACAAATTTCAAAAAAATCCGAAATTTCGATTAGTTTCGAAATTTTTTTGAACGATTTTCTTTGATTTCTTGATCGTTCGAAATTTTTTCGAACAAACTTTCATTTTTCGTTCGTTCGAACTTTTTTCGAACAATGTTTTTTCTTCAGTTTTCGTTCGTTCGACATTTTTACGAAACTGTGCAACTACATATAATGCACATGCTATTCAACCATTCAACGCATGGCCATTCTCACACAGTATTCGACCTTCCTCGTTGAGACATACGCTACTTATATAATTGAGAACGCAATTTTGGAGTTCCCGAATTGGTGAATGGAACTGTGCTCTCCTTAAATTTCCGAATAAATGATTAAAGTAAGAATCCGAGTAAGAATCCACGGTTTTTTTCTCGAATGAATAAGTAAATTTGTATAACCGTTATGAACTTCGACTGTAATGAAGATGCGGAAAGTCTATCTAACACATCATAAATATTTCTAAACTTTTTTTCAGGTTGAATAATGTGTAGTGACCCGAAATAAGTGTAGTGACCCGAAAATGGTTTGAAAATTGAAAAATCAAATCTTACGGTCTCCCTGTTGAACATAATACTCGAAAAAGAAAAGAAAAAATTGAATACGATTGAATTAGTCTCTCGAATGAATGGAAAATATTAGAAAACGAGTAATTGAGTTGCTCGAAAACTAAAATCGAATTTCTTAAATGCATATGCTATTCGAAAAAAAAAACGAATAAGCGATAGTTACAAAAGCCGGCATAGTTGGTCGATACTTATGTCGAGTCGAGTCATCGAGTCTTGGTATCGACTAAAACAGTCGACATCGAGTCATTCGACTACTCGATTAATCGAAATTTTGAAAAACCGAATTAGTCGAAAACTCGATTATTCGAAAATCCTGAAAATCGAGTTAGTCGAAAACTCGATTATTCGAAATTTTCAAAAATTGACTTAGTCGAAAACTCGATTATTCGAAATTTTCAAAAATCGACTTAGTGGAAAACTCGATTATTCAAAATTGTCAAAAATCGACTTAGTCGAAAACTCGATTATTCGAAAAAATTTTCGAGTCGCCGAAGTATATTGGGCATGTGAGGTTCGAGCCGCCATATTGTGGGCGGATTCTATACAGGCAGCGGGCGCCTTGTCAACGGTAACGGGTCAGCAGAGCTCCAACGGGAAATACCTGATGTGGTGTCTGTTAGCACTCTAGGATGTGAAGACTGGCCTCGCTCATGTGCCAACCAGAGGTGTGCGAAATTTTCTGTTTTCTGCCCATTTTTAACCATTTTTTCAGTTTTCTGTAAAAATAGGCAAAATTGGGCAGAAACCGGAAAAAACGTGAATCGCGACTTGTTGCAAATTTACTGAAGAGACAAGGGGCCGGACTGATAGAAGGTAAACGCATACGTGCGACAACGGTAGACGGTTCAGAAAACCTCACCCGCATTCTCTCCCTACGGTTAACTCGTCTATCTCGCTATGGTGGTTACCCGAGCTGGGGTGGTGTAATGGTGGGATGCGCCGCTGCTCGCTCAACACGGCAATGTTCGATCCACGCTCAGGGTCAACCAGATCTATCATCCCAACGGAGTCCTCGAATCGGGACTAGATGCATGTAAGAAGATGAAGGTTCTGACAGGAAGTCGGCTGACCCCCGCATCCCACTGTATAACCCCGAAAAGCATCCAAGTCTCTATGACATGGACGTGGAATGCGCCGCGTATTCCAATAGTGATTGAGGAAGCGAGTATTCATCTTTATCTTATAGTGATAACCCTTACACAGAGGTTTACCGTTGACAAATCCCTTAGACGGTATGTTAAAATGGCGCGAAAACTCCAATTTCATTGTATAATAACACCAATGAGCTTCAATACTTAGCGCCAGCTAATGATACCCTCACTGGCTTTAGTATGAATACTTTCTGAACGTGGGCAGACACTGAAAAACTCCAGTGTCACCGCTACGGTGGATAGGGATAAAGTTTTGCGCCACTGTGTCATTCACGCGAATTCTGACCTCGTGTTTTAACTCATTCCAGGGCAGGATGATACCAAATTTGAATATGATGAAGTGCAATGAAAATGATAATTGATGACGAGTGGAGCGCGCTAGGACATTCATACTCACACTGCGTACCCGCGCGGAACGCGCGTGACTCTAGGGCGTTGAGGAGTAATACAGTATTCCACACAGCAATCATTCCGAAATTGTCCTCAAGGTATGCCTGAGTTTCGCAATCGCGTTCAGTCCGTAAAGGATCATTATCACAATCGTAGAAGCGAAGCGGTTGTTTTGAGAATGATTTCTTCATTTTCATAGCTGAATTTTTTAAAAACAACCGCTTCGCCTCTACGATTGTGATAATGAGGACTGAATGGGATTGCGGAACTGAACTTTATGTACACTAGGTGAGGGCAGATCTGCTCCGTCTAATTTTATGCACTCTATGCAGATATTGAGTTTATGATCGAGTGATACTGTTTCAGGACAAAGGAGTTGAGAGTGACATTTTGCACTTATAATCTGCCTCTCTCGGATGTTTACATTCCTTCATCTGGTCCACATTCACTTCTCGGATATGATACAAAGGAACCATTTATCACTGACAAATTCGTAAAAAGTTTAGTGCTGTAAAAAATCTCAAATTCTGAGCGCTGAGCACTACTTATCGTTTTTTGAAAAACTTTCTGTTTTCTGTCAAACTGAATTTTTTGTTTTCTGTTTCGAAATTTTTTCCCGCACATCCCTGGTGCCAACACAAGGCTCGGGTCACAGGTAGGCAATGAAGGAGCAACCCAATTGGGATCGGACACTGTACACCAAAAGAATGCCAAAAAATTATTGCAAGGTTAAGAGGTTCATATTTAGAGGCAGTGTTCACGATGATTTTCGTTCCAGAGTTTTCCACTCAAAACCATGCGTTGGCCACCAAGTATAACCAAATTTGCGAAGAAACGGCGAGAAACTCGCTAATAAGTCCTATATCAGCGACATTATTCTCTGGCCTAGACTAGTTGTCCGGTTGGATGGACATGTTCAAGGTGGTTGTCACCGGTGAAAGATGGGGCTATCCCAAAATGGAAGAGTGTTGCATTCAAAACAGCATTAGTTAGGTTTTTTTAGGTTTGGTTTTTTTAGGAAGGATCAGAGTACCAGAGAGTAGAGAATTTCAAAAGACGGGTCCACGAGCAATTTCGTTGTCACAACAAACAGTTCCACTGAGAGTAAAGAAGCGCGGTGAGAGTAAATGATTTCGGTTTCTTCGATATTTCAGTTCTACTCGGGGGCCGAACAATCGATTTAGAGATTGATCTCAAAATCGAAGATTATCGTGAACACCGTCTTTAAAGGCAGTGTGCACGATGATTTTCGTTTCCGAGTTTTCTACTCAAAACAATGCGCTGGCCACCAAGGGTTACCAAATTTACGAAGAAACGGGGAAAACGCACTAAAACGCCTTATTTCACTGAGATTGTTTCCTGGTCTGGACTAGTTGTCCGGTTGTATGAACATGTTCACGGTGGTTGTCACCGGTGAAAAATGGGGCTAATTCAAAATGAAAGACTATTTTAGGCAAAACAGTCTTAGTTAGGCTCCGAAGGAAAGAACGGAGCAACAGAGAGTAGATAATTGCAAAAGACGGGTCTAGAAAAGATTTCATTGTCCCAACAAACAGTTCCAGTGAGAGTAAAGAAGTGTGGTGAGAGCAAAGCATTTCGTGTTCTTGTGGTGCGTTTTTCTCAATTTCTTCGTCACTTCAACTCTACCCGGGGGCCAGACAATCGATTTACCTACTAATCTCAAAATTGAAGATTATCGTGAACACTGTCTTTAAGCCAGAACTAAATCACTTACGATTTTTTCAATGAATATTCTCCATTCTCAACGCCATTTCAATAATTCTTGAACAACTTTTTGAATAGTGAATTTTGAAATCCTATTTTTCCAGTTACGAATCATAAAAAGAAAGTTCAGTATTTGGAATCGCGAAAACTTTTGAAATTTAGTTACTTCAATTCACAATCTTCCGGAAAACCGATATTTCAAAACTTGAAAACATGGATTCTCCAACAGAAGTTTGATATTCAAAAGTTCGGTGAAAAAAAAAATTATAAACGATAACCAGCTTGCTCAAGTTCAATGTGTCCTGAATTCTCGACAACTTTTCAACAAATTCTCGTTTCGGGGAAAAGTTGTTCAGAATTCTCGCGGAATTCTCAACAACTATGCCCTTCTCCTGAATTCTCGACAACTTTTCCAGATTTATGGTCAACTTCTCTAGAACTCCTGACAACTTCGACATCTACCAGAATTCTCGGCAACTTCTCTCCACTTTCTGAACAACTTCTCGATTCTCGACAACTTCTCGACATATTCTGGACAACTAGTTTTACCTGAGTAGTACTCTCACACCTAGTGAAAAAATCCCAGTTTTCTCTCAAAAAGTAGTCCCAGGAATCCATACCTCCTCTGAAAGAGCCACTTTGTCCAAGTGTACTTCCCTCACTACGTAGTTAGCTGTTCCATATATCAATGTTTTTCATTGTGATCTGTGAAGGCGAGGTTTTCCTAAACAAGCCGTTGAATCAGAATTACTCAGGTGGGCTATTTTGGTGGCTGGAAATTCTATAATTGTTTCCAGCCTGTAAAAAAGCTTTTCCGACATTTAAAAATTTCGATTATGTACAATTGTTTCATTTTCCCTCCGAAACCATCACTAAGGAACTCCCTGAAAGCTAAATGGCGTTTCAAGAAACGATCAAATGAGGGTTGAAATGAAAATATAAACAAACTATCAATGTTTCAAACTTGCACTGAGTGCACCTGGAGTGGTAGTAAACTGACCTAAACTAGAAGTTAAGAACCGTGATCAGCTAGCGGTTATCAGGTTGAAATCATGTGCTTAACCGGCATACAACTCTCAATTTAACTCGGAGATGATACCTCCCACCCTTCCCTGCTCTCATTCCTTACCTCACAGCTCATCTCGGCTCTAATCTAGATCTCTCGCTAAGAGGGAGTTACCCGCCCTGTTTCCCGCCGTTGAACTATCACGGGAGCAGCGAAGGCTGATGGGATTGGTCGGCGGCGAGAATGTGGGTGGATAATTTACTCCCAGCAGGAGATCCAAATCAGTACCCTCATCTTCTATTTACTAACCGTCTATATTCGCGCTTACAAATGAATATAAGCTTATCAAATTTATATCAAAAACTTATCAGAAGCTCCGACTGAATCGCGAACGCATAAATCATTTAACAATGAATGGAGCATGTTGTTGGTCGGTCAACTGGTGAGCATTACAACAAACACAGAAACTGACCGACCAACACCATGCGGCTTTCATTGCACAATGAAAGTAGCATCAGTAAAAAACAACTGCCAAAACTACGATATGCCAGTTAGAGAAAAAAATCCTCGGTCCTAAAAGTCCTAAAAGAGTGCACCGGTCGACGATTGCGGGTTAGATGGGAATGTCCTCCCGAGGACTTTTTACCGAGCACTATATCACTACAAACCCGACCGATCTACTTGTTTACATGTGAACATCCGTGATTGCCATAGTAGCTTAGGATTGCGAATACATGGATGTTATAGTCCCCGTAACATTGTAGTTTCTGATTGAAAATGGAATGCGGGACCAAACAAGGAAATTCCAACTTCCAAACTGCGCCTCCAGCAACATATGAGAAGGGGTTATAGAATGCCAACGGTGTTCACAACAAGATACAACTAGGAGTTTCAGAATCTACAGTTAGGGTTTACAGTAAACCTCGAGGTTAACTTCGAGGTTAATGGCCTTGCCCAACATCGAGGTTTGGTTAGATTACTACCACCCCTAATTAAATACACAACGGCCAAATCTGATCAGGCCGGAGCCTTTCAATAAAATGGGAAGCCATCGATTGATGCAATAAAACTGATATAAATTTTGAGCGAGTATGCTCCTTTGAGTGGTGCTCGTTGCACGCAACCCAGCGATCATTGCAATGAGATGGCTATAGCTCAGATGGTAAAGCGGTGGACTAAGAAACGATGGATTGGTGAGTGACGAGAGTTCAAGTCATATGCAATATCAGTGTTGCGGCTGCCAATAATGCAAGTTTGCTGGTCCAGAGTTACGCTTTGCACTGATTTCGGCCGCGACAGTGTTACTTATCTCTGTTTAACGAGGGAAGACTTAGAGACATTTAATCTAGAATCTGAGGTTGGAAGGAAGGATAACAACGCAAAACCATGTATTGAGCATGCGCTTATGCTCGATGACCGGCACAGCACCCAAAAGAAATAATTTTTAAAGCACAAAAATGGTTCTGCAAGAGTATCTCAACGTTTAGCAGCTGCTCTAACGCTTGAAGAAGCAGCAGGAACAAAGTTGCCTCTGGTACCGTTAGCAGGTGTACTTGAAAAATATTTCTTTTAGGTCACAGAGCAGAAACGCAAGCTTAATAATGTAAGGTTTTTTAGGTGTTATCCTTCCTTCTGAGTTCGGATCTTGGAATAAATGTTCCGGAGCATCTAACGCTAAACAGAGACAAGCAGCATGTACTGCTGTGGCTGAAATCAGGGCAAAAATATGACCCTGGCCAAAAGAAAATGACATTATTGGCAGCCGCAACACATCCTTTCCATAACAGGATGTGAACCTTCAGCCCTCACCAGTCCACCGTTTTGTAATCCACTGATTTACCATTTCAGCCATCGCGAACTGATAGCTAGAAGAGGCTATCTCGCAATATGGAATAGAGCGTGGCGTTCACCTAGATTTTTTTGCGCGCTTGATTTTGCTTTGATAAGTTCAACGAAGAAGCTTGTAAAATCTGATTCCTCTGTCTTTACTTATCGCTAGTTAGTTTATTGTTGACCGCCAAATCGCATTTTTAGTTATTTCACTTCATTTCCTACCTTTTTTGTTACTCCAGGCTATTTTACGCCAAATCATTTTTTAAAGAAATTTCAAGACATTTTTGAAACTTTTTTTGACATTACCAAATCGTTACTTTTGCCAGGAAGCCAAATTTTCAGAAATTTCCCATATTTTTCCCAAAGGTTCCCTATCTGACATGAATTTCGCTGAACGATTTCCTGTTTGGAGAGATTAAACATCTAACAGACGATATTGTGAGTACAACTTCTGAAACTTGTGACGCACACCCATAAAAAAACACCATTCTGCGCAACAGGTGAAGAATCGATATTATTGATCATAAATATTCGATTTTTCATGATGAGAACAATTTCCCGAGCAAGGTACTTACTAGGGAAACTCGCATGGCCGTCCCCAACATTTAGAAGACGATAAATGTTTTTTTGGTCAATTCTGCTCCGCTGTCTCCGGATCTGACATCGAATTTTGCTACGGACACCTCTGAACGAAGTTATAAGCGTTTTTGAAGCTTCGTGGAAAGGTAAAGGTTTTTCAAACACCCTAAAATCAGCCAATTTTTAGGGTGTTTGAAAAAAAATTCCGGATTCGGCTCAAAACTTTCAACTGGGGGTTATTCAGGGCGCTGAACGCGAATATGGGGCCTGTTTGTCGCTAGACTTATGGTTACTGTAGGTTACGGTAGGCATAATGCCTCTTAACTGGCTTTACCTACCTTGAAATTTCGGAAATCAAAAAATAGACCTCAAATTCCTGTTCGGCGTCCCAAATAACACCCACAAAGATATTTTGAGCCAAATCTGAGACTTTGACCAAGCTACCGTATACCCACCGTAACCTACTGTAATCTATCAAAATTCGATAAACGGATTGTAGATCCGTGTTTGACACTGCAAATAACACCCAGAGCAGCAATTTAAGCCATATCTATCGTAGCACTCCGGAAATCGACAAACGTCGCGATTTGCCATCAAATTTTCCCCCCGATGGGAAGCTTTGAACGAATCCAGTCGAAAAGCTCGAAAAATCGTCAATTAAACCCGAGATTCGTGATCAGTGCACCAAATAACCACCTGGAAGGATTTTGAGTTAAATCTGCAACATTTTTTTTGTAACGCTTTCAGAGGTGTAAATAAGCGCACAAGTCCAAAACGCTATCAGTCTGTGCAAAGTTTGAAAATGTGCCTTCACCCAAAATTAGCTCAGTGGGGTAGTTTTGGGCGCTGAACACAAGCATGAGGTCCGTTTCCGGATTTCGCAAACCCTAATGCGCGTTTTTCATAGAAAAAAAAGCGGGAAAAACGAACTTTGACAGGCTATAACTTTTTTCATAGATAACCGTAGTAAAATCCGAGTTCAGAGTCGAAGAGGGCGAGCCAGTGTTGACTATAAACCATTTATCAGCTTTCTGATCCGGGGGTACATCATGCGAGGTTCCCTAGTTAGACCATCAACAATCAACAATGATTGCGGCAGTTTGTGCAACAGGCAAAAAATCGATATTATTGATTAGTATTAATCGATACTGTTTGACGAATGAAATCCCCAAAACAAGAGATTCATGCCCATTAACAATTACCACTCCTCGCCGCATTTTGTGCAATAAGCGCAAAATCGATAATATTGATTATTGATCGATGACGTGTCATCAGTACGAAAACTGACAAATTTAGTACTTACCGCTAATGACCTATCTGACCTATGGTTATGTTAATTGGCTGCGGATCCACCCACATACCCTGCTCTCCACAGCCGTAACATGCCTTAGCAGTTTTCGCGCTCCACGGCTAATTCAGTATGTAAACCCACGAGTTTTTGAGGTACCCTTCAAAGTTAAAGGCATCATTCGCGCTGGAAATCAATTTTCATTTTTCAGGCTCAATTTCACGATTGAGCCCGGTAGACCACATTGGTAAACTTTGGCTCGTCAAAAACGTGGGGCAATGAGGTTGGAAGGCGTCAAAGATGAAGATCCGCCACCACATCTCACCAGTCATCTAGCACTTTTTCGTAGAATGTTGGTGCGACCGTAAGACAACATGAAAAATAGTTACGGCACGAACTCCACATGAGGAAAAACTCCAAAAATGACGGTGACGAGGCCTCCAAAAGCAGAAAAACTTCAAAAAGGATTTTAGCGCGAAATTCAAATTCGTATTTACAATGTGTTCCAATTGACGTTTCTTCACAATTGAAGGTTTTTCATGGCCCTCTTCGACAGTTTCGTTCACTAGAGAGGCCAAGTTACACAAAAAACATGAAAAAATAATATACGGTTTCCTGCGCGTACGATGCCTTTAAGGTATCAAGTTCAAATTATAACAGGAGCGACCTGTATCCAATTCCAGCCTCCTGTCCGAAAATGAGCTTCCTAGCTCAATTTTAAGTGTACCCACAAGTTGATGAACCCCAACTGAAAAAAAAACAGGAGAATAACACCAAAATCGAGCGGGTTTTTAAAATTTTCTCGAAAACGAGCAAACCAATCCAAACCATTTTCGGGGAATAACACCAGCTTTTTGCGCTCTTTTCAATGCGATTTAGAACCAATTTCTAGGTTCACTCTGAACTTAGATTTTGAAAAAGCGGTTCCGCGCGTGGCCAGTTCAAAACCAAATCTGGTGCGCGCTTCGCGCGCACCACAATTCACAGGAAATCGAATGTATCGAGGTCTTTTGAGAAAATAACGGCGAAAGAACGGCTGAAAACGAGCCATAGATAGCCCTATAAGGCTCTCAAACTTTAAGGACCTTATTGGGCCACCGTTGGCTGTTTTTAACCGTTCTTTTGCCATTATTGTTGCAATGGATCCCGGTATATTTGATTTCCGGTAAAACTCGAAGACTGTTTTTATCGTGATCACTGCCTTCAAGCGATCAGAAAAGAAGTCGTAACTTTAGATCCGTATCAAGTTTTGTCTCCAAACTTACTAGCAAACACTTTCAGACTATTTTAAGGCCACTCTACAGGTCATGTTTGCTTCATTCCATTTTATTACAGAGCTCCAGCAGGTTTCACTTGGTGATCTACCCAGGAAGATTCGTAGAAATTTTGAAATCCTAAAATAGTTTATTCTCGTGTCGAGCACACCTCTCAATTGACCGTTTTCCTAAATTCCATTCAGTTCTAGGGAGCTTTCCCAGTCAGGAAACCTATTCCAGAAGGACATTCAATGTCGGGGTCACTTTGGTAGGTGATACACCGGAGCTAACCAGCGTGGGACAGCTGCACTCGAGGTGCATATGTGTCCTCAAGTCTGAAATGTTTCCTCCCTATCATGTGACGCAGTCGATTGGCTAGAGCGCGAGCCCTCAGGATGACGAGAAGCTCATGTTATTCCTTCTATTGGATTAGAGCACTAATTTAGGCAGAGTATTCAGTATATTAGTGAACGTTTGACTTGAAGACAACATATACGCTCGCTAACATACTTGAGATAACAGCATAAATGGGCGCATATACATAGCTCACGCCATGACACCAGCGTGTTTAGAAGATCGAAGCGTTCAAAGTAGTCTTCTGGCACTTGAGCAATCTTGAGTCCCCGGCATTGAAGAATCTGACATGTTGGACATGTTTTGTAGCCTTCGGTCAAGTCACAAATATATTAGGCCGCTGAAGAAATCCTGCATCAAATGAAGAGTTCATTTAATAATTGTAGTCGAGAGAATGGACGATACTGAGAAGGTAGATCGCCGCCCGAGATCGAAACCCCGTTGGCCGGTTATGCCGCCGACACTGCACGTGTAGCTGCCTGGTCTATGCGTCAGACTAAATATAATACGGAAAACATATGTCAGCGAACTCCCTCTTGTTCGCCTATTATCCTTTGACCAACTGCGGTATGCCATTAGGAAGTACAAGTAATCCTGTATCTAATGGCACTTATAGTTACTCGAATAATACTCGAATAGTCAGATACAACCTATAGCTAATCGAAGATAGCTACTTGAAAAATTGGACCTGTGTACCGAAATGGGTTTGCGGAAAATCCTCGATGGGGCGAGTTTCGCATTCATAAGAAAATTCCAATGTTCACGAAAAGTTTCTATTATATCTTCACTACCCGACGATTTCAAGGCGCCGAATTTCATGGTTAGGTATTATAGACACTGTCTTATATGACGATAATTATTCCGTCAATTATCAGCTATGTTTTCAAATTCTCAAAGAAAATTTAAAAAAATAATTTTTGAAAAAAATAACACTGTTCATAGTGCCTATTTACGAAGTTAGGTGCCAAAACGCCTCTAGATAAGGAAGATGAAGTATAAAATGTCATTCTCTAAGGATCTAAGGAGTTTCGAAAAAATGCCTAATTCACTCGATTGAAAAAAAAACGCGCAAACTTGTTCTGGAATTATGTTCTGGCCCTAACAGAGTTTGACTGTGTTATGAATCTAAATACCCTAAAGGATAAAGGCAGTGTTCATGATAAATTTCACCTCCGTGCTCACCTTAAAATGCGGAAGATCTGGTACTCTACATAACAGCCTTGCCTAAAGAGAAGACAAAAACAGTTTTCATAACAAAATAGAACCGTTTGCTTGTGTACAGGGTGTTTCAAAATTATGGGTGCGCTGCTTCACTCCACCTCCGACAGGGACTTCTGCTACCGATTTCGTGTCTTTTCGTATTATTATGTTTTTTCAATGTTAGCTCCGTGTTTCCATCACTACTTTGTCGATATTGTTCTCGAGAACAGCATAAGGGAAGCTCATCCGATGCGCAGTGCCGTCATTGCAATGCACAATAAAGGACAGACTTCGAGAAGCATCGCTGATTTGCTCTCCTTGTACTCAGAAACTATCTAGAAGACAAACAGTCGTCTCGCTCAGCTTGGTACACTCTCGGACAAATTCGGCAGAGGTAGAAAGGTCAGTGTCTTGACCTCCGGGAATGTCAAGAGGATCTGAACCCGAATCGATCGAAATCGCGACGATGAACTAGGAAAATGGTTGAAGAAATGAATTTTACGTCGACAAGCATGTTGAAAATCATCATGAAGGTGAAGATTCTCAACATGCTAGTATCGTTCGGAAAAATCTCTATCGCTCTGTGCAGACAGCAAGCTGCGAAAAATTGGGAAAGACACGAAGCCTTTGCGTTGTTTCACAGGAGTCTCGCCCCGCGCCATCGTCCACTCGCACTTTTTCAAATATTCGACTTTTCGATTGTGATCGGATATCGCACTTTTTCGAATATTCGACTTTTCGACTGTAGTCGGATATCGCACTTTTTCGAATAATCGGCTTTTCGACTGTAGCCGGATATAACACTTTTTCGAATATTCGACCTTTCGACTGTAGTCGGATATAACACTTTTTCGAATATTCGACCTTTCGACTATTGTCGGATATCGCACTTTTTCAAATATTCGACTTTTCGACTGTAGTCGGATATAACACTTTTCGAATATTCGACTTTTCGAATAAAAAGTCGACTTTTGTATCCGACTACGAAAAACATTGAGGTGCAAGTAATTGTATTAGGTCTAGAAGTTAATTTCCGCGTTTTTTTACGCTTTTTACACTATTGAAAACTGGACATACTTAAACAAAATTTTTATTCAAAATAATTTCCGTCATTAATAACAACCATTTCCCAGAGTTTGGGTAACTTATGGATTCCATCATAATAAAATTTTTTCTGGTTTGGCCTCCACCATTCATCGAGCCATTTTTTGACATCTTGACGATCTTGAAAGCGCTGCTCCGCTAGACCATGCGCCATTGACCGGAAAAAGGTGATAATCCGACGGGGCGATGTCTGGAGAGTACGGCGGGTGCGGTAAGACTTCCCATTTGAACTCTTTTAGCGTATCCTTTACCGTTCGAGCAACATATGAGGTCGAGCGTTATCATGAAGCAATATGACTTTTTCGTGTCGACTCGCCCATTCTGGTCTCTTTGCTTCGATTTCATGCCGCAATTGCGCTAGTTGATGTTGATAGCGAGTCGCAGTAACTGTTTCGCCAGGTTGAAGAAGTTCATAGTACAGTATACCGCGTTGATCCACCATATGCACAGTAAGACCTTCTTCCCGTGGATGTTTGGTTTTGCGGTCGAAGTTGTTGTTTCACCAGGACTAACCCACGATTTTCTTCGCTTCGGATTGTCGTAGTACACCCACTTTTCATCGCCAGTTATGATGCGGTGTAAAAAGACTTTCTTTGGAATCGGTCCAACAAGATTTGTGAAGTTGTTTTTCTCTGCTCTTTGTTGCGTTCTGAGAGCTCATAGGGGATCCATTTTCCTTCCTTTTGAATCTTCCCCATTGCCTTCAATCGAATAGAAATTG
Source organism: Aplectana chamaeleonis (assembly GCA_029168955.1). Lineage (NCBI taxonomy): Eukaryota > Metazoa > Nematoda > Chromadorea > Rhabditida > Cosmocercidae > Aplectana > Aplectana chamaeleonis. The sequence continues at coordinate 1,093,578 of JAPDOI010000136.1, forward strand.
CTTTTTGGGTGACGCCGAGAGATGCCGCGAGCTGTTCTTGCGTTTGAGCCGAATCTTGATCCAACAAAGCCTGAAGTTCTTCGTCTTCGAACTTTTTGGCTGTCCTGGTCGATCTTTGTCCTTAACGTCAAAATCACCCGATTTGAAACGCTGAAACCATTCTTGGCAGGTTCTTATGGATGGAGCAGCATCCCCGTAAGCTTGGGCAAGCATTTGGTGCGCGTCAGTGGCTTTCTTCTTGAGATGAAAAAGGAAAAGGAGAGCTTCCCGCAAATGGCGTTTTTCCGGCACAAAAGTTGACATATTCTGAAACTAAAATAATACTTTTTTTATAAGGTACGTGAAGCAAGTTATATATCAATAGAAAGCTGATAATACAGTGAGCATTATAACATAAAATTCGTTATATAAAAATAATTTTATTTTTTACAAAATATCAATAACAACAAAAACGCGGAAATTAACTTCTAGACCTAATATTTTTACATGAAAACACATCGATTTCTCACTCATCCACTCGCGAGCGTTCTGATAGCTTAAAGCTTCATTTTTCAAACCAAAATCAGACCGATATGGCTGGTTGGCGGATGTTTAGGCGTGCATTTTAGTATTTGCCACAGGTTTCGTGGTAAGAGTTTATATCTGGCGGAGTTTCCGTCGCAATATGCTGCTAGCGATATATTCTCCAATTTAGACGCGAAAAAGGCAGTCCGCAATGAAAACGTTCGCCGATCAGTCAGAGCGGTCCGATTTGCTTGTAAAGAAATTAGGTTATAATTCTATATGTAACCTTGTTTTTGAAATTGATTATTACGATAGAGAGCCTGTTACATTTTGGTTTGCTATGAAATATCACATATTCAGAGTTCTACTACCGTATAGACAAGTGCCTCTACAGCTTGGGAACAGTGTAAAAACATAGAAGTTCGAAAAAAGTTGCTGGAAATAATTCTGCCTGGGAGAACCTGCTCTCTGCCGACGGGTCGCGAGATGCCTCACACAAGAACATGAGATTCCCATGGTTTTGGAGGCATCTAGTTCAATTTTATTGCCAGAATTCACGTAAACTACGGACATATTAGCCCCAGTTAGTGGAATTTCAGCTACGTCACCTCCACGAACTGCAGAAATTTCTGCCGAGAATGCGGAAAAAAAGGTGGAAGATTCTCTCCTTGATCGATCCACCCTTTCCTGATCAGTACTATAGGGCGATCTCTGCTGGGATCGACCGCACTCTCTGAGAGAATCTTTCGCGCTAGTACCGTGATACTCCCGTGATCCGCGATAGTACCAAGTTTGTCTCCCCCTAGTCCCACGATCCGCGTTCGTTCCGCGACAGTTACCCAACTGACTCATGCGTTGGCATTCTCGTTCTCGTACCGTGATGGTACCGCGATCGTTGAGAGGTTTACCGCGCTAGTGCCGTGGTGCACTCGCGATCCGCGATGGTACCGTGATCGTTTCCCCCCCGGTTCCGCGTTCTCATGATGTGCAGATTGGTAAAGCAGCACGGAATACGGCAAGGGCAATACCTCATACCTTCGTGCTGACCCGATAGGCAACACTCGCTCGGGTGAAACATCGAGAAGGCATGGATGCGGTACGATCAGGGGTGGAAGGTGGCAGGATCTCGCGACCGTCCCGCGATATTTCCGGGCTCGATTCATCGTGGTTCCGCGATGTAACAATCAAAATACATCAATTTATAGACACGATTTGCCCTCAGGTTGGAGCTGGTAGAATCTCGCGATTGTTCCGTGATAGGCCCAGGCGCGATTCCTCGCGGTTCCGCTATAGAGCATCGATGAACGAGAGCGGTACGCTCTCGGTTTGATACTGACAGATCCTCGCGATCGTTCCGCGATAGCCCCATGCTGGTATCCTCTCGGCCCCTACCAGAAACCAAGGGGATTCTATCCGTGAACGATCGCGGGGGATTCTCTCAGAGCTGCCGTTTCTTCCCACGGCCTGCACAATCCCCGCTGTCAAAAGTATCCTTGACACGGTCTTCCAGAGAGCGGTTCGGGGTCACCCTCCACGATCAGCCACAGAGTATCGAGTAGTCGATTCGTGAGGTCCGATATCAAGCCCAATATATGTGAGAAGTTCCCAGCATACTTGGGAGCCGTGAACCTGCCTCGAAAGTGCCGGATTGGTACCTCGAACCTGTTGGGTCGCAGCCTTGTGGCCGACGCCCAAGCAGGTTCGCTCAAAGGCTGTGTTTTCAAAAAATATCATTTGCAATTTGCCATCCAAAACGTCTGCGGCGCCACAAGCTCGTCAAAACGGGGGCGGACCGGCATAGCAGGCGTACCGGGCTTAAAGGCAGTGTTCACGATAATCTTCAATTTTGAGATTATTTGCTATATTGATCAAGTGGCTCCCGGGTAGAACTAAAATGACGCAGGAATCGAGAAAAACCGCACCAGGAGTACACGAAATCCTTAGGTAACACCCCGGCTCTTAAAGGCAGTGGTCGCGATGAAAAACGTTATCTAAAACACTATAAAAATCAGCTTAGATAGAAAACAGCTGAAAAAGTATGAAGCTAGCAAGGTGAAAAACATGCTAGAATTGGAGTTTCTAGGTCCCAAAGATGCCATTTCGTGCACAGGTGCACAGAGCCGACAAAAAAGGTCGCAGTCTCATGCCGAGCAGTCAAAAATCATCGACGTTCAGAGGAAGAAATAAACTCCAATTTACGTAATAAAAAGAGTTGACCAATGAAAGCAAGCACTTCAGTCAATGCTTTTGACTAGATGAGTCCGAAGGATAATGTTTATTGATTGAAATTCAATTTCAAACCAGCTGATGTTCTTGATACCAGAGGTCATCGATGCCGATGATGTGGAGTGGGCTCGTCCACCATCAAAAGACAAGAAAGTTCAGGCTTCAAATTAGGGCCAAAACTTCGGTTTTGTCGCGATTTTTTTCTCATAGGTCCTACTACTCTAAACCCAGAAAAGGGTTTAGAGGGGAAAAGAAGACGAGCATATTTTATCGCGACCACTGCCTTTAAGTAAATACCATAGGAAGTGTTTTTTGTGACAACGAAATCTTTTGTGAACCCGTCCTTTGCAATTCTCTACTCTCCATTGCTTCTTTCTTTCCTTAGGGCAATAACTAATCCTCCTTTGTATAAAATATTCTTCTTTTTTCGATTGACCCAGTTTTCCACCGGTGACAACCACCAAGAACATGTTCAACAAGCGGGACAACTAGTTCATGTTATAGAATAATGCCGCTGAAATACAAAGTTTTGATGCGTTTCTCTCCATTTCTTCGTGATTTGGGTAGTACCTGGAGGCCAACGCATTGTTTTATGTGAAAAACACGGAGACGAAAATCATCGCGAACACTGCCTTTAAGAAATATCCATTACGTGGTCGTCTTTCTCTAGTTCTGGCCCGTTTTCACTGCTTTCTTTGGTCTCATACCTTCCAGCATCTGCTAGCATAGTGTTTCACATCAAAATTTCGAGAACGAGATTTATAGTGAACGCTGCTTTTAAAGGCAGGATCCAAAATAACAACGATTTTTGTGCTCTCTTCGTGAGAAAGTAGATTTCGTCATTACAAAAATAAGAATGAGTGAAAAACAGAAAATTTGCAGGGAAAGCGCAAAAAGGCAAGGTAGAACGGCTGACTGTACGTAGAGTTCGCGCAATCATTTTAGTCTGATGAATGGACGGGGCTGCGACGGTAGATCACCCCGCGCGAATCGAAACCCCATTCTCCAGGGAAGCCGCCAACCCCGCACCGCCAGCCGCCTGGTCCATGTGTCAGACCAAATCGAAAACGGAAACCATATGTACGCATGCCCATCCCCAAATTACGAGGTTCCATGAATGCTTTTTTATCCGTCTTTTATTTTGCTCTTAAAATAGTCATTAGTATCTAGAAGTGCTCAGAAATTACTTCGGAAGCAGAATGAAAGATGGCAAAACGGGCATCTACTTGAATCTCGAGAACTGAGGGCGAGCGGATACTAAAAAATAACTTGTTCTTGAGCGGTTTTTTCTCCAACTTTTCACTTATTTTCACGTTTGAGTTGGCCAGATCTACCTTCTTTTAAGGACAGCATAACAACCGTTTTTATCACGAGCCCTGGCTTTAAAGGCATCGTACACGATGAAAACCGAATTCCAGCTTTTGCGTTCAGTTGGACTAGTGGGTCATAACAATGTCACTCAGAAAGTCTGGAGTTTCAAAATCGTCTCTGAATGAAGATGCGCGTATCTCAAAAGAGCTTCCTGGGTTTGGGGGGCCGGCTTTAAGGTCGATCAGTCGTCACAAGGAACAAAACTCCGTGGTCGCTGTCGGCGATCGTGCGTTGACGCGTCGTAGGGCGCAATGTACACGTCACTCGATTTCACGTTCGACATCGATGGAAAGCAGCTGACAGCAATGGACGCAGCAGGTTGGTAAATTTTTTTAATTTCGTTCAAGAAAAAATGATCGCTCGTCTGAATGGCGTCCTCGGAAAATTGCTTCCAACGCTGCGCCAAGTAACGAATCGTAAAACTGATCCTTGCGTTCCTCGCGCAACTATCCCAAGTTGATGTCGGCGGGAACTTCAAATTTGTTTTGAGCTTTCTTGAAATGGGTTTTTCTTGAAAAGTTGACGTTTTCGAGGGGGCTTTTCACAACCTTTAGTGACTCTAGGGATATAACAACACGAAATTGTTATATCCCTAGAGTCAGAATTCCGGGGCCTCCAGGGAGTGGTGGCAGATGAGGGGCTTACCCAAACCGTGAATTCTCGTTAGTCGGGCCCGATGTTCCTGACACTGTCCTCGGTAGGGCTAATGCCCATTCATCGGAAAACGTCGAAAACCCATGTATGGTTTTCATCGTGTACGATGCCTTTAAGGTTCGCGGCTTGTTCTATCATAGCACATCCCTTGTCGTCGAAATCGAGGAATTTATCTGTGCAGAGTAAGGTGAATAACCCCGAAATTGGCTGAGTCCAGAGAACAAGGAGGTAAAGGCGGAGCTTGTTATCAGAAAATTTGGTACCAGATTCATCTAGGACGGTGAAAGAATTAATTTGAAAAACAGCTGGCTCCGCAAATCTCTCAGTAAATCCGAAATGCCTTCGGGCCCCTGCATTAAAGGCATTGCTCGCGCTGGAAACCGCTTTCCATTTTTAGGCTCAATTTCATGAGTGAACCCGGGCGACCACACCGGTAAATTTCGGCGAGTCAAAAACGTAGGGTTATGAGGTTGAAAGAGGTTGAAAATGAGAATCCGTTACCAGTTCTCACCAGTCATCTCGCACTTTTTTGTAGAATGTGGTAGAATGTGGATGCTACCGTCAAACAACAAGAAAAACAGTTACGGCACAAACTCCATATTCAGAGAAACTTCGAAAATGACAGTTACGAGGCCTCAAAATGCAGAAAAACTTTAAAAAGATTATGGCGCGAAATTTAAACTCAATTCGATAGTGTGTTCGGACTGAATTTTCTTCACAAAGAAAGAAGTTCCATGAGCCCTTCCCACATTTTCCTTCACTATAGAGGCCAAGCTATACAGAAGGATGAAAAAATTTATATACGGTCTTCTGCGCGTGCGATATGTTTAATGAAGCCGAATGCGCGGCGCATTCTATATTAGAAGCTGCGTACGCCGAGTCTTTATATTATGCCGAAACTAGCTGTCATTTTTCGGTATTTTCAGGGCAGTTTTACAAAAGACACACCTCGCGGATTTCTCTATAAATTTGTGTTATTTTCACGGTAATATCTCTGCTCGCTGTCGTTTGGAGGCAAATTCTTCATGAAATCCGCGCTAGTAGTAAATTCTTGATAGATCTCAGACAAATATCCCGTGGAATATCAAAAACAACTTGAAATAAAAGTTAAGAGAAAGCGTCTGAACGCATTCTTATATTTTTTCATAGCCCAATACAAATCCAAATCCAGTGCTATTACGTGTAATGCTCAGGCACTGAACCAAAAAATGAGGCTTTCAGTGGTCTCCCATAAATGTCTGCATCGTATCTAAAGGACTTTTTAATGTTACTGAGTGACAACATGCTTTCACTGTGGTCTAAAGAAGCACGTGTACCCGCAATCGTTTACTTGTTGGCGGAAATCTGAGTGCGCTGTTCATCTAATTGTCGGCATTAGAGCATCTCGCATAGAAATCAATGGCTCGTCGCGTCTTTTGTGTCAAGCTTCCTTCTAATTGACCGGCTTGTTGACCCCACTTGTACTCGCGTTAAAATCCCTCATTGTTGCATTAGCTGCTCGTGTCACCAAACGTTACAATTCTCGTTGAATTAGCGCAAAAAAAAACTTCTGCAAACTTGATTTCAGCAACATCAGTCTTCTTCCGATAAAGTCCTGTCTGTCTTTGTGACATCCACATTTCGTGTCTGCTCCCAGCGTTTTTTTTGTGGAATAAGCATGATTCGTGTTCCGCAATAAATATTACGGAGCATCGTGGGTTTCGATGTGACTGCTGGTCATAGCCTAAATATTTGCCGGGAATGCCGGCGGCAATAAGCTGAGCTCTTCATTGGCTTGCATATTCTGCATTCAACCAATTAACGATGTGAATGGCACACCAGAAGCTATATTGCCTTCGGATGTTAGTTTTAAAACACAAAGCCGTGAAAACATAGGTCTTATTGGTTGCTGCGTTTTTCATTTTGAGGTATAGAATTTGCCCTTATATTGTAAACCGATGGTCTTGATTGTGTACAAAGTGTATGTCAGGCGCATAATGGAATCTGGTAAAACTGTTTCCTGTCCGGAAAGGAAAAATATGTATGGGCCATTCGAAAACTACAGAACAACTTTTGCTGGGAAGCTACGGATGAGAACCGGAGGTTTCTTGCATTTCCGTATTCCAAAGCTGCAATTTGGTATAAATGCCTGGGCCTAGTCTCACTCGAAACTGGAATTGAAGTTTTTAACGCATGCATGGTTCATCAGCTTCTGAACTCTGCAGCTGTTTTTCGTCCAGAAAACTCATTTCAAATAGCTTCTACAAGTACTAGAGGCGGATATTTTGAGATAATGTTGCCTGGACCGTGGCCCAAAACTCGAGCGACCTCTTTCATTTTTACAGCTGGTGGCCTTCTCCTAAAAGTTACAAAAGGTAAATCAGGTAGTACTCTAACATTTCCAGAATTCAAGAAAAGCGTGTCTAGGCTTCTGCAAAGAAATGAAAAATCTTGATGCTCTTGAAATCGATTGTTTAAACGTGTCACAATTTTTTTGAACTTTTTATGGTTAGGTTTTCAGTTTTGTTGTATTTTGAACGTAGTTTTCATGTGCCTTTATCATTTTTATGCCTATCTTTTATGAATCAAGTAAAACTACAACTACACTACCGCTACAAAAATTTGGTCAGGAGATTCCTGGAGGCTTTTTTGGGTTTTTAGGATCCTTTTTTTGCTAATTCCTTCGAAATCGATTTTTTCAGATTTGAAAGCTTGTAAAGGATTCAAGTGTGGAGGACTAGCTAACAATCTGATGAAGTTTAGATTAATACCTAAATGTTCGGAATAGGAAAATGCTATTTAGTACTCATAACGCAGTGCAGCCGACTACTGCATTTTTGTGCTGATACATAAAAAAATTCGCCCCGAACTTTTTCGATTAGAGACAGGGTTTACGATAATCTTCGATTTTGAGATTGATAGCTAAGTCGATTGTTTGGCCCCCGGGTAGAACATAAATGACGAAGGAATCGAGAAAAAAGCCCCAGAAGGGCACGGAATCCTTTACTCTCACCCCGTCTTTTACTCTGCCTGGAACTGTTTGTTGTGACAATGTAATCTTTTTTGGCCCGTGTTTTGCGATTCTCTACCCTCTGTTGCTCCGTTCTTTCCTTTGAACCCTGACTATGTAGTACAATTTCGCCTGGAATATTCTTCCATTTTCGACTGATCCCATTTTTCTCCGGTGACAGCCACCGTGAACATGTTTATACCTACATCTGGGCAACTAGTCCAGGCCAGAGAATAATGTCACTGAAGTATGACGTTGTAGTGCCTTTCTCGCCGTTTCTTCGTAATTTCTGTAACACTCAGTGGCCAACGCTTTGTTTTGAGTGGAAAACTCGGGAACGAAAATCATCGTGAACACTGCCTTTAAACGTGTCCCCTAGCAATCATTACATCGTTGGATACCCATGTGAGCGGTATTTTTAACCCATTCATGACCACGCCTATTTTTTGGGCGATTGCACGTTCGTACCGCGTGCAATATTGCGTTACCGTATACCGAGTCCCACCGGTAGGACACGCGAGGTTTAATGGCACGCCACCAGAAATCAATTTTTGTTTTTCATTTTTATAGTGGAGCTATCAATAAAGCAAACATTGTACCGGAATTTCCGCTCACAGCACTCTTTCTATCAAAAGATACAACTGTCTGAAGTCACGGCAGGTGTTCCTCTGATATTCATTTCAAGGAGTTACTTTGGTTGCGAATCAGAAAGCTGCTGTCGGTGTAGTCATGGTATAGACACGTTTGCAGGTGAACAAAACGCGATTCCAACTTAGGATTCCTGTTGATAAAGCTAAGGATTGGCATGTAAAGAAAAAAGAACTCATAATGCGCTCGAGAAATTGTTTTTGCAACGATTTTTTTCGTATTGAGCCCCGGCTATTTTCACAAAAGCTCAAAGATTGTGCTAAAGCGGAGCTGCCGACGGACCACGGATTCCGTAGTCGAGTCTAGGATTAGTTAATACACTGGACATGAGAAAGTTTGGAAACCCGTCCTTTAAATCGAATTTTCAAAAGCGTGTATCACCAAATCCTACAACTGGCATAGTATACTCCTGTCCAACCGAAAACGTGTGCTTAACAATTTTGATGAAAACCATCATTCCGTTCCAGCGTGTTTTTGAGCGCTTTCCGCACTATTTTGTATGATTTCGCAGATGACGGGCCGGTAGTTTACCTCGATATAATGTGGATTATTTGTTCCTTGTTATTGCAGTGCCATCGTTCTCTCGTCCACCATCTGACAAAGGCCCGCCCACAATTCTTAAACTAATAAGATGGGTGTGTGGCTGTGTTAATTTATTTAGAATAGCTACCAACTGCTCCATCTACTACTGTAACTATAGCTACATTTTCATAATTTAGAAACACCATTGGGATCCTGCACTCAGGTAGGGATATAACTCGTTTATGTGTGTTTGTTTGAAAAATTTACGATCTTCCCTGCCAGGAAAGTTTTCGGGTTTTTGGTGTTTGAAAATTAAATGTCATCTATATATATTTTTTGTATGTGACCATTCAGTATCAGATAGAGTCGTTTCAGGTTGAAACGATTTTCCTCGTAGGTAAGGTTAACTGTGCATGGGCTCAACAGCTGCATCCGCTACGTTTCATGCGTACGGACAACTTATTCGGACACCTTCTATACATCCACTTATTCGAACTCCGAGCTTGCATCCACATGCGTGCGAAAGGCGAAGCGGACGGGAAGATAGTGGTGAGTTACGCAGATGACTCTCATTTCTCCCTAATTCTTCTTTTGAATGGTTAAATATAGCCTTGTAGTTTGCACTATATTCAACCCAGACTCATTTTGAAATCCCTTCATGGAATTCTTTTCTTTATCGGTTAATCAGCAGTACTGCCGAATTTCTTCGGCGCATATGCTTCGAGCTCTTGTCCTGCCTCCGACCTCCGCACATTTCGTGCGCAAGCCGCGGCGATACCAATCTAAAGCGTTGTTTTATTGTTTTTCGTCCATATGGCGAGCCGAACTTTATGCACATCGACTCTCTTAACCTGATTTATACACATGTATCTGGGAGCTGTACATGCATTTAAGCACGAATAAGCACGTGTTTGTAGTTGGCTACAAATGGTCTGCCTCATTGGAGCAAATGCGGTCCGAGGATTTCGAAGGCGGTGCTCACCATTGAAAGTTTTCTTTTTTTCCGAGCCCTTTTGAGAAAAGAAGGAATAACGGCCAGAAAGAGATTTGAAATTGCGTGAATCAGCCGACCCATCGGAATAGCCTGAGATATGTAGAAGCGCTGCTCATCCGGAGGGAAAAGTAGTCAGTGGGCTGAATACTGTTCTCAGTAGAGGAAACATACATAAAAGGGAGTCAGTCATTCACCTAAGACGTTTGGAGCGCATGACCGATTTCCGAAGACCGAAGATTTGAATTCTGCTACTTCGAGCACAAAATAGGCTTCGGGAGCGGAGATCGAATGCCTTGGGGGTTCTTCAAAACAGCTCTTACCGGAAATGGACGGTTTTGTCGGGCTTTTTCGCAGGGTCAGGCCAGCCTTTGTCCAGGACCTCGACGTAACTACGTCCCCCACTTGGAGATTAAAATTTTTGAAAAATGTTCAAAACTTTTAAGTCCTCACAGGTTCTGAAAAAAATTTAACAGGTTTTGCGGTCGAATTTTTCAACCTAAATATTCTTAAAATAATTACTGCACTCCCTTTTCAAAATAATTGCTGAAAAATACACAAGATATCTCTGTCCGACTGATTAGCCTCGGTGAGTGTAGTTTTGACTTGCTCTTCGCTATAGAGCAACATTTATAGTGAGAAAGAAGGAATTAAAATTGTGACACAGATCGCCACACAAGATACACTATCTAAAATCGACGCATTTTGATGGAGTTTCTGTAAGAACAATGACTGATAGCACTATCAAATAGCAGATACCGGCAGAAGTCTACATTTTTACGGATAAGAAACCTCCAACTAGGTTTGCATCGAGACCTCCGGGGGTGAAACCATTGTGTGTGTGCGTAAACCTTCACAGGTTCAAAAAAGTTCGATTACCAACTAGAATTGTTCAACCATGAGGGGTGCGAACGAAGATGGGAGAGTTGTTATCACCGGCCGTGGTTTTGTGGGCACTGCACTGCATCAGACGCGGTTTGGCATTGGAGCAGGATATTTTTCGACGGCTCGCCGCAGTGGTAAGTAAAAGCCCTTGCTCAGGAATGTTCTAAATTGAGGAGTTTCAGAGCGAAATCGTGGTGGTGAGAAGAAGGTAGGCCAAAGATGGGAAATTCACCTTTAGGATCTCAAAATTGCTTTTTTGAAAAAAATTAGTGTTGTTCATTTTCGGCCGAAGGCACGGTTTTGGACAACGGTTTTGGACAACGGAAAAACGTGTTCTAGGCGATTTTCTTCGTGAATTTAAGGTGGTGGGAGGGGTGTTAGGTATCAGTTTGTGGGGAATCTCATGGAGAATGTGAATCTTTTTTTTTCAGAATTTTGAAATTTTTTGGGGGACGTACGTTGTCCAATTTTCGAAGTGAAGAATTTAAGCGGCAATAGGCCCGATAATTGAATGTAACTCGTCTAAAATTTTATTTGATGTGCTGAAATATTGAATACTGCCTAAAATATGTCATAGTCATGTGAAGCTGCTTTCCTCACATGTACTGTTGTGGCGCTCTACTATTGTTCTCTTTGATCTTTTTGTTGCTATTATAATATGTGAGACAATCGCGTCCGAACCCCTCGTTCCAAGATCTGTTTTTCTCCCAGAAAGAGAAACGCTACTGAAAACACCCCCGATATTTCAAGTTTTGGCCCAAAGTTTTTACGTCCCCAAAAAAAATCTCTAGATTTCGAAAATTCTTACGTCCCCACTGTTGTCCAGCTTGCCAACGCCCGCCTGACCCTTCTTTTCCGCCATGGTCCTCCGATCCCTGTGGCTTTTCTTGTTGGCTGTCGATTTCGATTATCACCAGCGGTTCGTTTTTTCGTCAGATCATCCTTGTCACCAATTATGTTTCACCGAGGCCCACCGTTTCGCTGCTAGCGATAATCGAAATTGAAAACTTTTTCATGAATTTCCCAGAGTTCACTCTGTGGACCTACCTGAAAACTGACATATGGGTTCTATCTTTAATTTCACCTTAAATCCATTTTCAAAACTAGCAGTTAGGTAGCATGAAACTGATTCAAATGTGCTGCTTATTTTTATCTATTTTTCAAAAGGACAAAAAAAAACAGAGCCACGATCAAGCTGGCTTGAAGCCTTCTAGAATACTTGTAGTTGAGCGCACGCATAGAGCGTTTTTAGCGGCTCTTATACAAATGCTGTCATTTGGTCTGACGGATTGCCGTGTTCAGATAGGTTTTGACACGAGCCTGTAACATATCACATCGACAGGGATATGTTTTGATGTTGTGAGCCTTTCCTTACAGGTTGTGCGCAAACCTTCTTTCGTAGTCCTTTAGTGTCTAGAACTCTTTCGTTTTTGCATAATACTTATGGTATCCTGGGTTGCACAGCCTGTCACTGCCAGCAGAGACAGGTCTGCTCGATTAGTTCAGGGCAGATTTGAATTTGGACTAATGACGGACTTGGGCGCAGTGCACAGTAGACTTAAAGGCAGTGTTCACGAAGAAAAAATTCCCCTTTTTTTGGCTTAAACGTAAGCTTTGGGTCCCTATAAGAAGATTAAGAACGGAAGTGCGACGAGAAACGGCCGGTAAGTGGGTGAAAATCTCGTGGGCCAGCCGACCCATTGGGCCACTCCGCCCACGTCCTATAACAGTTCCCGTGAATTTGTGGTTAAATGAGCGATGGTTTCCGATCAAAAGCCCCGTTCTTCCTTTCATTCTCAACGTCTCTCTTCACTCAGGTCAGCTCGCACACATCGGCTGCAAAACACGGGAGTTACAAGCCTTGGACAACTCGTCCACAATTTTCCCTTGCGGGATTTCGGGGGACCATAACTCCGTTTCCAGGGGGTCTTGTACTATTCCAGGGACATCATTGGAATCAGCATCGGACCGTTTTCAAGATAGGCGAAAAAACAGGAAAACGACTTTTATCGTGAACACTGCCTTTAAAGGCAGTGTTCACGATAAAAATCGTTTTTCTGTTTCCACGCCTATCTTGAAAACGGCCCCATTCTGATTCCAATGATGTTTCTGAAATCGTACAAGACCTTCTGGGAACGGAGTTATGGTCCGTCGAAAATTGAGCTAAGGAAGCATGGTGGAGGAGTTGTCCGAGGCTTGTAGCTTCCGTCTTTTGCAGCCGATGTATGCGATCTGACCTGAGTAAAGAGAGAAGTTGAGAATGAAGGGAAGAACGGGGCTAATGATTGGAAAATATCGCTCATCTCACCATCTTGAGCACTCATTTGCTCACGTCAGTGGGCGGGCAATGCGCTTTTGGGGTTTGCCTTGCGCGCAAAGTGGCAACTTCGGGCTCTTTTGGGGCTCTTCCTGGCACGTTTTCATGCGCTCTTTCGACGTTAACGTTACAGAGTGTCCCTCCACTACCCATTTCTAGTGAAATTCCAAACACTTTTTTCATCGTGAACACTGCCTCTAAGAAGAATCCGCAACCTCACCAGGTCCTAGTCCCATTGCTGTAGACTATAGTTTGATCCGCATCTGGTCAAAAATACCACGAAAACGATACACTATAGTGGATTCTTTTTAGACAGCATTGGAACAGGCTTTGGACCAATTGCAATAGAAATTTTTCAAAGCGTGTTCGATGAATATGTTGGAGCCATGAGACGCAGTCCCTAGCGTTTTGTGACTTTTTGTACTTCAATTTCTTGTCCTTGTTCTAGTGGAGCATCTCGTTTTTGATTTGTTCATCTACAAAAGGTAGTGGAAATTTGTCACGCTATCGAGGCAAGTGCGGGATCTTTTGACCCGCCCTGTAGATAGGCCGACATATTTAAACGTCTAACAAGGTTGTCCTTTTTTTGCGAAAAAGACTCATCCTCTTCTATGGGAAAGCGTTGCGTGCGCCTTTTGCAAAGCGTTGTCTGCGCCTATGCCCCCATCTATAGATTATTTGAAATGCCAACTTTTGATGAGCACACATGTTAGCCTCTGGTGAGCGGATAGAGAGGGAGACAAGTGCATATTTGAAGTTTTTCCAAGTATTTCCGTTCACGGCAATAGTTTTCTCTCTTCTTCGAATGGAAGCCGCGTGATTTTTTTCATTTCTTACATGACCTACAGGAAATGCTTTTCTGCTGATAATCCGAAAAGAAGCCAGTCCGCATTATGTGCCGCAGGGGTCTCGAAAAAATAGAGTAAATGGGACTTCAGTAAGAAAAGAAAACGAAAAAAAGAACTCTGCAGCAAGTGAGGAGACTGCTCTGATAAAAACTGAAAATTCCGAGCCCAAAAAATTCCCTGAACTAATCGATTTTCTAGTTGTGTCCAGATATGTATTTTCATTTGGTGCTAAATCCACCACCCGCTGTCCTATGAGCCGATGTTGCCGAAACCTCTGAAGATTTCAGAAATGTTGCGAACACTAATTTCAACAACTTACCGAAGTCTTCCGTAAGTTGTTGAAATCGTGATCGTAAGTTGCGCAGCCTCATGCCCTAATGTGTTCGCAACATTTTCGGAACTGTTCTGTAACTCTCTAAAATGATGATTCCAACTAATAGTGTCTCGCCGCGATCGACTGATCGCGACGCAAACCCTCCGCCGCGGCCATTAGGTCGCGACACCGCGGGGTTTGCGTTGCGACGACGGTCGATCGGGGCGCGGGGCTACACCCGCGTGTTAGTTACTTGCATGTGCATCTACATATGTATTGGTAGCGGTTGAAACCGATCATAGGAGCATAAAAGTGTTGTAACCTGACTGAATCACCAACCAAGGTGAGCACAGTGAGCACTTAATACAGAAATAACTGCGGTTTTTAAAAAAAAAGTTTTTTCTTCACTGTTCAGGTCGTTTTGGCTGTTATAATATTAGGTTTCTCCTACTAACCCAGACTCTTTATTGCTTCCCGTAAACTTTTCATTTTTAGAAGTTTGTATTTGAATAAATAGTGCGATTGCAGAGTGAATTATCTAACTGTTTTGCTTTGCTACCAGAGGTTCATGATTTGGTATAATAATATTTGTGAGGAACTTGTTAAAAGAAGTGAAATACTTGGTGCATTTGATTTGTCGTAGAATTCAAATTTAACACAGAAGAAACACTAAAAGCCCGATGAAATGATGTACCATTGATTTGGATGTGCGCTTTCTTACTAAAAATCGGAAAATTGAGTGTGGTTTGGAAAGGGCTAATCTCGCGCTCTCTGAGAACAATTGCTGCTCACAGTTAAAGTTTTCAAGTCTGAGCTCCTTGAAATATTATTTTGTGGCTCCCATCCTATATTTCATTTTAACGAATCTATGTATGCCAGGGCTCTGTAAAACGCGCGTGATTTGGCCTCTCAAAACCACACTCAATTTTCTGATTTTTCTTAAGAAAGCGCACATCCAAATCAATGGTATATCATTTCATCGAGCTTTTAGTGGTCCCGCCCACTTTTACCGGCGCGTTGTGCACTCCCACTTGGGTCCCGTCCACAGTTCTTGGCGCTCTGTGGACTCCCAGTTGGGTCCCGCCCACTTTTACCGGCGCGTTGTGCACTCCCACTTGGGTCCCGTCCACAGTTCTTGGCGCTCTGTGGGCTCCCAGTTGGGTCCCGCCCACTTTTACCGGCGCGTTGTGCACTCCCACTTGGGTCCCGTCCACTGTTCCCGGCGCTCTGTGGACTCCCAGTTGGGTCCCGCCCACTTTTACCGGCGCGTTGTGCACTCCCACTTGGGTCTCGTCCACAGTTCTTGGCGCTCTGTGGACTCCCAGTTGGGTCCCGCCCACTTCTACCGGCGCGCTGTGCACTCCAACTTGGGTCCCGTCCACAGTTCTTGGCGCTCTGTGGACTCCCAGTTGGGTCCCGCCCACTTCTACCGGCGCGTTGTGCACTCCCACTTGGGTCTCGTCCACAGTTCTTGGCGCTCTGTGGACTCCCAGTTGGGTCCCGCCCACTTTTACCGGCGCGTTGTGCACTCCCACTTGGGTCCCGTCCACAGTTCTTGGCGCTCTGTGGACTCCCAGTTGGGTCCCGCCCCCTTCTACCGGCGCGTTGTGCACTCCAACTTGGGCCCCGTCCACAGTTCCCGGCGCTCTGTGGAATCCCAGTTGGGTCCCGCCCACTTTTACCGGCGCGTTGTGCACTCCAACTTGGGTCCCGTCCACAGTTCCCGGCGCTCTGTGGACTCCCAGTTGGGTCCCGCCCACTTTTACCGACGCGCTGTGCACTCCCACTTGGGTCCCGTCCACAGTTCCCGGCGCGTTGTGCACTCCCACTTGGGTCCCGTCCACAGTTCTTGGCGCTCTGTAGACTCCCAGTTGAATCCCGCCCACTTCTACCGGCGCGTTGTGCACTCCAACTTGGGTCCCGCCCACAGTTCCCGGCGCTCTGTGGACTCCCACTTGGGTCCCGTCCACAGTTCCCGGCGCGTTGTGCACTCCCACTTGGGTCCCGTCCACAGTTCTTGGCGCTCTGTGGACTCCCAGTTGGATCCCGCCCACTTCTACCTGCGCGTTGTGCACTCCAACTTGGGTCCCGTCCACAGTTCCCGGCGCTCTGTGGACTCCCAGTTGGGTCCCGCCCACTTCTACCGGCGCGTTGTGCACTCCAACTTGGGTCCCGCCCACAGTTTCCGGCGCTCTGTGGACTCCCAGTTGAGTCCCGCCCACTTTTACCGACGCGCTGTGCACTCCTACTTGGGTCCCGTCCACATTTCCAGAGCTCTCTGCACTCCTAGTTGAATTTCGGCCACTTCTTTCGGCGCTCTACGCACTCCCAGTTGGGAACCGCCCACTTTATACAGCGCTTGGCGCACTTCAATTCGTGTTCCGCACACGGAGCATATGGTCCCTGATGGACCTGAGGCACAACGTCTCTCGAGCTTCATTAAGTCTTATCACGGTATCACCCCACTTTTCTTGAAACACGGACCAAACTTCTTATCACTAAATTCCTTCAGACACACACACACACACACACACACACACACACACACACACACACACACACACACACACACACACACACACACACACACACACACACACACACACACACACACACACACACACACACACACACACACACACACACACACACACACACACACACACACACAAACACACACACACACACATTTTAAAATTCGCATTTTTTTCATATCTCGAGACCCACTGCGGGAATTTTTCTGAAATTTGGGCAGTGTTGAGAACCCTTACTGCTCTATGTTTTGTGAAATTCTCTTGTTTCAAGATTTCTCCCGAACCAAGATTCTGGAATGAGGGGTGTGTGCAGAAGCAATACTTTTCCAAATCAGGTCAATTATTGTGGTGCGCGAAGCGCGCACCGCAATAATTATATCTTTCAATACTCGATTCCTTTATAATCGCCTAATCTACCTCCAATGAAAGAACATTCGGCTTCTATTAGCACTAGATGATGACACCCACAAGGACTCACGGGATTCCTTCAATAGAGCAATTATAGCAATTTTCTTCACAAACTTTGATTCTTAAAATTTTTTCTTTGTGCTATAAATTTGAGACGCCAATTTTGCTAGTTGAAAAGTTAAAACAAACCACTAATCAGCAATATTTGTTTTGCAAAGTATTGATTTTGTTTTCAAAAACTGAAAAAAAAAACTTAGAATCGGTTGTTTTATAAAGTAATAAATAATTGTGAATGAATTGTGCATTTTTTGTTTCTACCCGTTCATAATGCCGAAAAAGAATAGAAATCTTTCTATTTTTACAAAAAACGTGTTTTCTTCGTGCTGTTGTAGTGTGAGCGAAGTTTGTTCTCAATGAAGTCATTTTTTACATTTGGACAAAAGCAATTGAAATATAACACTTAGAAGCCAGAAACAAAAATCGTGTTACATAGTGTAATCATTCTCTAGTGCTACCACACCCTTTCTTTGAATGCAAATTTCTAAAAAGAACATGTTTTACGGGCAGTGATAAGGAGCTTTGTTTAAAGGGAGAAACCGAGTTCTATATCACGCCTTGTCAAAATAACTGAATAGATAGAAAAATTCTTTTTGGAGAAACCTCAGTTAATCTAGCATCAACTCTGTAAAAATTAACCCATCTCATTTAGTCACCAAAAGCTGATATAAACTGTGAATTGGAACACTATTGCTTCATCGTACATATATTCTTCATTCAGATGCTAACCATTTGTGCCCATTCGAATTAACACAGTCACAGGAGAGCAGAAGTTTGCTTAGAAGTGTGATTTCTATGGTATTACGCAGTATTTTGTAGCAATTCACATCTTCTCCATCCGCTGACGTGTACCCCGGCTACTTTGGCAATAAACCTTGGCTGTAGGTGTGAGCACGGCTCTTTGTTCCTCGTATATTCTACGACTGCTCCATCATCTTCTTCCAAAAGGAGTTTTTGTGGCAGTGAATGAACAACTTCGACCTTTTATAGTCTACAGCAATAGAAGTAGGACCTGGTGAGGTTGCGGACTCTTCCTAACATACTGTAATCTGATTGTGTTATCACTCATTTTTTCGAAATAACTGAGAATGGTCGGTGAGTTCTTGTTTCCACTCTCACATTTTCACCTGTTTTCATTGCTTCCACAGATCTGGTGATATTGGTGAAAGCACAGACTCACCGATCTATCACAGCTGTTTCGGAGAAATGAGTGATAACACTAACAAAGTACAGTATGTTAGGACGAGTCCGCAACCTCACCAGGTCCTACTTCCATTGCTGTAGACTATACTAATTCCGTTATTTTATCACTTGGAAACATCGTTAGTTCGCCACGAAAAGGAGGTCGTAGAAAACAACTCCAAATCTTCTTGCAAAGCATGGAAGCTTATAATATCACCCGAAAACTCTCTTTTCAAAGTTGTTAGACATTCGCACGGATTATCGACCCAGATGTGCTAGGTTATCGATCCCAAAATCATTTTTGGGTGGCCGTAACACTCTGGGAGCGCATTTTTAGTCTCATTGATGATCTCAGCTAGCCCCAATCTAGAGATTGTGCCTAAAAATTGAGTCATTTTGAGAACGCACGATGTCTTAGGTACTTAGCACGGGTTCCAGAAGGGATTCTTATTTTGCTATCTTTTTTTTTATCCTGGGTTTCTTTCATTTTTTCACGTTCACCTAAACGGATGAATCATAAACGGGATGTTGCATATATAATGCGGCCACAAGTCCAACGAGGCAGTCCAATATGACTGTATTGCTAATAGCTTTGTATATTTGAGATTTATGTTAATCAAATGCCACAAAGCCGTCAAAATCTGACTTCTGAACACGCTGTTTTATTTTTTTTTACTCGTGCTTGCTACCTCGTCTGGAAATTAACGCAAACAATAACAGGTTTCTAACAAGAAATTTGATAAGCAGTGAAGGAAAAAAATGAGAAAGGATGTGTAATGCACGAGCAAAGTGAAGCGTGGAAAAAGATGAAACTGATCAATAAAGGAAGAGTTTGCAAAAGCCTTTCAGTTAGTTGTTCCTGCAAATATTTGTCACGCTTCCGACGTGTACTAGGTTGCCTGCCGAATAGCGCTATTTGTAACTAACGATAACTAAACTGCAAGTTTCTATAAGCTCATAAGGCCCATCGAAACATGATTTTAGCATTTAAACCTGCTCGTAACATTATCGGAAACTTCAGAGACATTCCTGCATTTTCCCAATAGATTAGCCAACGGTAGCCGAAATAGCTCGTCGTCTTCCCGCGCAGATTGAGCCCGTATTCTCCACCCGTTTCGTCATGGCTTTGCAAAGCTTTAGTCACCCCTTTGCGGAGAATCAAATAACTAGGAGCGGACCTTTTACATACGGTCCCAATAACAGTTTGCGGCACAGCAAACAATAGCACAATTCATAAAGATTCCTTGAAATCAGTCATAGTGTCTTGCGGTAGGCCAGCAATTTTTTCAAATTCCTCAACATTCTAATCAATTGTAAGGTATGTGTGAAAGTTCTCAGAAAACCGGATGGTTCTATCGCAGATTCGAACTTGGATAAGACCGATTTACGAAATTGCCTTCGTCGAGACCGAAATAACTAACAAATCTTCAATCAATGGTGATTATGGTCCTGCGATGCAAGATAAGCTGGTGTTGGCAATCGTTAAATATTGACGAGTTATCGCGGTTTTTTCCCTCAATCTCGGACTTAGCACTGGGGCACACCCTAGACCAATAATAAATATAGAAGAGCCTGATTGAAGTTCATCGTGCACCTCATTCCCATTGAGATCAAAAGTGTGTCGATGGGCATCGCCCATTTTTTTCTGTCTAGAGAGGGGGGGGGTGTCGACTAAACCTAACTTCCCATTCTAGAGGATTGAGATTTCGTCTTCGCAGAATATCCTAAGCGCGGCGGCCTAAAGCCAATCTTGCTCGGATGAGTCCGGGAGTAGCAAGCAGCGAAGCGGTCGGTTATGGCAAACTATAGTAGTAATAAGGAGATTTTGACACAATCCCGATAAGCATTGCTTCGACCGGCTCGAAATGAGGGAGATAGGCTATAACTGTACTATTAAAACTTACCCCTGAGATTGGAGTGTGCCTAAAGTGCGTCCAAATGCGTATATCCGCCCACGCGGTCAGCGTGCGTGTCGAGCGGCAGTCGCTTCGGGCCTTTTCGTACGAATTTCACTTTGGGAAAAGCAGCTGACGGCAGATGTAATTCCCTATTATTTTGTCTTCTGCACTCTTCTCTGAAGTTTGAGGTTAGTTTATTTTACAAAGTGCATCAATTTATTTTTTGTGAGGTTTTGGTTGCCATAGGTGAGGTTCACCTCGCTTTGGTGAATGGGGATGGGATGGGGTTTTTCGTTTTTTTTTGTTTTAGATTTTTCTGGCATTTTGTAGTAAACACTAGATGGATCAATCCCCTCAGTGCGTTTTTTTCCCTTAGTAGAGCTTGTTTTATTCCTAGCTTTGCGCGGAGCAATGAAAATGCTTTTTTAAAGAATCCCTGAGGCATCTAGAGAATTACGGATTATTTATGTGCTGTCACAAACCTACAACAACGAAAACATGGTTTTCGAAATCACAAATGTGCTTTCACAAAATTGCTCAACTTATCTCGTGAATGTTAACTTACACCATCTGCGTCATTAAAGAAAGAAAGATGGCTATAAAATCACGAGAAACAGTTTGATGCACTTCCTTAAAAGCAGCGTACACGCTCGTAAACGTGGTTGAGATAACTACGAAAATAGAATGGTATGGCACAGAACACAAAGCCTACTCATCTGCTGCACGAGCAAAAATTTGGCCCCGTCCTGTATTTCTCCGCCTCATGTATTTGTCGTCCTCCTCCAAAACAGGGGTGCTGGGCAATTCTCACCGTCGGCGACGTTTATGGGTGGTACAATAATAAAACGCATTGCTACTGGCCAGAGCAGGAGACGATTTGTGGCACCGAAGAAGGAGGTACGAATAGGAGCATGGAACGTTCGAACGGCGCACCACGTTGGGCAAAAAGAGATTATCGCAAGAGAACTGTCCGTGAACGGAATATCGGTTGATGCACTGTCCGAGCTCAGGATAAGTGGATGCGGAACAATGACCGTTCAAGTGCCCGACAGTAACGAGAAGATGACGTTGTTCTACTCCGGTAGCGACGGACATCACCAAGGCGTTGGATTCATGCTGAGCAATCGTGAAGCTGGAAGTGTTCTTTCATTCGAGCCGATTTCTAGCAGGGTCGCTGTTCTCACATTGTGCGGAACTGTCAAGACACACATCGTGGCCGTCTATGCGCCTACGGAACCGAGCTGCGAAGCCGAAAAGGATGCCTTCTACGCTCAACTTCAAGATGCGCTGAATTCTATTCCAAGGTCTGATCTCATCATTGTTGCAGGAGATTTCAACGCACGTGTCGGCAGGGATAGATCAGGATGGAAAGAAGTCATGGGCAGATTTGGAGTTGGTGAATTGAATGACAATGGACTGCGTCTGCTCTCTTTCGCTGCGTTTAATGGACTTCTCATCGGGAACACTCACTTTCAACACCGTAGGAAACATCAGTTGACGTGGAGGAACCCTATTGGAAAAGACGTGGCCACGCTAGACTACGCGCTGATAAATTCACGTTTCAGGTCGTCACTGAACGATGTGCGCGCTATGAGAGGCGCTGACTGCGGCTCCAACCACTATCTCCTGCGTGCATTGGTGAAGCTTCGGTTGCAGCGAGCTAGGCGTGTGGAGCCTCCCAGAAAAAGACTCGATTGGTCGCGTCTTATGGCACCCAATACGAAGGAGGCGTTTCAAGTCTCACTGTCGGACCGTTTTGCTTTGTTAGCTGAAACTGATTCAGTGGATGAGCAGGAGAGGCACACAACGGACGTCATTCTGGAATGCGCCGAGCCACTGTGCCCTGTCACCCGCCAGCGGACGCAACCATGGATATCGGATGAGTCTATTCGCCTCATAGATGAGCGGAAGCAAGCGAAACTGTCTAATTTCAATCGGTATCGGGAGCTGTGTAAAGAACTTCGAGGCAGGTTAAAGGCAGAACGAGAATCGTATTGGAATAGGATAGCCGACGAAATGGAGGAGTCTGCTGTTAAGCATGACTACCGCTCACTCTACCGTACGCTCAAGCGTCTCAGGAAGAAGACTAAGCCCGTTAGCGATGACATCAGAAACTCGGACGGCACGTTCGTGCGCACTGCGGACGAACAACTTCAGCGATGGAGACAGTTCTTCAGTGACCTTTACAATCACGACGCACCACGGGGACCGATCGTCGAATTGCCTCTATTACATGTGCCGCACGAAGCCGCTTTGGATTCAGTACCTTCTGTGGAAGAAGTGAGACGAGCGGTCAAGTCTCTGAAGAACGGCAGGGCGTCGGGCGTGGACAACATAACTGCCGAGGCAATCAAAGCTGGTGGAGACATTCTGTTGGGTCAACTTCATAAGCTGATTAAGCTCATTTGGGAGTCTGAGAACATACCAGTCACTTGGAAGCGTGGTATCATCGTGCCTATCCACAAAAAAGGTGACGCGAGGGACTGTCACAACTATAGCGGAATAAGTCTCTTATCGATTGTTGGAAAAGTCTTCAACAGGATCATTCAGAGTAGACTTCAGAGACATCGAGAACAAACCAGCCGTGAAGAACAAGCAGGATTTCGACCGGGCCGTAGCTGCAGCGACCAAATTTTCGTTTTGCGTCAGCTCCTCGAAGAAAGGATCCGTTGCGGTAAACGTGTTGTCATCGTGTTTATCGACTTCAAGTCAGCATTCGATTGCGTTTACTGGCCGGCTTTATGGAGATCACTTGAATGCGAACACATACCGAAGAAGATAGCGAAGCTGCTTCAGGAAACATACAATGGATCAACTGGTTGCTTTCGCATCGGAGATAGGCTGTCTGAAGAATTTACTATCAACGCTGGTGTACGTCAGGGGGTGTCATTTCAACGCTACTTTTCATTACCGTGATCGATGCCATCATGAGAAAGGCCTTTGAAAACAAAAGAGGCGTCCAGTACGGTACCAATGATTACGTGACGGACTTGATGTTTGCGGATGATAGTGCTGTGTTCGCGGATACCGATGCTGAGGCGGCGTATTTAATTGGTAACATAGCGTTGATTACGAACTCACATGGCTTACGAATCAATAAGGATAAGACGAAAGTCATGACATCAGATGGGTCGCACGCCTCTGTGCTCTTCGAAGGAGTTGAACTCCAGCAAGTGAAGGACTTTAAGTACCTTGGATCAGTAGTACAGGAGAAGAAGGTGGCAGCAACGATGGAGATCCACAGCAGAATCGGACAGGCTTTTACCGCTTTTGCATAGCTTGGCTGGTGTCTGTGGAAGAAAGCCAACGTATCGGTGGCGACGAAGATTCGGCTTTTCCAAGCATTGATTATTCCTATTCTATTATACGGCTCGGAAACGTGGACACTGCTCAAGTCGGACCTGGTGAAACTCGAGTCCTTCCGGATGCGATGCTTGCACCAGATCCTCGGTATTACGCTTTGTAACCGCATACGCAACGAAATCATCAGGGAGCGATGTGATCAGCAACCCACGATCGAGGACCAAGTCCAGACCAGACGGTTGCGATGGTTTGGACAAGTATGCAGAATGGACGCGAGCCGACTACCTCACAGCATGCTATGGAGGAAACGTCCTGTGCAGTGGAAGATCCAACGAACGGCCCCTAAAAAGACTTGGCTGAAACAAATCGAGGATGATCTGAAGAGACAACGGTGCAGTGTCCTTAATGCTAGATCTATTGCTACGAATCGTTCTGAATGGAAGCGTGTCGTTCAGGCCGCTCGAGCTCCCATGGCACCCACAGCAGTGTATTGGCTGAGAGGTCATCCCGCTCCGCCAGACGCCAGCTAACGGGATGAGTGAGTGAGAGTGAAAACGCATTCATCGACGACGGTGGGAATGACCCAGCACCCCTGTTTCGGAGGATCACAGCAAACACAGGGGGCGAAGAAACACAGGGCGGGGCCGATTTCTTGCTCGTGTAGCGGCATTCTCTGAAGATTTAAGAAATGTTGCGAACACTAATTTCAACAATTTACCGGTCTTCTGTAAGTTGTTGAAATCGTGATCGTAAGTTGCGCAGCCTCATGCCCTAAGGTGTTCGCAACATTTTCGGAACTGTTCTGTAACTCTCTAAAATGTTGATTCCAACTATTAGTGTCGCGCAGCGATCGCCTGATCGCGACGCGAACCCCCCGCCGCGGCCATCAGGTCGCGGTGCCGCGGGGTTCGCATTGCGACGACGGGCGATCGGGGCTTGGGGCTATGCCCGCGTGTTGGTTGCTTGCATGTGCCTCTACGTAATGGGAGCGGTTAAAATCGTTCATAGGAGAATAAAAGTGTTGTAACTTAACTGAACCACCACCTAAGGTGAGAACAGTGAGCACTTAATGCAGAAATAACTGCGGTTAAAAAAAAGTTTTTTCTTCTCTGTTCAGGCTGTTTTGGCAAGGCGTAATGTAACATTCGGTTTCTCCTACTAACCCAGGTTCTTTACTGCTCCCCGTAAAACTTTTTTAGAAGTTTGCATTTGAATAATATGTGCAATAGCAGTAGTGAATATTTATATCTATCCATACTCGTCTCCTTCAGAATCGCCTAATCTACCTCTAATGAAAGAACATTCTTCGGTTTCTATTAGCACTAGATGATGACACCCACATGGACTCACGAGATTCCTTCATGAGAGCAACTTTAGCAATTTTTTTTTCAAAGGCTAACAACAAAAACGCGCGGTCTTTCCCTTTTTACTCGAAAACCAGTGAACCATTCCAAACCATTTGTACAGATAAAACCAACTTTTTGCGCTTCTTTCAATGCAATTTAGCTCTATTTTCTTCGTTCACTCTGACCTGAGATTTCAAAAAAGTGGTTGCGCATGGGCCGATTCAAAACCAAATCTGGTGCGCGCTTCGGGCGCACCACAATTGCTTGTATTACTCAGCTACATATGAAGTTAGTGCTTCAAAAAGAAGAAATTTAACACATTGGTGTTACTTAGGTACTTAAAACGGGTTCCAAAAGTGATTCTTACTTTTGCTATCTTTTTTTTGTCCTCTGTTTCTTTCACTTTTCCACGTCCACCTGAACGGAAGAGGCATAAACGGGATGTTGCGTACATAATGTGGTCACAAGTCCAACGAGGCAGTCTAGTAAGACTGTACTGCTAATAGTTCTGAATTATTTGAGTTTTATGTTGATCAAATGCCACAAAGCCGTCAAACCCTGACTTCTGAACACGCTGTTTTATTTTTTTTTACTCGTGTTTGCTTCCTCGTTTTGAAATTAATGTAAACAATAATAGGTTTCAACAGAACATCCGATTTGTAACCGAAGAAAAAAGATTTGACAAAGGACGTGTAACGCACGAGCCAATGAAGGGTGAAAGGCGAATAAACTGATCAATAAACGAAGAGGTTGCAAAAACCTTTCAGTTAGTTGTTCCTGCAAATATTTCTCACGCTTCCGACGTCTTCTAGGTTGCCTGCCGAATAGCGCTATTTGTAACTAACAATAACTGAACTGCAAGTTTATCCACTCTCAAAAGGCCCATCGAAGCATGATTTTAGCATTTTAACCTGCTCGTAACATTATCGAAAACTTCAGAGTTGTGAGTCGTTTTTGACACATCAAAATGCGTGGAGGTTGTGCTCTGAGTCATAGCATTCTATTTCCGTAGTAATCTCAACCACGTTTACGAGCGTGTATGCTGCCTTTAAAAAACTCCCACCTTTAATCCTGGAGAGAAACTAAAAGACAAGTTCGATATTTAGTCACAGCTGCAGTCAGCTAAGTTCCGACAGGACGCCCCACGCGATGGCCGTTCAACACGCACATCGAACGCGTGGGCGGAATATCTGACACAGCCGTAGTTAGCTATGCGATCGAGCCTCGCCGGCCGCGTGCGGTTGTGCCGCGTGCTGAAGCCACATTTTGACCTAACTTGAATGGCTACGTTTCTATCCAGTCTGAGATTTGAATACGTACAAATTCCTGGTGTTATACAAAAAATCCCGGCCGGAAATGCAAACAATCCATCATAGGAAATTCAAAAAAATAGCGCCGAATATTAGAGGTGCACCCTTTATTAGAAGTACCCCTCTCATAGATGTATACTTAAAAGTAGGGGCTGAGAATGAGAAGTATATCCTCTATTTAAAGTGCACATCTAATTGAAGTACATCCAAAATAGAAACGTGAAAATTACAAGTACATGTGCTTCTTAAAGAGAAAATTTGGTATATAATAACATACGAACTCCGAGTTTGCGCCAACGCACAATAAGCTGTGATGAAATTAGTACCAGCGGCACCCCACCGTGCCGTGGAGGCTCCTAATCGGAGCCTTCACATCAGTATCTGGGCACGATCCCTGCAGTAGCGATAGCGAGTCAACCTCACCGCAACCTGGTAGCAACGGTGTCTGAACTCAGCTGCCGCAGTGACTGAATCCAGCCGCGATGGTGCCCCAACCGAGGAACGGTATACAGCTTTGGGGATTCAAACGGCACGGAGTCAGGGTCAAGCGGAGCGTTGCGTAAATTCTCGAAATCGGAGCTGCCCCACGTCATATTTTTTTTCAAAATACAAAAATTCTTGCGATCCCCCCTTCCCGAGGCCGGGCAGTTTATAGTTGATTACTGAAAGTGTCAGACGCCGAAAATTCGTTCAGTAGTCGAGCCCAAGCGTCTAAAACCGAATGCTACGATCCTTACGTTGGGGAACAAAAGTAATCGAGAATTTATGGAATATCCACGAAATTCTCATTTTCAGACCGAAATTTTTGCGATCTCCATAACATTCATTTTCGGACCCAAATTTTTTCGACCCCCGTCGCGAAATTTGGCAACCCCGCTTGACCCTGCGCGGAGTGTCCCCCGATTTTCCTGAGAAGCGCTACTCACTTCCCAAGACTTAGCACGCTCCAAACAAAGAGCTTCTCACTTTCGCTACTCATTCGCGCAGTACTTTTCCTGTTGAGAGCTATGCGTTTCCCACAAAGCGCGCTCGCCCCCCAACGATGCGCTATCCCGATCTCAATGACGTGGCGCACGCTTCCGATGTTACGCTAATCACCTTCAAAGACCGCGCACGTTCTGAAAGGAACGCTACTTTCCAAAAACCGCACACGCACTCGACGGAGCATTGCTTATTTTCCACGACGCTGCGTTCGCGTCTCGTTGATCGCTTCCCACTTCCTATAACCCGGTGCATGCTTCCTGTGAAACGCTACCGTTATGACACGGCACACAATATCATGAGCAGGGCTGTGTTAAAATCTTTTTCAGGATTTTCGCAAACGGAAACGGAAGAAAAATGGCCAAAAAACGCCGGAAACGGAAATTCGGAAACGGAAGAGACCAAAACATTATGGGTTGTCTCATCCTCACATTTCGTCGCTGATCATTGCTTGTAGCTCGCTTTCCCAAACCTACTTATGGTTTGTTATTGAAACTACATAAAATAACAATGAGGCCGAATCCTTGCTTCTGGAGAATCCGCGAAGGCAGTTCCAAAAATTTCTCAGTATATGTACGTACATAGCTGCCCCTTCGAAGCAGTATATACAACAGCCTTTCCCCCAGAAAGAAGTCCAGGCTGTATCAGGTGTATGTAGATGACCGACCGCGTTGCGTGTTCAAGGCTGATCAGAAATCAGTCTACAGAATATCACCGCCGGCTTTTTAGATTTTTAAACCTTAATTGCTTACCGGAGCGAATACCCCACGCTTAAATTCGAAAACTAAAAGAAAACCCTAGGTGAGATTAGGAAAGATCACCCAGGATCTGCCTCTAAGGCTCCGTCCATACGTGGCGAGAGCGTGCGATTACGCAAAATCGATGATCATCGTGGGCACACGATTTGCTAGCCGCTCATAGGCGCTCCTTCTCGCGCGCCCTCGCCCGCTCGCTCTCGCACGCTTACGCCGGCACCACGAAGCAAGCAGCAAGTTTCAAGCTCACTGCTCCCTCAATAAAGCAGGTGGCACTAAATCTGTAGCAAAACTACTGCCCTTGTTTTCCATAATCCCACCACGGAAGTAGAAAACCGTGGTAAATCATCAGCCGTTGCGCCGACTCGGGCGATTGATCGCACGATCAAACGTTTCCAATCGAATCAACACGAGGTCGGGGGTGTTCGCCTGCATTCAATTGCGGGCAGCGTTGAGGAGAGTCGAGAGGCGCACAACAGCGGGAGCGCCCGCTCTCGCGACGTATGGACGCTGCCTAACGTGCAGTGCCACTGCCCGTGACCACCCCCGCCTGTCTCCGCCCAGACTCCTTGCTGGAGAACAGGCTGTAGGCTCTGGTTCATTTCAAGTAAGCTGCTGTTTTCGACTATCACAGCAAGGATTTTCGTCGGAGTCTCCCTCTTACCAGTTATGTTCTACCGCTTCGCTGCTGGTGGTAGTCGAAATCGGCAGCTCACTACAGATTTCCACAGTTTACGCGCAAAAAAACCTGTCTCGATTCTTATTGCTGTTATGGAGGTAGAAAAACGCGTATGTTAGATTACTGTAGCGAAAACTCTCAAAAATCATTCATTTTCGTAGAAAAAGCCGTTTAAAAAATCTCCAAAGGGCGGTCAGATTCCTGTCACGCCTACTTTGTGTCCTTGTTTTAGGTGGCGCAATTTTAGAACCCGGACCTTCATCGAGGATCTCAGCCAAGCTCAGATACTCGATTGAAAACAAGAGGTCGAAAGTCTTTAGCCTCTTATGACGCCTCCAAACACCCTTGCCTAGACCCCCAACCTGTACCCGTGTAGCAATTTTACTTCCGTTTCCGGGACCAAAAAGCCGGAAACGGAAGCGGAACGGAACAGCCCAAAAATCACCGGAAATGCGGAAACGGAATCGGAAACGGAACAGTTCCGCACAGCCCTGATCATGAGGCTCTACACACTTGACGACGCGATGAATTTCAAATTCGGCGACGCGAAAATGAGTGGAAAATCGATGATTTCTTCAATGAAAATACCACGATTGGTACACGTTTCGATCGTACAAATTCGACTTGATTTCACTTCGACACAATCAGAATTATTGCTGCTTGGGCGCTATTCGTACTCCTCAACGCCAGCGCGTGATGCGCAGGCGTGGCGTTGGAGTATAAATGACGTGACGACACGCCCACGCGGTACGCATCTGACGCCCGCTCCGCAGTAGCTTATAAACACACCACCAATTTCATTGCGTTTCATAATATTCGATTCCAGTATTACCCTTTGCTACCATGGTGATGGACTCGTGCACTGAAATCGCTTGTTGGGAAAGTTAAGGTCCACTTTTTTTTCCGCTCCGCCATGGAGTCCCCGCTGGCGTTTTCATAGTCTCCGCAAACGCGTGACGCGCGTAGCGCGCTGGCGGTGACGAGTATGAATTGCACCTTACAACGAATCGTCGGAACATTGTTATCTACTATTGCTGCAGAGCTCGTCCAGACACTGAGCCGACCAAACTTGTTAATGATTTCGTGTTTGAACAAGAATGAGCCGTTTGAATCCCCAAAGCTCTGTACCGAACGTCGCCTCAACCCAGCAGCGACAATGAAACAATTCGAAACGGTGCCTGATCCGAATCAGATTAAATGTGGGTGTTGAGTATGTTACGTGAAGGCTTTAACCAACTTACTTCTGATTCACATGCAAAATGCACTTAGGACACATGTGGGTAACACCTGCTTAAGAAAAAACATACTCCGGTGATAGGTAAATTATACCTGATTTATCAAGCAGGTGGCATTTCGAAACCCCCAAGTTTTAATTTTTAAGCTCGCTGCTCTCAGGGTTGGAGCCGCAGGTCTCCGACTCATAGCCCGTGGGATAAAAGAACAAGCTCCAATCCCACTGCTTTACCCCACAAGCAGCAAGCTTTAAATTTGCCCCTTCGTTGCTGAAGCTGCAGATCCGAAGCTCAACGCATCATTCATGAAACATGAATGATGCAAAGAGCCTAATGCTCGCCCAAAAAAGAGCTCCGATCTCGTCAACTTCCCACAGGTATACCCTGTAAAATGTCGCTCATTGCGCGAGAGGCGCGGGCGAATCTGCTCCTTCCCTCTGTCATGCCACTGTCTCTAATCGCCGCTCCGCAAGAACACGCGTGGAAGCCATGAGGATTTCGCAGTTTTATAGCCTTTATCAGTGACCATGTCTGATGAGTGGTCAAGGACTCGGCTCAGGAGAGTGACCACCCGGACAAGTGTCGATCCACTAGACATGTGGCCGGCGACGGGTTCTTTACTCCCCGTAGATTTCGCGGATTTGTTTTTTTGTTTTTCAGCATGGGGCCAATGGATGTTCTGTTTACGCAGCGCTTTCCACTCCACCGTCCTGCTGGAAAGTGTTGGAATGCTGTCCCAGTGCCATTGCGAAGCCGACGCGATATTGTTGCGGAACCGGTGCGGTGCTGTTGTGGTACAGTTTGGGACTGCTGTTGTGGTACGGTTCGGGACTGCGGTGCCGACGCTATGCAGTTTCAAATCTTCAACGATTTCGCACCGCTGCTACGGTGTTCCGGCGAGGTTGCGGCCTATGGTGCCGTCCCCGTACGTTCAATGCAAATTTTATCAGACAAGAACGCAAAGTATCAGTACGATACGTCCCGACTGTACTTCAAGTGACGAGCTGCGCGGCGCAATCTTTACCACCAATATCGACCGAAAGTCGATGTGCTTGATATGAACCGTCGCTGATCGCGGGAATTATGATGCCACCCAAATTTTTACGAGCGGTAGTGTATGCGGTGACAAGTACTAGCGGTAGAAAACGTAATAAGAATAATGCATGCCTTAAGAAACATTTATTAGATTATGGTGGCTTGAAAGCTCCTCATGTATTCTCACCTTATACATCAATTCTCGTGTACTTCACGAATTAGCACACTTGTCGATGACTCCTGTGACAGAAACATCATTTATAAAGGCAAAGTAGAGACGCTAGCAAATATTAGGTCTAGAAGTTAATTTCCGCGTTTTTTTACGCTTTTTACACTATTGAAAACTGGACATACTTAAACAAAATTTTTATTCAAAATAATTTCCGTCATTAATAACAACCATTTCCCAGAGTTTGGGTAACTTATGGATTCCATCATAATAAAATTTTTCTGGTTTGGCCTCCACCCATTCATCGAGCCATTTTTTGACATCTTGACGATCTTTGAAAGCGCGTTCTCCGCTAGACCATGCGCCATTGACCGGAAAAAGGTGATAATCCGACGGGGCGATGTCTGGAGAGTACGGCGGGTGCGGTAAGACTTCCCATTTGAACTCTTTAGCGTATCCTTTACCGTTCGAGCAACATGAGGTCGAGCGTTATCATGAAGCAATATGGCTTTTTCGTGTCGACTCGCCCATTCTGGTCTCTTTGCTTCGATTTCATGCCGCAATTGCGCTAGTTGATGTTGATAGTGATTCGCAGTAACTGTTTCTGCCAGGTTGAAGAAGTTCATAGTACAGTATACCGCGTTGATCCCACCATATGCACAGTAAGACCTTCTTCCCGTGGATGTTTGGTTTTTGCGGTCGAAGTTGTTGTTTCACCAGGACTAACCCACGATTTTCTTCGCTTCGGATTGTCGTAGTACACCCACTTTTCATCGCCAGTTATGATGCGGTGTAAAAAAGACTTTCTTGGAATCGGTCCAACAAGATTTGTGAAGTTGTTTTTCTCTGCTCTTTGTTGCGTTCTGAGAGCTCATAGGGGATCCATTTTCCTTCCTTTTGAATCTTCCCCATTGCCTTCAATCGAATAGAAATTGCTTTTGGGTGACGCCGAGAGATGCCGCGAGCTGTTCTTGCGTTTGAGCCGAATCTTGATCCAACAAAGCCTGAAGTTCTTCGTCTTCGAACTTTTTTGGCTGTCCTGGTCGATCTTTGTCCTTAACGTCAAAATCACCCTGATTTGAAACGCTGAAACCATTCTTGGCAGGTTCTTATGGATGGAGCAGCATCCTGTAAGCTTGGGCAAGCATTTGGTGCGCGTCAGTGGCTTTCTTCTTGAGATGAAAAAGGAAAAGGAGAGCTTCCTGCAAATGGCGTTTTTCCGGCACAAAAGTTGACATATTCTGAAACTAAAATAATACTTTTTATAAGGTACGTGAAGCAAGTTATATATCAATAGAAAGCTGATAATACAGTGAGCATTATAACATAAAATTCGTTATATAAAAATAATTTTATTTTTTACAAAATATCAATAACAACAAAAACGGCGGAAATTAACTTCTAGACCTAATAGTTCTGGAAAGTGTATGTGAAGAATGAATCTCTTCCTAACCCTCCGCTCAGTATTCCTCAAATAGAATGGAGATGCACAGCTCTATAGAACGGAAGTACGATGGAAAAGGTCCAGGAAGTGGGTGAAAATCTCGTGGACCAGCCAACCCATTGAAGCACTCCGAGCACATCATAAAACAGTTGTCGTGTGTTCGTTTCACCAGAGGAGCAGTCACCGAATTCTTGACTATTCTTCATCGCAAAAGGTTAAAAGATCTCAGCATTTCCATTGACGTATCTTACTTTTGGAGAGTTTTCTTTTCAGTACAAGAAACAGAAATCAAAGTCTTTTACGTAAGAACTCCAAAGCGCAAACGGGGTACTGCACGTTGTGTGGGGCGGCAAGTTTTTCTCGGACCCCCCCTCCCCCCTCCAATGCCAATTTCGCCCAGACCCCCAGGAACGTTAGCAGTTCAATTTTCGACCGTTCTCTCCCACCCCCACCAAGAGCTGATGTGTTCAAGCAGTTTATCCAGCAGGTTTACCTTTAACGTTTTATTGCGGTAAATTATTTTTGTCGTACTCAAAATAGTTAAAAAATGCATTTGTGTAGAGAGGAGCTGGAGCGCAAAAGTATATGTAACTGGTAACAGCTTGTGCTGTGTAATAATATGCGGATATTTGAGGGAGGTCTCGATCTCACCCGAAGTCCATAGTCTTTCACGAGTCACGAGAGTAGGATATTTGAGTCGAGCGGGGTCGGTTTGCCCAATGTATGCACTTTCACCGTCCAATATGGAGGCTGAACACCGCTACAGTACGAGGGCTCACACCTTTCTCATGTCTGGTCCCGCCGGAAACCGATAATTTTAAAAAGTAGAAGTCACGAGAGTAGGATATTTGAGTCCTGCGTGGCCGATTTATATCGTAAACTTGCTTTGACCATCTGAGATTGACGTAGAAGGGCGCTACAGTGTTGCAAACACGTCGAAAAAAAAAACGGCTGTCCTTAAAAAACTAGGTTTTTTGAAACGTTGTAAGTTAAGGGCTAAACGAGTTATCAGGGAAAATCCTGGTCTCAAGAAACTAAACTTTATACTCTATCGTTTGAAACTTTCCTCACTCCTTGAGAACTGGAGAAAGCCTTTGAAAAAAATTTACTAGGTGCGGGTTCTTCTTCTTTGAAGGCAGTGGTCGCAATGTATTATGCTTGTCTTCTTTTCCTTTCTAAACCCTTTTCTGGGTTTAGAGTAGTAGGACCTATGAGAAAAAATTGCCAAAAAACCGCTGTTCCGGGCCAAATTTGAAGCCTGAACTTCCTTGTATTTTGATGGTGGACGAGCCCACTCCACATCATCGGCAGCGATGATCTCTGATATCAAGAACATCAACTGGCTTGAAATTTAATTTCAATCAATGAACATTATCCTTCGGACTAATCTATTCAAAAACATTGGCTGAAGTGCTTGCTTTCATTGGTCAACTCTTTTCATTACGTAAATTTGAATTTATTTCCTCCTCTGAATGTCCATGATTTTTGACCGCTCGGAATGAGGCTGCAATCTTTTTTTGCGGCGCTGTGCACGTGTGCACGAACAAGCATCTTTGGGCCCTAGAAGCTCTAATTCTAGCCCGTTTTTCACCGCGCTACATTCATAGTTTTTCAGCTGTTTTCTATCTAAGCTGATTTTTATAGTTTTTTAGATAACGTTTTTTATCGCGAGCACTGCCTTCGAAATGCACTGAGGGCCCACAGCTGGGCCCACACCTAAGTACTGAGAAAACGCGCAAAAAGTTAAGAACCCACACCAGGAAAATTTTCTTCAAAGGCCTTCTCCAGGGGTGCGGGTGGTCTTGAACGGTAGGGTTCAGAGCGTAGCTTCCAAAAGCTTAGATTCTTCCGAGTCCCCGATTTAGAATTTAAGTTACTGCAGTTTTAAAACCCTAATTTGTGTTAGTGGACGTTTTTTTCATCGTCTTCCGGTATCCACTCATACACTGGAGGGGGCTAGCGCAGCTCTTCAGGGGGGCAACCCTCCGGGCACCGGCGCTTGCCCCCTCAATCGGGGCTACTGCCGGAGTGACAATTTGGCTTGATCGGAGCCCCCGTCACTGCCCTGAAGCCCCCTGTGACTGCCCTGAAGCCCCCTGTGACTGCCCTGAAGCCCCCTGTGACTGCCCTGAAGCCCCCTGTGACTGCCCTGAAGCCCCCTGTGACTGCCCTGAAGCTCCCTGTGACTGCCCTGAAGCCCCCTGTGACTGCCCTGAAGCCCCCTGTCACTGCTTTGAAGCCCCCATCACTGCCCCAGAGCCATGACGTCACGGCTCCGGAGCAGTGACGTCACGACACCGGAGCAGTGACGTCACTCCTCCCCCGGAAAGCGTCTCCGCTTCCCTCCAAAATATCCCTTTCTGACAGTGAGTCGAAGTCGTTGTCCAGGGCCGGCCCTGTTGGGCCGAATGCGGCTCTCCATGAGGTGAGGCGCCTTTTATACCGCTCGAGCACGTGATAGATGCCTTCTCTGGCCTCTATTGTCGTAAACTACCTTCTACGACTTCTTCCCATCTTTTCCCTCTCTTCCTCTCGGGGGGGCAAGCGCCGGAGGAGAGCAGGGGCCTCCCCTGAAGCCCCCCTCGGGGGAGGCCTGCGCTGTCGCTCCCCCAATTCGAAAACGGGCTCTATTGTCCGGCGCTTGCCCCCCCCGCAGAGTCTGAGCATGTAGCGGTCTTCGGCGTTCATCTGATTGTGAGATGGTGAAAGTGAGTATATAGGGTGAATCGACCCCACTCAACTCTCGTGACTCATAGAAATCATTTGCAAAAACCATTTAGCATTTAGTACTCAGACTGCTTTGAACACTTTACATGGAGGATTCATATGTCTTGACTATTATTTTGAGAAGACCTTTTTTTCACTCTAAACTTCCTGATTGAACGTAAATCAGTTGAAGGCGGTGTTCACGATAAATCTCACTTCCAATATCTCCACGGTTTACAGAAGGTCTGGTGCCCTATATAGCGAAGCACGCTTGAAAAGACCACGAAAGACGCGTTTTTTGAGCAAAAATAGGCCCTCTTGTTTACGTTGATTTTTTAGCGTGGAGGAATTGACCGCTATAAAGGATGATATCTATCAGTGCAATGAAGCGATCAGCTCACTCATCAGCACTTCCTTGACTTAATCATTCCTGTAATCTGAGTCTTCATTTGTTGATTCCGAGGGGGCGGATCTGGGGCACCAGGCTTGTCTGGGGCACCAAAACGCTTGTTTGAAGCCGTTATTTTGCCGCTCCTGGCTCGTTTTCTACCGTTCTTTCGACGCTGGGAACGTAGGGTTCTTCTCGCCTATCATTTTACTGCGGAAAGTTACCGATGAGGATCATCGTGAACAGGGGTGTGCGGAAAATTCTTTTCGGTAAATTTTTTACCGAAACTTTCTACAGAAAAGAAAATTTGGGTGTTTTTAGCCTAATCGGCCTATTTCTTACTCGTATTTCACGGGTTTTCTACTGTTATGACACGCCTTTTGCTCGATATTCTTTTTATCCTTCTTGTTGTTATTCTTTTTTAACCCTTTGGCTTACTTTTTGAATGTTCAGACGATCTCTTCACCTGATCTGTCACATGTTTCTTCTTATCGAGATACTGCTCCGCGAAATACATATCGTCGATCACAGGTCGAGAGATCGCCGCGTCGAACACACGTGGCAGGCACGTAAGCGAGGAGGTAATGATAGGATCATTACCTCCTCGCTTCCGGGCGTGTCACGTGTGTTCGACGCGGCGATCTCTCGACCAGTGATCGATCATATTTTATTCAGAAATGTCAACAGGTTTGCAACTCAGCAGAGTCCTGAAGCAGGTATTTCAGGAACTGGAAAAGTTCTTTTCGAAGCCTCCGGACACAACACTAAATCCACTGCAGTTCTGGAACGACTCCATTGTTAAATCATCGTACGCGTACCTTTCCTCACTGACCAATAAATACTTTTGCTCTCCTCCTGGCACTGTTGAGGCGGAAAGGATGTTTTATAGTTGTGCCCTGGACGAAAAGACCGAATATCGAATACATTCGAATGACCCCCTTTTTTAACGTCCGATTTTTGAATAGATTCGAATACCCCCTTTTTTAACGTCCGATTTTTGAATAGATTCGAATACCCCCTTTTTTGACGTCCGATTTTTAAATATATTCAAATGACCTCTTTTTTCAAGGTTCGATTTTTGAATATATTTGAATGAACCTCTTTTTTCGACGTCCGAATTTTGAATAGATTCGAATAAAATCGATTCGAATATATTCGAATAAAATCGATCAGAATATATTCGAATAATTTCAAAGCGACAAACTGAAAACAGGCCAAGTGAGCTGTCAGTGGATCTCATACTTCGAAGTAAACTGCGTGCGCACGCGTTACGGTCCGATGAGTGTCGCGCGCGTGGCGAACGCGGAAAAGCCGCCATCGTTTAGAAGGGTTATCAGCCCCATATACGGCCTAGCGGTCATCGTTAGTGACATAAAATGAACGCAGCAATGTGAATAATGCTACAGGGCATGCCAATTCACATAAAAACTGAGATGTAGCGTCGCCGCCTTATCGGTCGTGCGCGACTCTCACGGACCGCAACGCAGAACGCACGGGTGAGCAATGTCCGCTCCTCCTGTACCATACGCTCCGATTCAGCGTGAAACCTCGAAACCGAAATTCTACCCGGACCCTGCCTTTAAGACCAAAAGATCCACAGTTGCTGATCAAGGACTATAAAATTTACGTTCGCTCAATGTTGGAGTATGGTACCTGCGTTTTTGCGCCCTGCAAACGGCGGATTGTAGATATTTTGGAAAAGGTGCAGAATAGTTTCACGTGGAAAGTTTCTATTCGGACACTTGGATCCACGTATGCGAACATTCCTAGGAATTTTCTCAGAAAAAAAAGACTACAACTTTACACACTTGCTCTCCATAGGAGAAGAAATGATTCATTTTTGATTTATGATGAACGGTTTAGTGGGACTTAAACTATCTGAATTCTTCACCTTGAGACGTTCCATCACTAGAGGACAGGGGTTCAAACTCAGCTTCCCTCGGGCTCGCACTCGGATAATAAGGCGTAATTTTTTTCACAATCCGAGGGGGATTGGAGTATCTGTGCTTCAGCAAAAGGCTACTGGTGCCTAGTTCCTTCGCTATTCTTAGAAGGTAGGATGTTAAGGGCATTAGTATACTTCTTCGTCGCTGCAGCGACAGGTTTCGCCAACTATCCCTCATCGTTTCAGGACCAGCACCGGCGCTATGGCAGGGTTCGTCGCTGCGACGGATCGCTGAGGGGTGTTAGGCCGGGATCATACTTCTGACGACGAGCGACGCGACGCAATGTTAACCATTGATATCGACCGAAAATCTTTATGCCTGAGATGCACGGTCGCCGTCGCTGTTCGCGGTAAGTATGATCCCGGCCTTGTAGTTTTGAGTGGCGTAGCTCCGTGACCGTGAGGACAGCCGGCGCCGTGCGAAACACAGCGACGTGATGTCGCTGGGCCCACATTATTTCCCTAGAAGCTTATTTTTTCTTTCCTCTCAGACTTTTTCAACATTTCTAAGGAGCTAGCGTCATTAAATGATCAATTATGCCAGTAGTCACTCAATCAGCATTTTATACACCGCTTCTACCATTTGTAGGCATATTTCCAGGTCGTACAGTTAGTTCTCTTTGCATAATTTTTTCTCACTTGGGCACATTTCCCAGGCACATTTTTTTTTGACATTTATGAAACGAAGAATTATATCGGAGTACAATGTGAAACCGGAACCTTTTTCTCTAAATCTGGAATGAATACCTATTGCAGATATGTGCTTCATACACTTCATTGTGACCTTTTTTTCATGAAAAAAAGTGTCCCTCATGCAATTTCACTCAGAAAAACATTATGAGGAACGAAATCGGTATTCATTAATTGGTCTGCAAATGCGACTATGCAGAAATGCAGGTACGCAAAAGCGCGTTGAAATCCACGCAGCGGCGACAACTCAGTCGCCGCGTCTGTCGCTGAAGTATACCAATGCATTAAAGGCAGTGTTCACGATGATTTTTGTCCCCGAGTTTGTCACATAAAACAATGCGTTGACCTCCAAGTGTTACCAAAATTACAAAGAAACTGCTTGAACCCCCTGAAACGTCTCATTGCAATGACATTATTCTCTGGCCTGGACTAGTTTTCCGGTTGTATGAAACATGTTCACGGTGGTTGTCACCAGTAAAAAATCGGGCTAATCGAAAATGGAAGAATATTTCGGGCAAAAGAGTTTTAGATAGGGTCCAAAGGAAAGAACGAAGCAACACAAAATAGAAAGTTGCGAAAGACCGGTTCACAAAGGATTTCATTGTCACAACAAACAGTTCCTGTGAGAGTAAAGAAGCGGGTGAGAGTATAGGATTTCGTGTCCTTCTGACGCGTTTTTCTCGGTTTCTTCGTCATTTCAGCTCTACTCGGGGGCCAAACAATCGATTTAGCCACTAATCTCAAAATCGAGGATTATCGTGAAGGCAGTGTTCACGATGAAAATCGTTTGTCTGTTTTTCCGCCTATCTTGAAAACGACCCCATGCTGATTCCAATGATGTCTATGATATCGTACAAGACCTTCTGGAAACGGAGTTAGGGTCCCTCAAAGATTGAGCTAAGGAAACATGTTGGACGAGTTGTCCAAGGCTTGTAACTTCCGTCTTTTGCAGCCGATCTATGCGAGCCGGCCTTAGTGGAGAGAGAAGTTGTGAATGAAGGGAAGAACGGGGCTAACGGTTGAAAATCATCGCTCATCTCACGATCTCGAGCATTCATTTGTTGACGTCGGTGGGCGTGTGCTGCGCTTTTGGGTTTGCCTTGCGCTCGAAGTGGCAACTTCGGGCTTTCTTGGGGCTCTTCCTGGCTCGTTTTCATGCGTTCTTTCGACGTCAATGTTACAGTTTGCCCCTCCGCTACCCATTCCTAGTGGAGAATGAAGCACATTTTTCATCGTGAACACTACCTTTAAGTAAAATTATTGGAAAGGAACTCACCGCTCGCCGCTGAAATAGACGCCGAAATGTTTCGAAATCGAGCCGCCACGCTACGATGAAGACACCAATTTTTGAATTGCGGCGCGAATTCGAAATCCTTCGACGTGGTAATGCCTGCCAATGGAACACAAGGTCATCAACCGTACACCATAAATAGCGGCAACGGGGCAAATCTATTGGAAACCTTTCCAAATTATAACGATTCGAATGAATATTCGAATAGTATGCTTCGATAATTGAATAGATTCGAATACCCCTTTTTTAGGGGTCCGATTATTGAATAGATTCGAATACCCACCCCCTTTTTGAGGTCCGATATTTGAATAGTATTCGAATAGTGCGATTTTAGAAATTCCGCTAATGAATGCGTATTCGAATAGCAACTATTCGAATATATCGATTCGAATCTATTCGAATGGCACAACTATAATGTTATTCTCAGTCGACCTGATTTTGAGTGACTAAAGAAAGGCCTTGACGACAGAAAATTTTGAACTGTTACTTTTTCTCAGAATCAAAGTTCCGCTGCTCGGGTTCAGCCGTTGAGCTCAGTAAACCCCCTCATTATTTGCACTATCCTCATGCACTATTGAAGATGATACATAAATATTATTGGGCACGTGTGCTACCGTATGGGATATGTAACAAACTCGAAGAAAGAATTTTTTTCCGAATTTTCCGTTTTCACCGGAAAAAAACTTCCGGTAAAAAGTTTCGTTTATAAATTTACCGAATAGAATTTTCCACACACCCCTGGTTGCGACAACGTGGGGAAGACCGGCGAACGGAAGAACACGGGATTACCTGCTGGCTGGAGATCCCTTCCACCTTCTCTCAATTCGGGGGAAGCTCCTCAGGTGTTTCGAGGGAAGTTCCGTCGTCGTTCTGGGGAACTTCTACACGAATGTCTGAGTGGCTATTATGCAATGTTTACTTTCCACAACATGAACACACATCTCTATGGATTGTGATGAACGAGCTGCCAAGTTCGTAGTGCTAGGCTCCAAAAACTTTCCTCTAGCCCTTTATATCTATGGTTTGAAAATGCTGTGGAAGACCAAAATGGTTGTTTAAAAGATGTCGCACGTTTTTCTTGTTTAATGGGATTCGAAATGTTGTTGTCTTGACCGCTGGGTTGCGCGCCGCATCAATAAAAAGTCAAAAGCTCCCCCCCCCCCCAATGGACAACGGCGACGCCTCTGACAAAGTGCGTAAATCTTAGTGATGAGGGGACATTCGGAGAAATACATGCTCCTTCAGAGGCTGCAACCGTTTGTAACCTGCCTTTTATTGTGTTTGATCGCGACAAGTGGTAACTATATCTGTAAGAATTCCTCTAACACACAACAGTATTTCCAGAAAATCACTTTTACTTTGAAAAACGATTTTTAGTAAAACGGAACATTACCGCGCACGTTAGATGGTCGGAATTCAAGCGTTGTCGAATGAGAATACTGCAGCTCGTGTTCGCCGCACTGCGGCTGCTGCACTGTTTATATCAGGCACAAATACATGATTTCTGTTTTTGCTTTTTTTCCAGAACTCAATAGCGCCTAGATGGGCTCGTTATCGAAACGAAATTCCGGTCATCATTTGCGAACAACCACTGTTGCATCACGCGGTACGACGAAAATCGTGCTGGTACAACGTGGTCCCGGCACAATTAGCCTTCGTCTCAGCAAGATCACAGTGCTGCAGCGCTTGCACGCAAGTGCTGACCGGAATCTCGCTACGATTACGAGAGTATGTTTATCGGGCTTTCGGTTCTCACTTACTTGCTGATTTCCCTCCATTCTTACACGATTGCATGCATAGACTGCAATAGAAATACAGATCTGGGACAACTCCTCCACCGAATACCGCCCATGAAATTTGAGTGACATTCGACGAGTCATAACTCTATTTATAGAGGGTTCTGAACAACTCCAGAGGTACTGTTGTGATCAGCCTGCCATCCTCTCTAAGAAGAAATCTGGGCCAGTAGCAATCAGGGTACGGCGCGGGGTGTGGATATCCAGAGAGAGGGCCTGAGCTGCGAAGGGGTGGAAGGGGGGGTCTGAGCTCCGCCGGGAGATCAACTGGAACATTCTGAAAATTTTTAAGGATTCTTCGTTTTCAAACTTTACAACTTTTTGGGTGGATTGTTCATCTTCTTCAAATTTTCAGTAAAAACAGACCAAATAGCGCTCCCGGGGAGGGTACGAGAAAATCGGCAAAAAATGGGCCTAATTATGTTCGGGGGGGGGGTCTGAGAAAATCGCAAAAAAAATTTCTGAGTAAAATTAGCCTTGTCCACACCTCGCGCCGTACCCTGGTAGCAATCCCCGAATGTGGTGACTTAAAATAGGCAGCCACCCTGAGGTCGGTGGCGCCTAGATGCCTCCTATGGTTGCCACCTCGGAACGAAATTTATTCTCGAAGAGTGATGTTCAATGCAAAACTGGTGGTCGAAGTGTTCGAACCGACACACTCAGATAAAAAGAGCCCACTTCCCGCCGGCTAAAGGGCTCTGCAGAGTTGCACCGCCCGGCGGCACGCCGCCGAGCGAGAGGATTGGGGCGTGGCCAAACCCTGACGTGGCGGTGCACTTCATTGCCTCGCAGTGTGGCTTCAATGCCTCGCGGTGCGGCGGCGATGCCTGCCGTCGTTCTTCATTTTTCTCCATTACGTACAAACTCATTTATTATACGCCGAACTTCATTGATTTCAAAAATCATGAAATCACACTTGAACAGAAATTTGAACTTAAGAGGCGCCGAGAACTGAAGAGCTTCTCAAAAACTGCTACACTTCCATGTGTATTTTTTTGAAAAATTTCGTCATTAAAAAAAATCAAAGGATATGCTCTCAGAAGCGGTAAACATAAAATCTAGTAGCGACGCTAATTTGGAACTTCTAGTGAGAATCGATGAAAAGTCCGCATGGATGACTAAACAACGGAAAAATACATTGAAATGTTCAAAGGCGGCGCTCCTCGCCGGCGATAGAAATGGTCCAGACCATTCTTCGCCGCCGCTCGCTGGCGGCGTCGTTCCGGCAGCCGCTGCTGTCGCGGCGACGAGAACACTGCGAGATACCCGCGTCGCTGCTCTCGCGCGGCACGTCGCCGCTCTGGCCCGCTGCGTGGCGCCCCCCATTCTCCAACGCTGCCGTGCCGCAGCGGCACTCGCCGCGGCGCAACTCTGCAGACCCCTTAAAGCCACAGTCCAAGCTCAGAATCGATTTTCCGTTTTTCTCCCTATCTGGGAGAAAATTTCACGCTGATCACAACGGTGTCTCCAGAATCGCTCAGAACTTACTGAGAACTGAGTTACGGCTCCTGAAAGATTTTAAATTTGAACTGGTAGAAGATCGCGGACGAGCTGTCTCGAGTCTGTATTTTCGCCTTAAAAGCAGCCATCATTCTGAAGCAGGTTACAATATCAAGCCAGACCGAAAACAAAAGGAAGAACATAGATTTTGAATAAAATCATTCGCGCGTCTCTTCCTTATTGAGGTCGGAAACCTGCCAGTGGGCGTAACCCATTTTTTCTTTGAAGGGGGCGTGGCCGACTTTTTCCTGACTTTTTCTCGCTTACTTGAGCGAATTGAGATTTCGCGCTTGGCAGGGCTGCTGTTGACGGCGACCGGACCAAAATATCAAAAATCACCTCTGAGGTTGGACTGTGCCTTTAAGTCGGCCTAGTCGACTTCGCGCGGCCCCGATTTTGTGGGCGTGGCACAGCACCCCACTTCCCGCGAAAAGAGAGGCTTTCCCGTCTTTTCGCGGAGTGTCGGCTGGCAATCGGCTATTCCTGAGGGTCATCCAACACTCACTCATCGATTCCCACATTGATATCATCATTGCACCACCCACTAGAGTGGAGCCAATGAACGATTGCTGAGCGGAGAACGCTGTGTTGAGACTCTTTCCAAAACCCGCGCTGTGTGCGACGGTGGCATTGGGCAGGTGAACCACTGTTCGTTAATGGCATCTGCGAATGGAAAGGTTGCAAGAAGCAGTAAGTGTAGGAAGCTTACCCGTGGAAGCTCACTTGTCAAGAGCAGTTCAAGATGAAATCCCCTCGAGCGGATTTTTCAAATTTTGTTTTAACAGACCTTTACTTGAAGAGTGTTTTTTTTTAATGTGACGCAAACTGCTTTAGGACTGTCTTCTGTCAGTCATCAGATTAGCCGTAAGGCGGTGGCAGAAGGGCCGCAGAGTGCGTGTTCACCGTGTACGGGCAGTCAACGAAACAGCGCTGCCGACTGCCAGCGACCGATCTATTGGCCTTCCGCGGGTGGGGTTACGGGACGTCGGCTATTGGTACCGCGGGAAGTGTGATGTCTCTATCTGAGCAGCAGGAGTCTAGGCGACGGATGCCCAACACAGCGCCTCAGACCACTAGGCCACGTATACACATGCGAGGACTGTTTCATGTTTCTTACATACACTCTCTCCACAGTTCTTCGTATCCATTGCAACTTTGGTCGAACTAGCGGTGGTAAATAAGGGTTTCGAGAACATGCACATTTGTATATCTTTCGGATATAACAATTTTTCGGCATCGAATGATGAGTTTTTTGAATTCTTGGCGAAAATCATCAAGGCGACTGAATGTTGGAAACTTAAGCGACGGATCAAGCGTAAGACCCAGCAGTTTTAGAAATCGAGCTGCAGGCAGACGGTTTCCATCCCATTCTACATCCGGATGAGCGATGTGCTCGGATGGGTCCGTTGTGAGGACAGAGACCGTTGACTTGGATGCGGAGATCTTTAGCATCTTCTCGTCGAAAAAGCTCTTCAGCGTAATCAGGTACTCCTTGATCTTGTTGGCAGCAACATCTATGTTCCGATCTCGACACATGATTGTTATGTCATCGGCATACGCGACAACCTTGATATCCAGTGGCGATTCAGGCATATCCTCGAGGTACAGGCTGAACAAGGCTGGCGATAGGTCACCGACCTGTGGGACTCCAGCTGCGATAGAAATGCTGTTCGAGACGCGATTCTGAAACATAACTCCAGCTCGTCTTCCCTTGATGAATGCTGTTATCCAGCGTTTCTGCCATGGCGGTATTGATGATTTCAGTAAGTTGTTTGACAGGACTCAATGGTTTACTGTGTCGAATGTCTTGGTGAGATCTAAGGCTACAGCCACAGTTTTCTGTGGCTTCTCGGCATTGAACCCATCAATGGCAAAGCTAGTCATTTTCAGCATAGCTGT
This sequence comes from Aplectana chamaeleonis, assembly GCA_029168955.1. NCBI lineage: Eukaryota > Metazoa > Nematoda > Chromadorea > Rhabditida > Cosmocercidae > Aplectana > Aplectana chamaeleonis. Next base: position 1,138,394 of record JAPDOI010000136.1, read on the forward strand.
CGTGGTGGGATGCAGCTTTCTGAATCCGTGCTGAAACACCTGTTTATCATTGGGCTCTGCAAGGTCCTTCACAATCAACTTTTCGGCTACTTTCGCAAATGAGGACAGCAAACTAATGGGGCGATATCCCTTGACTGAAGCTTGGGGCTTGCCAGGCTTGTGCAGCGGCACGGCGTTAGCTGTTTTCCAATTTTGCGGGATAGTGCACGAACTTAACGATGCGTTTATCAAGTCAGTGAGGAGCGGGAGGATTTTAGTCGGTAATTTCTTCAAGACAGCAGGGCACATTCCGTCGGGACCAACAGCTTTAGAGTTCCGTATATCCTTTATAACCTTCTCAACTTGCGCCGTAGTGAACGCTTCGGCCGTGCTCATAAGAGGGAGGCGGCACAGCTCTCTTACTGTAACTCTGTTCTGCGGACCACGCTTTGCACTGGTGATAAAAAAAACTTTTACTGAGCGCACAAGCGGCTTCCTTGCCTGACTTGAATACACCGTTGTCGAATTCAATTGTGGAGACGGTAGCGGGTAAGCTCTTACCCGAGAGCTTCCGTAAAACCTTCCAAGTAGCTGCACTGTTCGTCTTGAAGTCCAACTGTCTAGTTAACTTTTCCCACTCTTCTTTCTTGTGCCTGTCTAGATCCTCTTTGATCTCATCGTCAAGTTCAGCAACGACGGGTCCAGATGGTTGACCGCTCTCCTGGAATCTCTTGTCCTGATCTTGTCGAGGATCTCCCTTGTGACATTTGGATAGAATGTCTTAACGCGGCCGACAGGAATAGCTGCTTGCATGGCTCTGCGGATCGCGTAAGATAAATGGCACTCTTTCTGGTGCACGTCGCCATTCCAAGGGTAATCGGCCGGTGAAGCGCAACCTCACTGAACAGGCGCCAGTCTACTCGACCTAAATTAAGATAAAAATGTTGACGAACACCAGAATAAGGAGCGAGAGAATTGGAGAGATCGATATGGATGAAGACAGGGACATGGTCACTTGGCAGAGTTGTTGAGGTGGACTATGAGCAAGAGTTAGAGAGGTCGGACGAGACTAGAGGAATGTCTGGGCTGGAGGATCGGCCAATGGTAGGGAGACGAGTGGGCTGATCATTGTTTAAGATGACCAGGTTGCATTCCTCTGCCCAATCTTCGACGTCATTTCTTCTAGCATCAGAGCCAAGAGACGAGCAAAAAGTGTGAGCGTTGAAATTGCCCGCGAAAACAACCGTAGATGAGAGGGAGCAGTCGTTTAGCTGCTTAAGAAGAGGAATAGGATTGTAAGATGAGAGGCATGAGGTAGTAGGTGGAATATACATTTTGAAAAGTGAAACTGGTGTTTTAGAGGTAGATGAATTGAAAGGTGCTCTGTGGGGGTGTTGGGTACGAGGTGGCATGGAAGGCGGTGTAGCCCGGGATATTAGGATGAGGACGGGTAGGTGATGGAGAGAGCTTGGTTTCTTGAACCATGATCACGTCTAACTACAGGCGAAGAGAGAGAATTCAGAAAGCTTGGCACGAAAGCCATTGAGATTGATATGTACAATGGAAAGGGGGCAATTGGAGGAAGAGGAATCAGAGTTGGAGGGTGAGGAGCACAAAACACAACGAAAAAAAGAGTTATGATGCCTCACAGAACTGAGACCCGAACAGGAGGGATGCACTCACCTCCGACATCCAAAGCATTGGACACTTTTTCAATTACGGGTGACATCCATGCCGCACGTGGTGCATGCGTACTTCTGAGCGGGTCCAAGATTCCTCTCCACGCCGGCCCTTAGCAGGAGAATCCGAAGGAGAGCTGCGGCCGACCAGCACCTCTCCCATGACGGAAACCCTCTTCGTGGAGGGGATGACGTCGGTTTGCACGGAGGCGATCTTCTTTTCTCCACCCTGCCACGGCACGAACGTACGACATCTCGGCAGCTTATGCCTTTTCTCGAGAACAAAATCATTTCGCAGCCATCGTTCTTAAATTTCTATCTTGGCAAATCTGATTTTACTTGCAGCCAGCGATTATCGAAAAGAATCCGAAATGGGTTGAATATGGCCAGAAGAACTTCTAGGAAAATCAAGTTGAGCTCAGAATAGCAGTAAAGCATGTGAAATCTATAAGGAAAACGTATTCATGACAGCTACGTTCAATTCGAAGTGAATCTCCCACTAATCTTTGCCAGGAATCTTTGAATCATCGATTGAACCTTGAACGTTTCGCCTGACATTCCTATCATCTGGCAGCGGAGATGGATGCCGGCCAGCCGGCGGGTGCAACCTTCCCCTGGCCCCCTAAACAGCGAGAATGGCCGCCCTGCTGTGCTGAGGTGATAAGTGGACAGCGGACTGGTCGGTTCGCAAGCGCTCCACTGCCTTCTCTCGTAGCGCACTTTCCTCAAGAAGTCGCCACCCTTGGACGTGCACGACCCCACGTCCACGGTGTCTACCATACTTGTCCTCGCATCGCGCGCAATTTCTCTTTCCTCTGCAGCGGTGAGCGAAGTCACCACCCGTTTCTTGCAGCCAGCCACCTCGCAAAAGAACGCTCACTGCTGCCAGGTGGCTGACTTCAACGGTCATTAACTTGGGCGCCGTGTGTGCATTTCTATGCCGGCGTGTTCACATTGATAGCCGAGACGTGATTGACACAGTCATCACGCAGTAAAGGGGGGGGGTGTTGAATCCCTTGAGCGGAAGACAGGAAACGCTTCACATCCATATAAGGTTTCATGAAAGTCCCATACCTCCAACAAACGACGGTAAATTGGAGGGTGGCGTCCTTCGCCGCACACAATTATCGCATGCAGTTCCAGGGAATTGTAGGAAAAGAAAAATGGTTGGTGAAGAACTCGATCCCGCCAAGCCGTAGAGGCGTCACACCTCGTTGTTTCACCGCCCCCAACTTCACGACAATCCGGGGCTTCCGTCATCTTCCAAAATCCGAGGAGTGAGTGTCTTCAGGGTATCATGTTCCACATGTAGTCAGACTTGAAAATGGACTCATGAGGCAGATACCGGAATACCTGTAATCGCGATGGGTATGAGTTCTAATAGAATCGAGAAAAAAACACGCAAGTAGGGTTTTCCTACTAACGTGCCCAAAAAGAAATTGCCCGCGAACTATTTCGTCTTCCATTTTTTTGGTCACGAGCCCTTTCTGGATGACTTAATGTGAGAAGGAAGCTTCCACTCCAAAAAGAACTGCTTAGTATTGGAGAAACAGCCTTCTGATAAGTGGGACAGAGTGGTCCCAGGGGACGGGCCGGAATTTCCTTCGCGCGTAAAAGGGTATCCGCATGTGGCACACGTTTTGATGGCCCTCACCGATTTTCAGCGTGCTCGACCTCGTCACATGTTTCTCCAAGCCCACCACTTTTTGGAAGGAGATTTCCCCGTTATTCAGCGAAGTTGAGGCGCGAACTTCATTCGTGTATACCTCAGGGAGTAGGTCACATTAAAGCTGAGAAACGATTTGCGATAGTTTTTCGCGGACGATAGTTAAAAAAAACAGTTGTACAAGAAACTTCTAATCAATTGTTTACCAAGATAACATAACCAAAATTATTGATAATAATCCATATAGATTGGTTATATGCGCCCGAACTCCCAGCTTTATGATGCCCGTTCTTATTTCCCATAAAGGTAGCACAAAAATCAAATCAATCTAAACGCGATCTAGACAATGAAGAAATTCAATTAATCTGAACAATGAAATCAGATTTATTAATCAACTGGCAGCGCAAAAGGTAGTACGGAGAAGATAACAATTAAAAAAACGTAGAGTCAATCAAGCCATTTGTTTGAATCCGCAATTCTCGTCTGAGTTTCCCGGAAAACCGCATTCTGAAAGATTCTTGACCGCTGAAGGTATCTGTCTCATGTCTCATTGCGAGGAGACTTTTCTCGTAGTGGACCGTGACGAGGATGATGTTTTTGTTGTGTAATGTGGCAGATCTGACCTGGCTTCAGTCCGCGACACGGACCGTACATTTCTTGCCAGAGACGCTGCCTCAGGCAGCTTCCATACGTCGCGAGAGCGAGCGCTCCCGCTGTTGTGCGCCTCTCGACGCTACTCAACGCTGCCCGCAAATTAACGCAGGAAAACACCCCCACCTTTTG